>JAPWTK010000293.1:0-592500 GCA_029963805.1 Aromia moschata | reverse complement strand
GAATACAATATACGTATTACTACTATTTCTATACTTTTTGCCGCTGTTTGCAAAACCGTTTACTAGCTATCAATATTGGAGGCGACATATTTGAAACACCTAAAATTCGTATCAAAACATTAGCGACCTTATTACCACAAAAATTTATTGATTCGTCCACTGTCAGCCACAAAAATTTGTTGCATATGTCATCTTTGATATTTCCCATGACACGTTGGTATGTCTTCTGTAAATATGTTTCATGCAAGGTATGGCTACTTGATAATGGAAAATGGTACCAGTAATATTTTGTTGATGGATATTCGGATCTAGATGACTTTCACACTCGACGTCTACGAAATATACATCGACGATTGCAAAGAATACATACAATGTGTGACCCGTCTATTGTAAAATCGTCTTATTTTTCAACTGATTCTCACAACACGAATTCACAAGTCAGTCACTCACGACACATAAAATTATTTAAAACTCGGCGTTCTGCCGTCCACCCGCTCTCATCGAGGAAATGAGGAAAAGAGAGAGAGAGAGAGAGAAAGTGACTCAAGTTATCGTTAGTGCACTGGGAGCACTCCGCAGTAGAAACAAGGAACATTTCCTTTCCCGTACCTACTTTCAGCCGTACCTTTTCATCCCTAGGGGGTGTGTCGGATTCACCCCTATCCGAACTTGGAATCGAGATGGAGATGCCAGCGGATTTCCCTTTCTCTCCTCTCAGCATTAGAACTCCCAAAGTGCATGTTTTTACTCCTGGGAGGCTTCTGAATCTTTTTCGGGAACTAACACGATTCTCGTTCGATCTCCACCTTCTCCAATCTCCAAAGAAGCTTCGCTCCGATTGCTAGGGTCTCATATTTCACGACCTTTTGTGGTTCAGCCTTATGGATGATATGGAGAACTGGCTCTGTAATATTTATGGTGATCTGTTCACTGTTCTTTGTTTTATCAGCATAATATCTGGTCGGTTGAAGTCCACAATTTCATTGGTAGCAATTAGCCTATCCATCCAACTTTCGATTCCAAAGACAACTTCAGGAGAGTATTGAGAGTATGGCGGAAGAGGCGCTAAAAGACCATGACTTCGACTTAAAGCAGGAAATGACTGAATGAGAAATGGAAACATATCCACAACTTAAAATAAAACGTCATTTATGATGGAGCACAAAACTAAAATAGTTTTCTTTCTTTTTTGCGACATTGCGGTCTGACGACTCATTTAATTAACCGGTTTGTTAGACTATTACATTATCAGTTTATAGCCGAATACATAGAGAAATAAAAATAAAATAAAAATATATTTCGTTGAGAATATTCCTTCCCTCTTCTTCCCTCGATCTCATCATCCGTGACATTGCGTGTCACTTCGATAATGAAGAACTGATTGATGACATTTTCGTCATTTTGTCACAGATATTTTAAAATGTCAATAGCATGCGGATGTGATAAGTAAATTGGAATTTAAGTACTTTATTATATGTGTTTAATGATGATGATGCTGCTGATGTGGGAACAACTGTCATCAGTCAATTATTTACTACCGAATTGACAAATAATGCCACAGAAGATAAGACCAAGGAAGAAGAGGACGATTCTCGATAAAATATCAACCCCGAACAATCAATTAGGAAAACCACATTAAAAAAAAACGCTCCTTTTAGTCTACCTTCATGGTAGTGTAGAAATGGCAAGAAAAAAATAAGTATAATAAATATCTGCTATTTCAAGAGAAAAATATGTAGAATACTTTGACGAAAAATTAAAAAAAAATTCAAAACTTTGCCTTCTTGCATTTCGAAAATTATTTCCCTGAGTAGAAAAGTGTTTTACACAAAACATGTTGAGAATTACTAGATAATTACAGCGTCTGTATTAAAAGCAAAATACTTCGGAATGTTTTGCAGTCCACTCCGTACGTGTTTGCTTGATACGGCCGCCCACATCACATGAGAATATCAATCGAACGTCGGCGTCATCGGCACTACGCCGAACAGGCCAAATCCCGCAGTTTATGCCGTATTGGCCGTTGTCAAGGATTAGACACGAAATGGGAAACGGCACTCTTCGAATACAAATTGGTACTCGATAAACACTAGATGGTGTCCGGATAGATAGGAGTTTGTTGAGGCGTGGGGGTTGTCTATGAATATGGAGTTGGAAGGGTAGCTCCCTCAACGTCAGACTTTCGAGCATATGTTTATGGCGTATATCTAGGCCTGTTTTATAGAACCTTTAGTATTTCAGGAAATCAAGATTTACTAGATTTTTGCTGCAAGTTTCTTCATACCGTATGCGTCAGGGTAGGAATATTATAGAATCAAGAAGAAGATTGGTTAGTAAACTGCTCTTTCAGATAAAACAGAATCAAATAATATCCAAAGTGAGGGGAAAATCGCGTGGGGGATGATGGGAAGGCCTGCAGCTGCCTGTAATTTCGAATGAAATTAACATTTTATTCAATTTAGAAATTTATTACAAGTGTATCGTAAATCATTCTTTAAACTACAAAAATTTATACATACGAGCTTGCCCAAAAGTCAAAATTACTAAATGATAGATTGGTGGTCCATCGATGACCGAAATTGAAGACATTTTTAATAAATCATTTTCTAATACGCCTGCACCGTCGAAAACAAAGATCCATCACAATATTCAAAAGTTTGAAAATCATGTACGAGTTTCTCCCTTAAAAACGATATCAACACGGTAATGACGAGGTCGAGCAAAGGGAAATAAATATTCTGGCTATCGTGATTGACAATCCGACATGGTCTTCCAGACCAATTTTTGAAGTGGTAGATTCAAGTGAAAGTACAAGACGGGTCTTTAAGGAAAATGGTTACTTATCATGACGGTGGTTTGAAGGTAAAACTAATTTACTAACATCAAGCCTGCTAAATTTATAAATTGTTAAGAAACCTGCTAAAAAAAGATGCGAAAAAGTTACTCCGTGATGGTCTAAAGATGTAATAATTAAAATTCGGAAATTTATACTACAACGCTGGGCTCGACACTATAAAACTCTATGATAATGAAAGTATAAACCGTATTTTTAAGCACCTTGTAAATTATATACGCGTGTATTTGTTACCCTTGCATACCCACGCCACTGACCGACCTTCCCGATGTCCCGGGACTCACGTCTGCGCGCTAGTACGCCGATCTCATACAGTTTTACATGTGGTAAGCAGGAATTTCCGATATTTAATAATAACACATTTTTAACTAGCCTATCACTTTTGTGTAGTACCTTTTAACTGTTTTGTGTAGTAACTTTTAACACTTTTTAACTGTACCTTTTTTGTCTCTTGTTTCTTGTTAAATTTCAGATTCTTACAATTGGTTTTATGTTGCTTTATGAGTTAGTCACTTTTAATATCTTTAAGCAGACGATATAAAGTTATAAAAGGATGAAATCTATACAGTCCTAGCGAGTATCCCTCTGTAACTGTTGACCGCTTTGTCACAACATATGAAATTACTGTTAGCTATTTTAATTTAGTGCACGGTTAATTACATTTATTGTTAAAATTATTTCACAAAACAGTAAAACTGTGGAAAATAAAAGTGGGAACAGGAAATTATGATATACATATTATACGCAACACAGCTTGCATATTAAATTGGCCAAAATTAATTGGCCACTTATTAGTCATCACTGTGTTTTTGTAAAGATGATGTTTCAGTTAATAAAATCTAAAAACATAACACATTGTTTTTAAATTATTACTCAATTGTCTCTACAAATGTCCTCATATATCGATATTAATTATTCATCGGTGAATTTGATTGAATATCTTACGCCCAAAAGAGTTACAGTTGTTTTGGCAACATTGCTGCAATACTTAAATTTGCCTAAATTTACCTAAAAATTACCTAAAATTTACTTAACTAAAATTTGCCTAAATCACTACCATAATTCTATTCAACTATAACTCTTAGTGATACGCCTATTACCTTGCTGTACGTTAAATTTTTGTTTAGCCTATATAATTGTATTAATTTTAATACCACTGTGACATAAAAATACCATAAATACACAAGGATATTTCTACAAGCCTGACCTGAAGCTGTAGTCTGTATAAAATAACATTCAGACAAAAAATCTTCTGTAAATAGTTCAACGGTTGGCAGCTAAATGTAATAAAATACTTATAAATTATAAATAATAAAAGAGCACTGTCCAAAAGATAAAGGACACCGTCACTGGTAGTGATAATGGCCTGAAAATATAAATAAGATGCATTATTTTCCATGGATTTAAAAAATAACAAACAAAAGATTATCAAGTTGTCTACTATCAAAAATGCATTACCATATTCCTTCCAAAATTCTTTTCATTACTGAAATGTTCTTGACAATTGGAGAATATTGTGTGTTTTTGGGTTATCATTTTAGAATATATTTTCTACTTATTTATTTATTTATTTTGTGAAGTCCTGGAGTGGGTACTTTAACCTTTCGGCGTAGAAACAAAAAAATTGGAAGTTTTCCTTGAAACACCGAACTACTATCAGAACAGAACAGAATAGTAGTTCGGTGTTTCGTGGAAAACGTCCAGTTTTTTTTATTTTGTGAAGTATTTTGTTAATTAAGAAGTTTATAAAATACTATTAGATATACTGCAACATATGTTTACAATTCTCACATCAGTTTAATGCTCATATAAATTATGATCAAGGTAAATTACCAAAACGCAAAATAAATGATAATAAAATAAAAACACAATCAAAACTAACCTCAAAGTTACGTCACAGTCGAGGCAAATTGGTATTAAATTTTGCTCTTATAACCAACAATGTATGCAGAAATATATCACTCACATGAGAAAGGAAGAAAATTATTAAAGTGACGAGTATTTAACATTTCTCTATAACGATGCAACTGTTTCTTGTACGAGACCAATTAGACCACTGTGTCTGTTTAAAAGGCAATATTTTGCAATAATCTACTATTACTTTTTTTTGGACGATTCATATACATTTATTCATATACACGGTTGGAGACTTTAACTGGAATATATTCGCTAGCGGGGTGGTGAATGATTTTTCAAAAAATTCCCGAGACACGTCAACTTTTAAATGTATTTACCTACATTTTGCAAGTAAATAGAAAAATATAGCCCTTCAGGGGTGGCTGAAACCACCCTCGACATGATTTTTCAAATGCAACCCTATGGCTTGTGACCCTTCATTGTAAAGCTGGTGGAAAAGAGTAATCCAGCGCACTGATCAAATTTGAATTTTTATGTATGTTTGAAGGGTTGCGTACAATTAAAACGTAATTTTATAGTTTAATTTATTTTTAACGCAACATTTCGTACTCAAAATGTCTGTTGTTTAGTTTTTGGAATGTAAACCATACTTTTCATATGTCCCCACAAAAAATTCCAAGCAATTTTTTGCCACAACTGATATTTGTTATTTTTTGCTAGTGTTTTTACACGGCCGCAAAGTAGTAAGTTTGTATGCTGTATTCAGAGTTTGAAACGAAGTATTATTTCAAATTCGTGAAAATGTCTTATTTAACTGAATCACTAAAAATCGAAATTTTGATGATGATTGGATATGGCGATAGGGCGCGAACTCAATGCGAAGTTGTTCGCTTGTTTCGAGAAACTGCATCCTGACTTGCCACCACTAAATCAAGGTACCATTAGTAAAATTGAGGCACAATATCGAGATATGGGTCATGTCAGGAAAGTACCGAGTAAGAGGCGAGGCTGTTGTTGATGACGACACGAAGTTGAATTTGTTGCTTGCTCTAGAAGAAAATCCAATCACTCCAGCCCCGTCAACTGGCCCGTGATAGTAATCTTAATCACAAAATAGTTTTAAAAATACTTAAATATGAGAAAAAACGCCCATATAAAATGCAAGCTGTTCAAGAGCTACTTGAAGATGATCCAGATCGACGAGTGGAATTTTGCGATTTATTGATGACTTGTATTGATCAAAACCAGTTATCTTTAGAGTGGATAGTTTTCTCTGACGAGGCTACTTTTACATTAAATGGGCACGTAAATCGCCAAAATTGTCGTTACTGGGCTGAAGAGAACCCCCATTGGATGAGGGGAACTTCATACTCAGCGCCCACAGAAAACTAATGTGTGGGTCGGAATAATACAAGATTGAAGGACCATTTTTTCTTTGATGACACTCTTAATGGAGCAAGATACTTGCGTTTACTCCAGCACGAACTAATGCCAGTGCTATGTCATTTATTACCAAACCCCTTAAACCCTAACTTGACCGACGAGAGGTTATGGTTTCAGCAAGATGGGGCCCCACCACACTATGCTGCCATTGTTCGTCAGTATCTGGACAGAATTTTTCCCGGTAATATTGAGTGGCCAGCGAGGTAATATTGAGTGGCCAGCAAGATCTCCTGATCTTACACCACTGGATTTATTTTTGTGGGGACATCTTAAAAGTAGGGTTTACATTCAGAAACCCAACAACATAGCTGATCTGCAGGAAAGGATAAGAGGAAATCGGAAAAATAACACCGCAAATGTTGCATAATGTAAGGGACAGAAACCTACCACAGACTGGGATGCTGCCAATAAGTGAATGGTGCACATTTTGAACAATTGTTACGTTGAAAATAAATTTAATTTTTAAATTGTTTTAATTGTATGCAACCCTACAAACATACTAAGAAATTAGAAATTTGATCAGTGCGTTGCATTCCTCTTTCCACCAGCTTTACAATGAGGGATAACAAGCCATAGGGTTGCATTTGAAAAAATCATGTCGAGGGTGGTTTCAGCCACCCCTGAAGGACTATATTTTTTATATTACTTGCAAAATGTAGGTAAATACATTTAAAAGTTGAAGTGTCTCAGGAATTTTTTGAAAAATCATTCACCACCCCGCTAGCGAATATATTCCAGTTAAAGTCTCCACCGTGTATATTATACATTTTTTTGGATGGTCTATTTATCAGCTTTTCACTTGAAAAGTTTGTCATCATTCCTGAAACTCATTATTTATCAATTTAGGTATATGTGATGCAAACTGTGAAAAGGTACCAGATGTCGGAAAAGTGAATTTTGCGCTACAGCCCAAAACGCAGTTTCAAGTCGAACAATGTATCGCCCATACTAGCACCTGCAGGATCTGTAGGTACATATTCGCGGGATACCATACCAAAATTTCAGCCGGATTGGAGCAATAGAAGACGAGATATCGATTTTTTCGTGTACAGTTCTGTTCCAAAACTTTAAATGTGTTTTTCTCAAAATTACATTTACATATTGAATCTTTACCTGCTTTCAGTTCGAGCTATATTAACGCTAGAGACTTTTTTTTAAATGAAGCGAAATTTATGCTCTATCGAAATCTGATCCCCCCCCCCCATAACACACAATTTATCATTATAAGATCCTTGTTTAATGATAAGGACAATGAAATAATAAATTGATTTAACCTCTGAAGCAAATATAAATATTATATAATAATTAATACTGGATAAGACAGTCTATTTTTGGTGCACAAAATTAACTTGAGCGACCTCAGTAACATGAAATTGACAAGGGACCAGTTCCACACCATGTAACTCTTTAAAAATAACTTTCGAGAGCTAAGCTGAAAATTCTTGACAATATGTACCTACATCAAATGAAACGCCCTTTACGCGGAAACGTTTGGAGGGCATCACAGTTTACATTTAATTATTTGGCTGTTTTTTAAAAAGCACTCGAAATGCCTGGAATTTAATTTAGAACGTTTAAAAAAAAAACATTCAAAGAATATCTCTCATGTTTCCTTCAATACTGTTATTATGTGCGCTTTTGTAGCATTCTCGCCGATTGGAGCAATTTAAAGAGAAAATGAGCTTAGGTATCTTTGTTATAATTCAAAGTTAAATACAGGGCCAGGAAAAGTCTGGAATAATATTTATATATTTTTAACCATTTGTTTTTATAGGAAACATTTTTCAAAAGTTGTTTTTAAGTATATTCAGGATATCTTCATTTTTTCATTTGTTCTGTTGTTTTGTAACACTTAATTAAATATTAGTTAAGTAAGTAATTAAGTACTCTAATACAGTCAATAATTTAATATTGGCAACCCATAATATAAACTAGTAGTGACTATGAAGACTGACTTTTACCTGCAACACGTGAATCACATTTAACATTTCAAAATGTTATTTATTGCCAATTCACAGTTCTAGTATGTCCATAAAATACATCCTTATATTTACAAACACCTCACCCCTTGTTTCCGTCATTACACAAATGACACAAACATTTATGCCGTCCACCTAATTTGACTGTTCCTGTTTCTACTTGGTCTTTAACTTAAACTTATAAAACAAAGGGGCACGGGTAGCCGAGTGGGTTAAAGCGCCGTCTTTCCAGTCGCGATACCTCTGTGCGCGTTGTTGGAATCCTGGCCGGGGAAGACGATTTTTAATTGTCTCGCTTCCTCTGTCAGAGCTTGATATGCAACCACTAATACACTAGTGTATAGATGTGGATACATAGATGACAATCCAACCGCACATGCCCTAGATTTGGTAATGTTCTGAGTTTTTCTGGGTTTCCTCAGAAACTGAAGCAAATGCGTTACCGAAATAATCTTAAGTCGCTCCCAGTGCGCCATGGCAAATAATAATAATAGCCACTCCCTTCCCGCACAGATCCCTGAGAGGGACCTAAGGGGTTACTCTTCGGAGTAATTATAGGGTGAGTATTATAATTATTATTATTAAAGTCTCAGGGATTAAATCAAATGACCGGCCCAGTTACATGATTTTTTGACCCCCGTGATTTTTTTTGGGGTCGCCATAAAATATTAAATTATGGTTGTATTTGACTTGCCAAAATAACTAAATTGCGAATAAACTAAATTGTTTCGTAGTCCTCATCAGGTAGTCTCATGAAAATTGTACATACCTACCTCATAAAAATTGCATGCAGAATAGCAGGCCGATGCCAAAAAATGAAAGATCGGTTATATGATATTTAACAGAAAACGAAAATGGATGCCATAGCCACAAAACAATGGAAGGAACAAAAAAATAATACTGCCAAAACATAAAAAAATTTTTTTGGGGGGGTCCTGACTATGTCAAACAACTTTTATTTGAAAGAGTTTCGTTCAAAGTATTTGTTCCCTGTATTCTTTTATTTACAATTTGTTGTTTAAGTATATTTTTCACAGAAAATTGTCTATCTTAGACGTTAATTAAATGTTTTGCAAACTATCGTGGAAGTCATCCCAACATTTTCCTGAAGCAGCTAATTCTAATTTTGTAACATACATTTCGTCAACACTAAAACTTGTGTTACTAAGTAATTAGTGCAGCCTGTAAAATGCCAAGTTATACATTTCCATTCATTAACTAGAGAGGGGCTCTTGGTCGTCCGTGAATGTGAAATTAAGTAATGCAATATTGTTTCAGCGATGCTCCAATTTGTAGTTCCGCTGAATTCATTAGATTTCGTGTACTCAGTTAAAACAACAGTAATCCATTTTCTATTTCTGAATTTTCATTTACCCACTTACTTTTATTGTTTCGTTTTTTGGACGGTCTCTGTACAAATGAAGTAAGTTGGGTAAATTAGAGCTATTTGTATCTCTAATGGAACTGAATGGTATAAATGAATAATTCGATTACCTATTTTCTTTTGGCAAAAACAACGTGTTTCAAGTTCAAGGTACATAATATGAATACACGCTCTATAAAATTGCAAACGTATCATATTAATGAAATAGGTTGAAATATATCATCAATTATGTTTACGAATTACAGTGCAGCTTCAAATTCATTTTTCACTTTTGGTAGTTGTTTGTTATATTTTCTAAAATGCTTCTGTTGCTGTAAATGCATATATTGTAATGCACTACTAGTATTTCCAATGTGAAACCTATATTTCTCAATGGCATCTTGATAAATTTCCAAAAATCATTGAAGATTTCAGTGAGGGGAATGCTGTAAAATTTCGTTAAGATTATAAAATAATTTGAAGGCGATATTAAGGAAGATGATGGCAGACTATTGTTGGATGTTGAAAAAGAGAGATACTATGGCAAAAGGAGAGAAACGACATAGAAATCCATTACATAGTTCAGTTGAAGACGAACGCGTGTGAAAGTGCAAACCGATATATGGAGACATCCAAAAAAAACTGTCATCAAATTTGGCCGAGAAAAAAAAGACGTATTTCTATTCTGATCTAGAATTTATAACCTTATTTACTTGTCGGACTGTCACATCATACGCACAGCCACATTGTTTATTTTACAAATTGTGACAGTCACTTGTCAAAAGTTTGACATATCCGAAAAGCTTAGACATGACCGCTATTTCCATCTCTCTCGTTCATAGCCAGAGTTGATGACGTTTTTTTTGGATGTCTCTATATTTAAACCCTGCATGATAAAAAACAGAAATCCCCTTCCTGTAGATCCGTTACTGCTACATAATAAAAATAAGTGGCTCCGGCTTTTCTTTCTTCGTTCTGAAAAAAAAAGTAACTACAAAAATCTTCCCTTTTGACCTTCTGTTTGAAAGGTCTTTCCAAACAAACCGTTCTATGGCACCAGTGCTCACCCTTTAATGGTACGTCACTATAAAAGTGAAAAAAAATGGTTCTTTTATCGACTTGATCCGTTCTGAGAGCATAGCTGCTATAATCTCTGACTTTGGACATCAGGTTAGTTAGTTAGTATTAAGTAAGTTCATTTAGTCGGTCTTTACCTTTTTTGGGGGTGTTTTTTTTTTTTTTGGGGGGTTTTTGGGTGGTCTTTTTCGTCTGTCTTTTCCACTTTCTTTCCACTTGACATACCCATTTTCATAGTTCATAGCAGTTAAAATTGGAACGACGTGGGTCTGAATGGTTTTCCTCAATTTTTTCTCGAATATATGAGCATTGACCCCTATTTTTTAGTTCAAATTCGTGTTCAGGTCAAAAATACAATAGGATAATGTGGTCGCAATTCCATCACAGACTATTTTTTGTGAGCCTGTGTTAACATAAAAATAATTGTGTAATGTTGTAGTAAAATGTAATATGTACCTACATACCATCTAGTAAAGGAAAAATATAGAAAATTTACTTTTATGTAAATAAAGTTTCTGTTTAAAACATGTCATATTTTCTAAATTGTTGGATGAAATTATACGGTTGATTCATTAGTAGGTATTTAGTCCAATCCAACGAGCGAAAACCCTCATGTAAATTGGTCACTAATTGTTATCAAAGGAACAAAAAATATGGTCGTAAAAAAATCTAAGAAAGATAGCGTTTTTTTTCGACTCGAGTTTTAATAGCGAACATAACCAAAAAAAATTCGCAAAAGTCAAAAAACCGTTTTTTTTGCAAAAAAAAGCAATACCAGAAAGTTAGATTAAAAAAGTTGTAGGTCTTAAAAAATGCGCGTCAAATGAGATGTGAACGAAAAAATCCAGTAATAAACATTTGAGAAAAATTTAAAAAACGTCAAATTCTGTGTTTTCGTATTTTTGTTGTATAAATTCCAATTTTGTTTGAACAGACTTCTATCAACTAGAAATATAGCCCAAGACAACCGAAAATGACCCTTTTTTCCAAAAATTCAAAAAAGATTTATTTTTTTGAGATAACATTTTTTTTCAAAAATCAGCATTTACAGAGGCAAAAATATCTCAAGAAACGATCGGGCTCATTTTTACCTGCGAAGACTTGTACTTTCACGCTATTAAAAAACCAAATAGCTTTTATTTAATTTTTGCATAAAAAAATGCGTTGTAATATATTTCGAACCGGTTTTTTTTCGAATAACTTTTTAAATTTTACGTTTTTGGCCGTTGCATATTTGAAAACTGGCATTCAAAACACGCATTTAAAAAAATGAAGGTCCTACGACCTCAGGAGCCGATATAATTATTTTTTTTTAATTCCTGACAGAGTATACGTCCAATTGACTTCATTTTTACACGAGCTCAGATTTTTAAAAAAAAAATATCAAATCATTTCGCATAAATTAAGTTGCATAATTGTTCGAAACACAGCGTTGGGGGGGGGGGGGGGGAAAAAAAAAAGAGGGTAACAGATTTTAAACAGTATCTTTTCCTGTTAAAAAAATTTCTCCTTTTTTCTTTTTTTTAAATTAATTAAAAAAATTTAAAATTTTAAAAAAAAAATTTTTATTATAATAATAATATAATTTCATTTATCTTTTTTATTTTTAATTTTAAATATTCTTTTTTTATTAATTAAATTTTTATTAAAATAATTTTTTTCTCAATTTCTCTCTTTTTTTAAGATTTTTTTTTCGTGTTAGTATTTGCATTTTTTTAATGGTTGGCCCATTTCCTCGAAGTGCCTGGAATTTTCTAGACAAGTCTGGAGAGTGGTCGGTTACAGGTTATATCAATCGTTGCACTTATGTGCGTTAACATTACCAACTCTCAGAGCGGAACTGTACTGTGCAGCGTGAAAAAAGCGAAACCTCAAATGAGATTCGAAATGCATTCTTATATAAATTTCGTTTAGGCCATAATATAAGCGAAGTATGCAGAAATCTAGTGGCCGCGTATGGCGATACCGCCCTAGTTAATACTACCCTAGTTAATACCGCCCCTAGATAAACTACGATCTGATGGGCCACCTCAACTGGATATCGAACGCTTGAGTACGATTGTCAAAGCAAACCCGTATGGAACCATACGAGATGTAGCACAGGAGCTCAGCTGTAGCTAGGCCACGTAAATATGTGAACTTGAAACGCTAGGCAAAGTCCAAAAGTTGGGAAAAGTGATACTATGTTTATTAAGCGAAGCTGATCGCCAGCATCGCAGTCCTCATTTTGACTGATTAAAACAATCTTGTTACCGGGGACGAAAAGTGGGTGCTTTATGTAAATCACAGTCATAAGCGCTAGTGAGTGTGTACTCGAGTAGCACTCCAGCACAATCGGTACCTAAGCTTGACATCCACCCGAGAAAGGTGGTACTGTCAGTTTGTTGGGGCTTTTGCGACATGTATCGCTGGAAACTTTTGGAGGACAATACCACCGTCACCACGGCTGTCTCTTATGCCCAACTTTGCAATTTGGCTGCCCAGCTAAATCTTCTGCAGTCGCGGTTGGACAAAGTTATGCTACTGCACAATAATGCGCGTCCCCATGTAGAAAACATGCCTTGAACTCTTGTCATTAGGTTTTTGAAGTTCTGCCCCATACACGTATGCACTAGACCCTTCCCTACTGACTGTACAGCATACTACTTTTTCCTACTTTTACCTACCCACTACAGCATACACAACTTTTTCGCTTCACAAACAAGTGAGTTCTAGAAACGCGGTATCCGCAGTCTGCATACTCGTTGTAGTTATTGAGACGGATAGCACTTATGTACGTTCCAAATTAAATCCCTGTTGTCTATAAAATATGTAAATAATCATATTTGAATATATCTGTGGGAATTTAGCGACCTTCTTCTCTGTTAGTTTTTTTTTTGTTTGGGTTGGATTAGGTCCAGGAATAAATAACAACTGTTCGATTTTTGCCAACGTTTCAGAGCTTTATTTCTCCTTCATCGGGGCTCACTGCAATATTATACAGAAGTAGATATAAGATATAGATTTTGAAAAATTACATATTACTACAGAAAAGCAATTGTAACTCTTACTTACATCAATGTTGTTATTGTTGTCATGTAAGGTGGTACATTACAAACATTGGCGGTACTGTCTATATACATATATAGTAAATGTATAAAGATAAAAACAAAAAACCACTATTATCAGGACAATACACTTTAAAAATTACTATAGTAATGAAGGTTTTTTGAGAGAATCTAACCTGTCGTACGTATATCGCATTTGTGTTAGGGGAGTGGGAAGTAATATTGTTAGTGGATTTGAGACAATGAAAATATTCTGTTTTGAAATTATTGTTCTTTTCTAGAATGTTGTAATAAACTGAATTTAAGTCGTCCATGTCACTACTTTTATTAACCCTATTTTTATTCATTTTATTTCTACCATTTCTAAAAGTAATCGTTTTTTAGGTTTGGTTCTGTTCTTAATATTTTACTGTTTTAAAAGTTTGATTTGTGATTTTTTTTATTGTTTTTGGTTTCTCCCGTTTGTTTTTTCTTTTTTTTTTCCTTTATTTAGTGTTTATTTCCTTATTCATGTTCTTTTATTATATCTTTTAAATATCTTTTGTTTGACAAATGTAAACTGTATTACAGTTGTTAGAGTCTAAGTAATTTCGTACACAACATTCGATTTATCTAATTTAGAAGTTTTTGATTTTAATTTGGAGTAACTTTGTGTAATTGTATTTGAATTTTTATATGCTACAGCTATTTTGTCTGTGGTGAGAGTTCGTGACAAGTTTTCGGACAATGTATGTATATAGGGTAACTTGAAATATGATCTTTTTGTTGTTGTTTTTAATAACATCTTTTTTGTTGTCTTAGGGGTTTATTGTTGTTTTGTTCTTCGCTTCTTTTTTGTTTTGTTTACCCGGTTTTGTTGGGTAGCCGTTTTGTTTTTAATAATGTTATAAAGGATATAAAATTTTTTGGTGTTGTATAAAATGTAAATAATTAGTTGCCCTTAAAATAAAAAATTTTTTATTATATAAAGTTTTGTTAAAAAATATGGGGGGAAGAAAATTTTAAGAAAGAAATAAAAAAAAGAGTAAAAGAGTTTGTTTTTAGGAGTAGGGGGGTATTTCTACTTTGCTTTTTTTAATATAATTTTATATTTACTTTCTATTTTTTATATTTTTGTTGTTATAAATTTTTTTTGTTTCTTGAAATAGGTGGTTTGTTAAGTTGTTATTAATAAATTTTTATAAGTTTTCACCAGGTTACGAGAAATTGTATAGGTAATATATTTATTAATAAAAAAAAAAAACAAAACATCCCAAACATCCATTGTCATTGACTAAGACTAATTATCTCTGCAGAGGCTAAAATAATTTTTTTTGTTGTTAAGAAATAAAGAGGGATCTGGACCCGTGTGGTAGGGGTTTAAAGAGAGAAGAAAAAATGTTTTGTTTTGATGTAGAAGGCTACTTTTTTTGTTAAAAGTAGACTGCTTTGATTAAAAAATTAAATAAGTGTGTAAAAAATATATATTAAGTAAAAAAACAAAGTTCCACGAAAATTTTTTTTTTTTTTTTTTTGAGAAGTAAAGGTTGTTTTTAGGTTTTATAATTTTTATTTGTTTTGTTTTAACCGAAAATGAACCCAACTTCCGAATCTTAAACGATGCGTCATATTTATTTTTATATGTTTGATGTTAAATGTCGTTCTGAGCACAACAATACTCATGTCATTTGTCACTTTTTGACACACCATGCCATTTATTTTTTATTCCCATCTTGTGATCTAGAGAGCTTAGAGTTAATTAAATAATTTCAGCTTGAATCAAGTAGACGAAGAAAATGGTTTTTTATCTCGTTTTTGTTGACAGAATATGGTGAAAAGAAATGTTTAAAGTTTTCTCAATTTTTTTTTCAAAGAGGAGAACAGTATGGCTCATAATATAAGATTATTCAAATAGTGATTTTTGTTACAAACACTTTGACGTCACATGCTTAAATATTTACTCAAATATTTTCAAGAAAAACGCAATAAAACATCAAATATCTAGAAACTATTGTAAAAAAAATCCCTGTTCACTGTTATTAGAAATGAGAATAAACGGATTTGATGAGTCTGATAAGGTTAGCAACCACAGATGTCGTTTTCGAGAGCTGGTGTACGAAAATTCCTGAGCCACCGCAACCAATTTTAACAAGATGGGGTGCGTGATTAAGTGTCGTTTTTTATTATTGCAACATTTTTGAAGCAATAAAAACTATAGTTGCACAATAATTTAATTAGAAAGAAATTGATTTGTATAAAGAAGAACCAGGAACAGAATTTCAGATGGAATCACTTCATACATATACATCTGCCAGTATTAACTGGCAGATGTTCAGTTTTGTTAAGCATCAGAAGGTGTCGGCCCAAAACTACAAATGGTACTATTGCTTAACTCGTTAACGCCCAAGATAACTCAATTTTTAATCTTTTCCGAGCTCTGTTTTCAAGAGTAAAAAGGAAGAATATTCCCACCAATCTTGGGTGTACGCTTTCGATTTCCGGGGTCCAAATTTTGGTTTATGGTCCTCAGAAAAAAAAAATATAGCGGATTTAAAATTAAAAAGGACCGAAAATTCGAGGATATTTCTTATTCATCTTTTTTCCGAGCCAATAGAGCTTTAGAGTTATACATTGTGATCAGTGATGATCTAGATACGTTGAAATAGATAAAAAAATGTTTTCGTACTCCAATAAACCTAACATCTCAAATAACTTGAAATTCCTGTGAAATTCGAATTTTTCTTGGATTTTGGAGAGCGAGATCAAATAATGTCCGAACTATATCCCTCCACTGAGGGAATTTTTATGTTTGAATTGATGTGTTTGGGTTTTTTTTAGGAGAATCCTTTTTTGTATTTGTTGACGTGGGGGGGGGGGGGGGGGGTGGGGTTGCGGGCCCGCCTTGCTGGGGGCTTTGCTGCTGGTTTTTTTGTTTGTGGTTCGGGGGGGGTGTTTTTTTTTTTTGTCCCCTTTGCCCCCCTGTCCTGTGATGTGTTGCACTTAATACTTTGGTGAATAGGTGTGGATGGGTAGATGCCAAAAAAACCACACACGCCCTAGGTTTGGTATTGTTCTGAGGTTTCTGGGTTTCCACCGAACTAAAAAGGAAATAGTACCGGGAAATAATCTTAAGCCGCTCCCAGTGCGCCGTGGAAAATAATAATAATAGCCCACTCCTTCCCAAACAGGCCCTGAGAGGACTTAAGGGGTTACTCTTCGAGGAATAATTATAGGGTGAGTATTATTATTATTATAATCTTTTGATGAATCCAATACGGCGATCAGGTACTTAACTGAAAAGAATGAAGCCTTTTTTCATAAAAATAACAAGAGCGTCTCTGAAATTCTTAATTACTGATGTTTTTTCTGCGCGGACAGTTTGACCAAATGTTTATGCAGTATAAAATTTTTTTTTAGCTTTTTCTAGGATTTGGTTTTCTCTTAACCGGGTTTAAATCCACTTGTGATCGAGACATGGGAAAACATGAGGAATCGGAGAATTTTAAGAGACACTCTTGCTTATTTTTACGAAAAAAAAAAATCATTATTTTTTCAGTTACCATATCGCCATAATTGGATTAATTGTTATTGTGAATATTGGTATCGATAAAAGCACATTTCAACATAAAATTCCCGTACCGGATGGAATATAGTTCGATATTATTTTGATCCGCCCCGGAAACATCCGTATTTCACAAAAATTTCACATTAGCTTCGTCATTTTGGAGAGGTTAGGTTGACTCGAGGTACCGAAGAAAAAATTCTTATGTTATTTCAGCTATCTAGATCACCACTGACCACAATGGAAATCTACTACAAAGCTCTATTGGCTCGAAAAAAATACTCCGGAATTTCGGTTCTTTTCAATTTGAAAGCGGCCATATTTTTTTTTTCTGAGATCAGAAAACAAAAATTTGAGCCCCGGAAGTCGAAAGAACACACCCAAAAATACTGAGGTACATAGGTTTGGTGGGAATATTCTTCCTTTTACTATTGAAAACAGAGCTCGAAACAGAGCTCGAAAAAAGTTAAAAAGTGTGTTCTCTTGGGAGTTAACGGGTATAATCTCGAAATATCAATATTTCTGCATACGTTGTCAATACAGGAAACGCCAGGGGAAGTGAAGTAAAATTTATTACACTGGTAATTAATAAACTGACACGCTACAAGTTTTTATTTTCCTTAGAACAACAAATTTAATTAACCCAAAATAAATAAAAATTTACGTGCCGCCACTTAATGTCTCAACTGCTGTGGAAGGACGTGCTGTCCGTGCGTATTTAACACGTGATACCCAAAACCTTCGTCGGTTTGTAGTGCGTCATTTGTCATGCCTCGTTTCGTTTATTTGTTAATTGGACTGTGGTATGCACAATAAGCGTACAACGACTTTCCAGGGAAGTCTGCGACCAAGGGGCCTACTAGCGCATGTAAATAGCGAGCAAGCGGTCGAGGTCGATTGTGTTGCATATGCATTAGCATCGACTGCGGCTTCACCAACCGCAGGGAGAACAAATACTGCCGTACGTGAATTAAATATTTGTATGTGGAGCAAACAGCTAATTTCGAAAGGTAGTAAACATCGTTTCTCGTTGCGACTGTTTGCTCTAATCAATTTATTGGCCAGCAGCGGAAACTTTTTGCAGTTACGATCTTTATATACCATTAGTAATACAATTGCAATACATTTGTTTCAAGGTAAAGTGTTTCCTTAAAAAGTAAATCTTCCACACTTTTTTTCATGTCGACAAATGCAGATATTTGTAGGTATTACTTTTAATAGTAGTATATTTCCTCTCATCAAAATATGTAAATAGTTTGCATTGAATTTTTGATGGGATATTGTTCACTAATTTAAGAAAAATAGATTTGTTATTAATACAGGAGAAGAATTAGAACCTTCAGCGTAAAACTTGAACACTTTTTATCACTTAACACCGAAACACTTTTTTGTACTCGACGCGCATTTCGCTAACCATGTTGGCATCATCAGGAAATGATTAAAACTGAATTAAAACAGTTTTAATAATCTCCTGCTATATTACTAAAATATCAATTCGAACCTCGCCCTTTTTTAAACTTAAAAGAATTTGGGATCTAAGTGAGATCCCAAAGTCTTTAGAAGTAATATCTACTCATAAACATTTTATTAAAATTGTTCTTTTCTTAAAATCTTTTTAATATTAGGTATATTAAAACATGTTCATACACTTTTTTTAGACGGCAATAATTTTGCACTGAAGAATGTAGTTATCAATGCTGCAGCTGATGGCATTCCCGACTTAAATGCAGATATGACAATATTGGCACTGTCGACTTCTCTGGCATTCTCCTATATTCATTTCGTGCATTTTAGTGCACATCTCGAATTCTTTCATAAGACACAAACTGTAGTATTTCTGTAATTCCAGTTACCGTGACGATTGAAGCTTTCATACCTATGTGTTTTTATTTGATTACAAAATACCTTCCTGCGAAAATGCATATTCTTTAAATGGACGCATTCTTCACTTTAAAATTATTTTTAGACACTATTTCTTGTAATAAAATATGTACATGTATTTCTGGATATGCTGGATTTTTATTGTTTCACATATTTTAAATAATTTAAGACGCTTGTAATATAATAATATCTAAAAATGTATTTTGACATCAGTCACGTGATCAGTGGAAAATAAATAAGTTCGTTGTTAAGCTATCAAAAACATTTTTATTAAGTTGATAGAATTTAATTTTAAGTGCGTATGCCATAGAACACCATATTTTCCGTCAAACTGTCTGTGAAATATAGTTGTGCAACTGATGCTGATGCTGATATAATAGCTTTCAATTAACGAAAATTAATCGCCCAATAATAAAAAGGTAAATTGATTTCTTTCGAAAATTTTTCAGAGCGTTGAAAAAGAAAAAACTAGCTTTTATGTCCTATCCTGTTGCAGTGCCTTGTATGTAGACAGTTACGGTTCGATAATCGAATGTTCTACAGAAACATTCTTAAAGAAATCCAGTTTTTTTGAAGACTCACTGGCTTACACGATATTAGCAGTATATATTTTTTTTCATAATCTAGAAACAAATATAAGGAGACTTTTCGATTTGTTACAAAATATTTTTGTTTCAAAAGTTATGGCCATTTTAATTTTGGGAAACAAAATCCTATAAAATTAAAAAAAAAATTTTTGCAACAAATCGAAAAACGTCTCCTTATATTTGTTTCTAGATCTATGAAAAAATATACTGCAAGTATCCCACAGAGCGTTACTGAGAACCCAGGGGGGGGGCAGGGTTTTCATTTTATTATCTATAAATCCTTTTTCTGTAAGAGGGTAATTCTCACCTATGAAGTGGGTCCCTGCGTCGTTTTAAGACGAACCAATAGACTGTTTAAATCAGTTTTCGATAATCGAATAGTTCTAAAACATTCTTACAAATCTAGTTCAAACTGACTTGCACGATATTGTAACATTGTAATATGAGTTAACAAACTAGTACTGAACAAAACTAGAAATTTTCAAGTATCTAGTCCGAAAAAAGTAATTGTCGAGAGATCTAACGTTAACATTTTTTTTTAAAGAAAAAAAAACTGTTTTTGTCATCAAAATATTTAGCTTTGAAAGCACTAAAAAACTCATTTAAATTGCAGTACAAGTCGTATTGTAATTATGTTATTATTCTACTAGTTTATGGCTTAATAGTTCAGATATATATAGTTTAGTCAAATATGGACTTAAAGGATTTTTGCAGAAAGCCTACGATGTTAGGTTTACCATAACATAGCCCGAGACTGTGGCACTTTGCTGCAAGACAAATATTAATTAAATTGATTAGATTAGATTAGATTCATTAAAATTGATACTTGACTGTCTTGTTAATAACAACTTGTTTGCTCAAAGCCTACAAATTTGTATTATCAAAATGTAAGCTAGTAAAAATCTGCAGCATTGTCAACATTATAATATTTTAGAAATTTCAGAAACCATCAGAAACGAATTTTTTCTCATGAATTCCCGGAAATTCCAAACAGGAAATTCAATACAAACACTACATTTTTTTTTTAGTCTGGATGATTAAGAACAAAAAAATCTCCAAAAAGTAGTTTTCGAGATCTTCTGATGCAATCTTTTTCGGAAAAATATTTCATTCGCAAGCTTCATTTAAAGTTTTCTCAAATATAGTACTGCGTATAAAAAGCGTATTTGAGCTAAGTTCGGCCCTGCCCTGTTATGTACGCTCCACATTCAACACGATTAAAGGGATTCATTTAATCCCCACATGATATATATTAAATAAAACAAACACAATTTAATTTCAACCATACGGAAAAATTAAAACCTAAAATTGATTTCACATTTTCCCAATATCCTTCCCGATTTTTCAGTGATTTTTTTATAAAATTACATTCTTCCACGTACTCGAAAAACGGTACAAAAATTTAAGCCGGAACGTATAAAAACCGCAACGAACGGGAGAGAAAAAAAAAGAGCTTCAGCGGTTATATTTAACATCCCATGCGTATAGAGGCAGACATTGAATAAATTCGCCATATTTTATATTAATTGCGTCATAAAAAATGTATCTGGCATAAACACGGGCATAAAGTGCCTCTCTCGGTTATTTCACAGTACATAGATCAGCTTTATATTCCGGTACATAAATAGGTAATCTTGGCGGAGGAAAATACAATCAAAATGCACCATCGCACTTTGCCAGGAGTTATTTCCGTGTCCTTAATCTAAGTCTCGTTAGAGTTAACTCACCAGTGAACCGTAACAAGTGTTTTTCGCAGTAATGTAGCATAAAATGCATTTTGTACAGTAATGCGAGAATTTGGTATTCTCGTATTTGTAATGAAACCCACATCATATTTTAGGGGATGATTACTAGACCTAAGTAGAAATCTATAGTAGCAAAAAAAACATTTTAATTAAAACTTGCAACATTTTTTTTTTCAAAAAGCGTCTGCCTCACCAGAAGATCTTGGATAATTTAATTTAAAAAAAATGACAGTTTCAAAAAAATTTTTTATAATTAATGTTCTTGAATAATTTTGTGTACTTCTCTAGAGAATGTAATTTATTTTAATAAGCAATTTGAGTATTTGTAGTTCAACAAGATTTGCAAAAGTTCTTTTGCAGGCCGCAGACGTCCCCAAGAAAAGAAGTGCAAACCACTTAAGATTTTGGGAATAAAAAAATGTATGTACCTCAATACATGTTATTAAATTATAAATCATATTAAATTTTATGTTGTAACATATTTTGGTATTTTTTTAATTTCGTTTACGGCGATTCTTGCTTTTATCACCTTTTTAGGGGTGGTTTCTACCCCTAAAAAGCATATTCCGGAAGGAAAAACAGGGGTTCAATATTTTTTTAGTATTCTATGAGTGTGCAAAGTTTCATTTAAATCGGTGAGTGACAGTTGGGTAGTGTTACGTGTTAGATCTAGTAATCATCCCCTTAAATCTGATGAGGGTCCCATTCGTTACGAAACTATGATCCTGAATATCAAATTCCACTAGCTAACTAGCAATGGGTAACTTTACAATATAGCAATCATTACGGCTTAGTAACCATTAATCCACAATAACATCAATAGCATTTAAACACTTTTTGATAGAAAATATTGATTTTACATATTATCATTACAAATATTGAAAACACAGTTATTCAAATTATAAAAGACTTGAAACAGTTTCTCTGACAGCATTTAAACTATTTTTCCAATTACTTCCCGATCTATTTTCGTCACCATAATTCATTATTTGTGAATTCGACTGCGAATAACGAGTTTGTTTGTTATGTACATGGTTAGTTTTTATAATTTTATTTTGTATTTATTAATTTTATAAATAGTTTTATATTTATTTATTTATTTAAGTTATTGCGCGTTTGTTATTGAAATTAGTGAATAATTCTTCAGACAAAAGTTGTAGTTTTGCACAAATTTTTAAAACACAAAATAAGAAGATGTGTTTCTTTTTAATTAAACAGCCCTGTATATTATTGCATATTCTGATTCCTTGAATTTTTTCCTTTTCAGAAATATATAACATGTACATGTTTGCTTGAGATAGTCGATTTTATTTCAAATGTAATTAGAAAAAAAAAAAGAACGAAGAATAAAAGAGAAGAACTGTCATTTATATTAATTACCAATTGTTTGAAACAAGAATAATATTTAGCCAATGGGAAAATTTGGAAGTTATTCATTTATTTTTAAAAGTAATGTTCCGTCTTTATTCAATATTTTAATTAATTTTACTCCCTCAAGTGTATGCAACCAACATTACTCATACACTGTCATTTTTTCCCACTCTCCCGCTCCAAAAAGGCACAGGACAGCAGTGTCAAGTATGAATTTTAACTCAACTCTCTCGAAGACAAGACACGCGACTTTTTGCTCTCTCCTACGTTAACAACGCATTAGATATTTTAGTGCATCTACTTGCACAGTGCATCAGTGACTATTTTGGGTTATCCCAACTGCAGTGCACATCAGTGACGCCGGCCGGCATAAGTGCATCGGAAGGAAAGCACCCACGTGCATATAGACCTTGGGAGATCGCGGCCTACGGAAGAAAACGTAAGTGCCTTATTTCGAATACAGTCCACTAGATCCCTCTCGCACATATTTTTTGGTACCTTCTCCCGGATTTCCCTTGATCTGTTGGTGCATTTTTATAATTATCTCATTAAATATACTTAATAATAGACGCCTATCATCTATTATTTTATTGATATTTTAACGCCAATTCTCGGTACATTCCTTCCTTATCTCTAGCCGCATGTGTCAGGTGACCGCTTGGCTGACGGTGTTATTGTTTTTTGTCTCGCGCTGTGCGTACTGCTAGCGTTTTTTTGCTCTCGCGTTGTCTTATTTATCCGTGTTTATTTATACTTGTAAATTTTACACTCGCTCCCTCAAAAATAAAGGCTTAACTTTACGGTCTTTATTATTTGACGATTCAAATTGATTTCTCTCTCAATAATACTTTGTTATTTTTTAATAAAGTTACTCTCGCGCTTAGTTTAATTTTGAATACATACTAAGTGTTGACATTTCTCTTTTTAAGATTAAATATTTCTTTATTCTCTCACAATGTCTAAATTAAAGCAAGCCAATGCGTTTAGGCAAACTCACATTGTTAACATAAAAAGAACTTAGACAAATTGCAGATAGTGCGCTCACAGATAAATCTCTACATGATAATTTTAAATGTAGGTTCGCTGTTTTAAGTGAAATTAAAGCAGGCTTTGATAAGCAGCACACCAATATTTTGAATATCGTTTCTACCATGGAAGACGGTGATTTAGAGGAGGAATATAAAGTACAAACAGAATTTAATTCTCACTATTTTCATGTACAGGCTGTTTTCAAACAACTTTTTGGTGACAGTAAAGATACTTTAGATACTTCTTCTAAATCTGTAGGTGTAACACAAAATGTAAAACTTCCTAAAATTGGTTTACCGCAATTTAATGGCGATGTTTCTCAGTGGCAAACTTTTATAGATAGTTTCCGCTCTCTCATTCATGAAAATGACTCTCTATCAAATATTGAAAAAATTCAATTATTTGCTACAGTGCCTTAAAGGTGAACCTTTTAATTTGACAAGGGCCACTCCGCTTAATAGCGCTAATTATTTAGTTGCATACAATGCACTTGTCAAGAGGTATGACAATCCTCTTATTATAGCTACAGCTCATTGGCATGCTATAGAAAATACAAAAAAACTCGGCGGCTCCGAAGGTCCTGGGGCTCTTCGCTTTCTTGTGGATGCCTTTCGTGAAAATGTCTCTATTTTAAAAAATATGAAGTTTCCAGTCAAGCAGTGGGACTTTATTTTATTTAACATGTTATTTGATCGCTTGATAAATCAACTGCTACACGTTTCGAACTTTTCTCATGACATATCTTCAAATACGGAAGATTCTTTTGAAATCTTACTAGACTTTCTGGATAAACAGTGCGACGCTCAGAGTAAAGTTGCCTTATCTAGGAATTTTAACTTGAAAAGCAGCTGATTTATCAAAGTCGGAGTCAAAACCCAGGCAATACTCTACAAGTAGATCAGTTACCTCTACTTCTCTCACCACTAACACTCAAATGTCGTGTCCGCTTTGTAAAGCTGACCATTCGATCTATCATTGCCCCAATTTTCTTATGAAATCTCCTCAAGAAAGATTTTCTTGTGCGAAAACGAATAAGTGGTGTACAAACTGCTTAGGACATAAACACTCTGTTGAAAATTGTCTCTCTCGTGGAGTGTGCAGGAAGTGCTCCAAGAAACATAACACATTGTTACATTTTTCCTCAAATGCTCCGAACAATAACTCGTCTCCAAGTACTTCTCAGCCTAACACTCACTCGACTCAATCTCAAGCGTCATTTTCGACGTCCTTGACTCACTCACCTCATGATTCGCTTTCTACATCTAACACTTCTATTATCGCACGATAATTCTCTCGTGTTGTTGTCTACTGCCATGGTTGGTGTTTTGAATGGACACGGACAATTTACACCAGTTAGAGCGCTTATTGATAGTGCTAGCGACTCTAACTATATCTCTTCTCGTTGTGCAAATAAACTGGGGTTAGCTAGACGCTCGTCTAATATCTCAGTCTGTGGCATAGGTCAGACTAGTGCTCACTCTTCTCAAATCGTCTCCTCTAGTATTAGACCTTGTTATGACACCTCTCCAACATTTGAGTTGGATTTTATTGTTCTCTCTAGGATTTGTTCGAATATGCCCTCTGTCTCTCTCGAAGATACCATATTATCGAATTTCTCAAATCTCTCTTTGGCAGATCCTAAATTTAATATCTCTGGCCCTATAGATATGCTATTAGGTGCCGACACTTTTGGTCATATTCTAAAAAGGTGCTACCCTTAACCTTTCGAATGGTTTAGTAGCCATTGACACAATCTTCGGATGGATGGTTACAGGTAAAATGGAGAAACCCCTACTACCATCGTCTCTAACACTTTTCTCTCACGCTGATCTTTCTTTGGAAAGGTTAGTAACTAAATTTTGGGATTTGGAGCAAGTTCCTCGCTCTCAAAAATTGACACCCGAGGATAATCTCGCTGAAAATCATTATTCCAGTACCGTTTCTCATTTGGAATCTGGTCGTTTTGTAATAGCTCTTCCTTTCCGAAAGGATCTTCCAACATTCCAAGGTACTCGTGACCTAGCTTTACGAAGACTTAACTCACTCGAACGTCGTCTCTATAACCAACCAAACCTTCTCTCTCAGTATTCTGAATTTATGATGGACTATCTGTTGTCAGGTCATATGTCTCCATGTAAGGAAATTTCTTCAGACTTGCACTCTTATTATATTCCCCATCACTGCGTCTTTAAACCGGACAGCTCAACCACTAAGCTGAGAGTAGTTTTCGACGCTAGTGCAAAGGACATGAATAATTATTCACTCAATGATACTCTCCTTCCTGGGCCCAAACTTCAACAAGATCTGAACTCAATCCTACTCAGATTTCGTCTCCATGCTGTGGTATTCACCGCAGATATTAAACAGATGTTTAGGCAGATTTTAGTTCGCGAGGAAGATCGCTCTTATCAAAAGATATTATGGCGTTTCTCAAAAGATGATCCAGTTCAAACCTTGTTCTCAATACGGTCACGTATGGTATGAATTGCTCTCCTTTTCTTGCCATTAGAACTTTGTTACAACTCGCGAAGGAATTTAAAAAAAGAGTTTCCTATCGTTTCAAAAATTCTTGAAACCGATGTATACGTCGATGATGTATTATCTGGCAGCAACTCTTTGAACTCTGCTCTTGAAGTTCAACAAGAGCTCATATCACTTCTCAATAAAGGATGTTTTGAATTACGTAAATGGGCTAGTAATCACCCAGGTTTACTCACTCACTTGCCATCTAGCAGTTTACCATTCGCATTAGACTCAGAAACTGATTCGACAGTTAAAATATTAGGTCTTCAATGGTCTCCCTCCTCAGACAGTTTCATTTTTAAAATCACGCCTCTCCAGAAAATCTGTACAAAAAGATCAATGTTATCGGACCTCGCTCGAATATTCGATCCATTAGGTTTCTTGACCCCTCTCACTCTATATTTGAAGTTCATAATTCAACAGCTCTGGGCCAGAAACACTGATTGGGACTCTCCCCGTCTGATGACATTTTAGACATTTGGACTCAATTCAAACAGGAACTTTCTGCTATCCAGGACATTCATATTCCTCGTCACATTATTCCCGAAAGTTACATTGCTCTAGAATTACACGGGTTTTGTGATGCCAGCTCTAGGGGATACTCAGCGGTTATTTATCTGCGCTCTACTCTACCCTCTGGTAAAATTCAGGTCAACTTTATTTGTGCAAAATCTAAGGTTGCTCCACTGAAATCCATATCAATTCCCAGACTTGAACTCTGTTCAGCTCTACTTCTCTCCGAACTGATGAACTTTGTACTGTCACTTTTCGAAGATCATATAACCATCTCTAAAGTTTATGCATGGTCAGACTCGACTATAACTCTCGCTTGGATTAATTCCTCACCTCACCGATGGGGTACGTTCGTATGTAATCGGGTCACTAAGATTCATGAGAACGTCCCTTCCTCAATTTGGCGACATATTAGCTCGCAGGATAATCCTGCCGATCCCGCCTCCCGTGGACTATTGCCATCTGCTCTAATCTCAAACTCTCTCTGGTTTTCCGGACCTCGATGGCTCTCTATGTCGTCAGAATATTGGCCAACTCTCTCTGATATTCCAGAGACTGATGAAGAAAAACATCATGTCACTCTCCTCAGTGTAGAGAATCAAACCCCTTCAAAAAACACTCTTTCTGAACTAATTGAAAAATACTCTTCACTCTCTAAAATTCAACGAATCTTGGCTTACATTCTAAGATTTCTTCACAATCTCAAACACGCTCAGGCCAAGCAGTCTGGTTATTTATCTCGTTCAGAATTAGAAAATTCGTTAACCCTTCTTATCAAAAATGTACAAGAAGAGGAATTCTCGACAGAAATGTATCGCCTCAAATCTCAGCGACCACTCCAAAGGACTTTTAAAGAAGTTAACTCCATTTTTGGATAAATCAGGAGTTCTCAGGGTGGGCGGTCGCTTAAGTAACTCTTATCTCTCTTTCTCCCAAAGACATCCTTGTCTTTTGCCAAGCAAACACAGACTCGTGGATATCATAATAGATCACACTCATAAGGTCTTTCTTCACCCCGGAGCTCAAACTCTTCAGTATTTGCTATCTCAGCGATATTGGATTTTAGGCGCAAAACGAGCTATCCGTAGAGTAATCTCTCGTTGTCACATGTGCTTTCGTGCAAGGCCAATTTCTCATCAACCACTCATGGGTGACCTCCCTGCTGCTAGAATCTCTCAAATAAAACCATTCTCCAAAGTAGGTGTTGACTTTGCAGGCCCTTTCTTTATTACTCTAGGAAAGCATCGTGGTGTTAAGTCCCAAAAGGCTTGGATATGTGTATTTGTTTGTATGGCGACTAAATGTATACACCTCGAATTAGTCTCATCCTTGTCTACGGAAGCCTTTCTAGCTGCCTTTCGTCGTTTTACTTCTCGCCGTGGTACGTGTACGGACATTTTCTCTGACTGTGGAACTAACTTCGTTGGTGCTGCCAAACAGCTGGCTTCTCTCATGAAAAACTCCACATCAGACCATGAACACATATCTTGGCATTTCAATCCCCCTGCCTCTCCAAACTTTGGTGGTTTGTTCGAAGCAGGTGTCAAGTCCGTCAAACATCATTTGACTCGAGTCGTTGGCACACAAATTCTCACATATGAAGAGCTCAACACAGTTCTTACTCAAATCGAGGCAGTTCTCAACTCTCGCCCTCTCTGCCCAATGAGTTCGGACCCAAGAGATCTCTCAGTACTCACTCCAGGTCATTTTCTGACTCTTAATCCTCTCAATTCTCTCCCCGATGATGACGTCACAGAAATAACCCTTGGACGTCTTAATCGTTGGCAGCTCCTCCCTCCGTATGCACCAGGACTTTTGGCGTCGCTGGCATCGGGAATATTTACACACGCTCTTGCAACGAAGCAAGTGGCTAGATTCCTCAGTGCCAATTGAAATAGGCACCCTCGTTCTCTTAAAGGATGAATTGTCACCACCTCAAACTTGGCACATTGGTCGAGTTGAATGTGTTCACCCTGGTCGCGATAATGTTACACGCGTGGTCACGGTGCGCACAGCGCGGGGCAATCTCAAAAGACCTGTCTCCAAGGTCTGTCCTTTACCCTCCAATTAAACTTCTCATCTCTCCTACCTTTTTCTCCTTAACTCCTCTCTCCCTCTCCCTTTCTCCGGTAAAATGTTAGTAACATTTTAGGTGAGCGGTATGTTCCGTCTTTATTCAATATTTTAATTAATTTTACTCCTCAAGTGTATGCAACCAACATTACTCATACACTGTCATTTTTTCCCCACTCTCCCGCTCCAAAAAGGCACAGGACAGCAGTGTCAAGTATGAATTTTAACTCAACTCTCTCGAAGACAAGACACGCGACTTTTTGCTCTCTCCTACGTTAACAACGCATTAGATATTTTAGTGCATCTACTTGCACAGTGCATCAGTGACTATTTTGGGTTATCCCAACTGCAGTGCACATCAGTGACGCCGGCCGGCATAAGTGCATCGGAAGGAAAGCACCCACGTGCATATAGACCTTGGGAGATCGCGGCCTACGGAAGAAAACGTAAGTGCCTTATTTCGAATACAGTCCACTAGATCCCTCTCGCACAAGTAATATGTCGCGACCCGCTGAAGCTAACATTGAGGTGTTATATATTATTGAAAAGGAAAAAAATCAAGGAATCAGAATATGCAATAATATACAGGGTGTTCTATTAAAAAAACACTACATTGATTCAGTTTTATGATTTCTGATGTTCAATTGATTTTTTCTCATATCATAAAAATTGATACAAAATTCTACAACTTTTGTCTGAAGAACTATTTTCTGATTTCAATAATAAACTCGCAATAACTTGTCAAATTATAAAAACTAACCATGTACATATGAATAGCAATTAATGATATGTTGCTATGTCATAACTAAAGTTCGGAAATCCTGGCTTACCGCATGTAAAACTGCATTTACCTACCCAGCGTTCCCACATGAGATCGGCGTACTACTATACTTTCATTATCATAGAGTTTTATAGTGTCGAGGCCTGCGTTGTAGAACAAATTTCCCAACTCTAGTCATGATATGTTCATGAAATATCTTCAAGTTGTCAAACACCGTTCACGACTCCCCGATTTGCAGACCTATATTATTTTGTTTGTTGGACTATAAGTAAGACGTATATTTTCCACGTTAAACATAATGGCAATATAGTAAAATAAATAATTACACAGGCACACAAAAAAAAGTTGTCTGTCCGACAGGTGCCACATATATATTCCCATGTATTTTTGGCCGCTGAACACAATTCCGCCGTCAGATTTGCTGCATATCGTCCCAGATTTTTCCTAACCTCAAGAAAATCATAAAAAAACCCGGAAAATCGACATATAAACGATATAAAAATCTGTTGGTCGGTGAAAATCATGCCCAGAATTAGGTATTCCAATGTATTTTTGACCGCTGAATACGATGTCGCACAGTGGGCGAAAACGGCAAAATGTTTCTCAAAATAAGATAACTCCCCACAGAAAACTCCAATCATTGTGATTTTTTTTATTTTACAGGTTTTGGTCCAACACACACGTTTGATGTTTAAAGAGGGGGGGGAGACACCCCATAAGAGACCCCATATTCCAGTAACTTTATAATTAAAGCTATTAAGCTCCAATAACCGCATACCTCCAAATTTTAAACCCCCTGACCTTATAACATAAGCTTTCAATACCTCGTGACCCCATAACTTGAAATTTAAAACCCCCATAACCCCATAACCTCAACTTTTAGACCCCCATCTACGCAAAAATTAATTTTTCGAGCCCGACAACTCTAAAACTAAAGCTTTTATGCCCCAATATCTATATAATCCAAGTTTTTAGTCCTCATGACCCCATAACTTGAACTTTCACATCCCCATAACCTCATAACCTCAACTCTCCATAATACCTCTCTAATAGCTCCAAAAGAGATATTGGGACATAAGAGCTTTAGTTTTAGGGTTGTCGGGTTCGAAAAATTGATTTTTGCGTACATGAGGGTCTAAAAGTTGAGATTATGGGGTTATGGGGTGTAAAAGTTCAAGTTATGGGGTCATGGGGATTAAAAACTTAGATTATATAGATATTGGGCCTAAAAGCTTCAGTTTTAGGGTTATGGGCTCGAAAAATTAATTTTTGCGTAGATGGGGATCTAAAAGTTGAGGTTGTGGGGTTATGGGGGTTTAAAATTTCAAGTTATGGGGTCACTAGGTTTTGACAGATTATGTTATAAGGTCAGGGGGTTTAAAAGTTGGAGGTATGCGGTTATTGGAGGTTAAAAGCTTTAATTGTAAAGTTACTGGGATACGGGGTCCCTTATGGGGTGTCCCCCCCCCTCTTTAAACCTCAAACGTGTGTCGGACCAAGTTTTGATGATTTTCATCAATCAACAGATATTACATACATTGTTTAAATAAGGTGTTTTCTCGATTTAGTGCGATTTTGATGGTTTTTTTGAGGTTAGGCAAGATCTCTGACCATATGGAGCAAATATGGCTATGGGACGATCCCATAGCCAGATTTGCTCCATATGGGCAATTTCCATGTATTTTTGGAAATGGAAATTCATAATTCTGGGCATGATTTTCACCGACCAACAGATTTTTACATCGTTTGTGCTGTCGATTTGTCGATTTTCCCGTTTTTTAATACCTTTTTTGAGGTTAGGAAAAATCTGGGACGATATGGAACAAATCTGACTGCGAGATCGTGTTCAGCAGCCAAAAATACATGGGAATATACATGTGGCACCTCTCGGACAGACAACTTTTTTTTTGTGTGCCTGTGTTATCTAGCGGACCAAAGTCTCCATCTAAACAATACACCGGGTGTCTACGAATATACTTTACACTCAATAACTTAAACGGAAAGGGATAGTTGTTTCGGATTTTCACTTTTGCAAATAGTTTGAAATTTTGAGTCTTTTAGCGTTTTTTACGTTTTTTTATTTTAGGTAACTAAATTCCAGAAATATATAGGAACTTTTAAATGAGTTTTAAACGGGACACCTTGTGTATTTTTGTTTAATTTTAATTTACAGGTAGGTTATTCTGAGGAAGAAGGTATCAAAATAATTAATTTTTATTTTTAAATTTCAAACGCTTCAAAGGTTGCTCTCCAAAAAGATGAATTATCCTATTAAGTTTTGTATAATCAAAAAGAATACTTTTCAATGATTTCAAAAATATAATGTATCCAGGGTATTCCCATTTGCAAACAAGTGAATTAAATGACCTTGAAATTAAAAATTGCTTCTAATTTTACAGTTTTAATGAAAATAGATTTTTAATATTTGTCTAACAAAATTATAATATTTTGACGTTTTTTTTTTTAATTCGTCCACAGACCTCTAAATTTAAAAATAAAATTTGCAATATTGGAAAAAGAAATCTAATGAAAATTAATTATTTTTATGCCTTCATACCTAGAACGACATGCAAATTAAAATTATACTAAAATATGCGGGGTGTTCCCTTTGAAAAACCAAACTTCCTATTAATGTTTCCTATCTAGTTGGCTATGGAGAAACATGAAAAATGATGCTGACTCGAAATTTCGTGCGATTTGCAACAGTGAAAACCCGAAACGCGTGTCTCTTTTCGTTCAAAAGTTATCTAGAGGTATTATTCTTCATATACACCCTGTATATGCTTTATTTTCCTTAATAAACTTTTGATACAGCTATATTTTCAATAAAATAGCTTCTAACTGACTCCTAGATACAATGTTAGACACTTAAGCAGTTAAATTGTGAAGTGGCCAGCGTTTTTGCGTCAACTTCGGAAACTGAAGTAACTTCAATTCTATTGGACTCTCAAGAAGGATACTGCATTACTTTTAGTGGCGGCTTATCCAAACTAACTCGATTATTTCTGTTATGGTCTGAACGCTTCTGAAATAAGCTCTAATCCACTTGTTAGTTGGGAGTTGTCTCGAATGTGTTGTAATGTTTCATGAATTCAGCAAATTGCTGTAGCTCGCATATAATTCGCAATATATACCCTTTTATTAGTAAATCAACAGGAGAGACTCTCCGGAATATAAATTTTGGAATCCATTGTTCGACAAATAGGTTCCGGAACTCGAAGTATTTTATGAGAATGATATTTAGAAATGTTTTTGAGACTCACAGAGGCTATTATGGTGTTCAATCGGCGGTTATTCTTATTGTTTAAATATGATTACGCAGTTTATGATAATATTCGATTAATTGACGTCGAAATGTAGAATTCCTGTGTATCTGTACATTTCCTATACCGGGTGCGTTGTTACTGATATACAGGGTGTCAAAGTTTTGTAAAAAAAAATATTCAACATAAAAAAGAGTTTTGTCAAAATTTTATATGGTCAACAATAATTGTCCTTAGGAGGTAGACTATTCACAAGCCAACGCGGTGTTTGTATTGTGCACTGTGACGTACATGGGTGGGGATAGTCGACACGGTAGCCCCTAAAATTATCGAAGTTTTAATACTACGTCTGATTGTGCTAGATCAAAGACTGTATGACTCTCATACCAAAACTTATTTGATTCATTAATTCGTTTGAGAAATTTAACCTGTAGATCAGTATCCTGCACAGTACATACAGGTATTTCTCCAATGTAATGTTCTGCGGGTCCTACTTTCTTTAAAAATTGAACTAAAACAAAATCACCAATCTGCAAATCCTCAGCTTCAAACTTTTTCTGATCTTCAATATCGACCAGATCACTTTCTAAATCGATCATGAAGCTGCCTTCTTCATCATACCTACTTATCAGACACTTTAGATAGAACCTTGTCGTTATCGGAATCGCTTTCCATTAATTTTCGGGTAACTTTCTGAACTTTTTGACTATGTATTATTATGTATTATTATGTAGTATTGCAATTTTCTGATATGCATTTGAAAAAACGTGAAACCCCTTGTACCTTGGAACAGTTCTAAGGTACAGGAGGTAATAATGTTTCAAGGTACTCTATTTCCATTTTAAATTGAAAATAGGTAGAAAAAAGCAAGGTTGTCAGATATATTTTCTAAAATTGCTAAGCTCACTATACAAGTATACTTCATACTTCAGTAACTGTTAGTTCGTGACGTTCTTAGAAAGCTAGTTTGGAAATATTAAAAAAAAATACATAGATATAAATTTATTAGTTAGCATTAAAATAAAGCATTTAAAATTGCTGGAAAAAATTGCTGTTAGGTTTATTAAAACAGACAATTTTTTGAGTTTTGTATGCAGGCTAATTTTAATCTCCTATATTGATTTGAATGAAAAAAATTATGTCACAATTTTTTGAATTTATAAAAGATATATGCACGCCCATGGAATCATAAAGTTGCACCGCTTTTTTTGTTCCCCAGGCGTATTTATCATTTTCAATTAAAATTAGAACGACTATACACTATATAGACAATATAATATTGTCTATATATATAATATAATATTGTCTATATATAGACATATATAGACAATATAATATTTTTAGGTTATCTTTAAAATTGAAACAAATAATATCAAAATACTCACCAAATATACGTTTAGCTACTACACAAAACAAATTTAAAATAAATGACAAAGTATAATTGTAATAACTCGAGAATTGATTTTGAAAACTGTTACTTTTCAAAGCCAAAATATTATGCGACTCTTAGCTCGAAGCGCGCAAAACAGATTTTCTACTAAATAGGGTTAGAGAGCCTTGGCTAAAGATGGTATAATTGAATTATACTTCTAGACAATAGATGCTAGCACAAGGAAAAATATTACATAGTGTTCCAAGGTACACTGTATTCAAGGTACAACAGTCTCCCCTACCTACTATTTGAAAATCAGTATGTTTTTGAAAAAAAAGTATGTTGTTAGTGAGATAAAACTGTTGAAGTTTTGTAAAGAAAGAAAAAAAGAAACATTTTTAGAATATTTTGAGAATGAAAACAGATGGTTGTCTAAAATTTCATGTGGTGGACAATCACCTAGCCGTCCTGCAAGGATAGTACGCGGTAGGTTTTAAAATACATAAATACGTACGGTATGTCTCAAATAGAATTGAAAATAAATCCACCTACTATGAGCTTTTGCACTCCTCCCTCAACCTCCACCGCGTTTACGCACCAATGTCACTATGTCGCTAGAGTAAAGCTCATCTCTTATTCCATTTACTCGTGCTTGAATGGCCAGAGACCGCATACATGCAATGCGAGATGAAATAACCTGTACCTACGTGGTATCTTAATTCCACTCAAAACATTATATTTTCATCAGCGTACGAAAACTTTTAGCGGAAAGTGTCTTGTTATTGCCTTTTATTTCTCAAAGAATAATGGAATCTGCCACGAGGACGTTAAAACCCGAGAGCCCCTTACATTCTCGTGAAAAATACAATAACACCGATGACCTTACTTGATGCGGGATTTAGAAGTTTTCTCTTTCGAAAAGTTTAGACTTTTCTTCCGAGAATAAAATGTAACGTCACTTCGGCGAATTCTTCGTTTGATAACTCGAAGTTTACGACCGAAGGCCCGCGGAAAAAATTACACGTTATTCGTATAAAGTTGATCTAAGATAAGAGCCTTTAAGTCGTTGTTAAAAGTTATATTACTTGGGCGCTCAGCTGTGGGGTGAGGATAATAATTTGTGGATGGTTATGCGGCATTGGAAAGTGTATAAAGGCAATGAAATGTGTTTTTTGTCGACAACGATGTCGCCTAACAGGATTATATAAACTTTTCCCTTCCAACCATGATCCAATTAAACGCACTATTTAATTAGTTTTAGATTTTATTAATATTCATTTTCAAGTTTAGTATTCATGTAAAGTACAGTATAGCCTTTAATAAGAAAATCTAATCATTAAACCACATCATCTTCTCTTCAAATATTTATGGACACAGTTTGAAAACCTAGACTTTAAAACTCCTTTAACACCTTATACTTAATGTACTAATCATTAAAATATTTTAATTCCAATATTTCCAGTCGATTCGTTATCATTTGTTGTTAACATTTTTTCCGCGAGTCAAATAGCACTGAAAGTGTTTAACTTCATGCAGGTTACCTCAGCATTAGTATGGACCTACTTATGGATACTAGCAAAACAGGGTAACAGACTACAAGAATATAAAGGACATATATGTAATGAAAAAGCAGATAAATTACAGATCATAGGATTAAAACCGTTCTTTGGCGTTGCAAAATCATAATTAAAAATATCCATACGTCAATGGATAAATAACTAGTCGTTCAGATAATTAATTTTCAAACGCTACTCTTGACTCTCTACAAGAGATTGAAGTGAGGTAAGTGAGATAAGTGAGAGAATATTGTGACATACGTTTGAATGTAGTTAATAGAAAAGAGAAAGGAGAACCTAACCGACCTATATTATTATTTATTGTTATTTACAGAAAATAATTAAGGATAGTAGCAGTAACTTTAGCAGTTGTTATTTTTACCTCTATACCATTGTTATAATTTTAGAAGGCTTTGTTGGTGTGAACACCATTCTACAAAAAAAGTACATAAATGGGTTAGTTCTAGTTGGAGCTAGTTCTCTAAAAAAACAACCCAAAAAAGTTAGGCGCCTTGCAATAAAACTATTATTTTATTAGATTCATAATTACAAAACTGCTTCCTACTTCCTCATACGATTTTTTCATATTTAATTAAATTAAATCCCTATAATATAAGTTTATGCTCTTAAAATGCTCTTATTTGTATGTGAATGACTTATACGGCCTTTATGACCTATGGAATCTGTATTACAAATACATTTCATGCCATGCATGTACCACATTGGTCATATGAATCCATGCATTATTATCCACATGACTTTTATGAACAATATAACCTTTATGATGTTTATTTTCCAACCTCGCAATTTATTAAGCTAAATATTTAATAAGCTCCTGATCTCGTGATCGTGAACAAGTGCTCCTTTCAAATTAATATCTTAACGCGTTCTCGAGTTATCGTGTACACAATATAGATTAACAGACAGACAAAAAGTCAGTTTTTTGCTTAAAATTAAAATTTCAACGATTTAGAACATTTTAGGCTTAAGTAGCAAATAAAAGTTTTCGATACTATTGTAGTAAAAAATATAGACAGTATTAATTCAGTTATGCAACTTTAAAACTATTTGTATGTTGTACAAAACGTTTTTATAAAACAATGCTTTTTATATATATTTTTTTCATTTACTCTACACAAAATTTTTTGAAAAAAGAAAACTTAGAAACGGCCGATCTCTGTAGGTTCCACAGAGGTGTAAACCGTTAAATATCGGGTGTATTTATGGTCCTCCTAGTGGAGTATTAATTTTATAAAACGACTGGGCCGCACAAAAGGGCCTACCCATATTTTAGGCAAAACAAATGCCCATTCTTGTTAAGACAATTATCTGTAGAACATGCGATACGGTGGGTTAGTCGTAAATCAGAGTTGAACAGGGTTCCATAATAGATTTAGTACCTGCGTATGAAGTAATATATCTATAAGAGGTAAGGATTATAGCGTTAGCGTTAGCGTTATTTAATGGAAAAAAGCGGAACACAAGGTAGAATAAAAAAATTAATATAAAAAGCTCAATTAAAAAAACGATGTGTTCAAATATTGTTCTACTTTCTCCTTAATTTGATTGAGACTGTTTAACATTGTTGAACATTATGTTTCGATGCTTTCGCAGGTATAATGTTAATTAGGATACAACTTAAAGTAGAATTATTTTAACACATTAAAAAAACAAATTAGAACATTAGCATATTCCTGTATACATGAAAACTATATCATAAAAAACTTAACAGTGTACCCTACAACTTTTGTATCCAACATTTTTTTTATATAAAGCAAAATAAAAAAAGTTAAGGTTAGTCCATTTATAGTGAAACATTCGGCACGTAGTTTTCATACATCACCAAATTTAAAAGTTATGAAAATGTATTTGGATTCAGTTTCAGTTCATGTTAAAAAAAAACAATTATCGGATCCATAAAAAATACGAATAAAGCAGAGTCATAAGAATTCACTTTATTATTGAACGAGAAGAATAATAAAAATGAACAAAACTGAATACATAACTGATATTCCCGTTGTTATTACATACATGAATAACAGTATTCTTGTTATTCCTGTTTGTGGGAATTGCAAATGGATACTATTGAGAAATACAGCATAATGATCACTATTTGCACAATATTTAATTCTCGAATAGATCTCCCAAGTAATTCGTTTCAGCTTTGTCTGAAAAAAAAATTTGGTACAGAAGAGCTCGGCTATTAAACTTTGCCCCGAATTCATTTTTATTTACGATGACAATATACGAGGTGTGTAAATTAAGTAATGAGACTGGCAACGTAGCGCCCGATCTAGCAACACTGTAACATGTTAGCATGTAAAGCACCATGAGTACAAGTTTGAACTTGTCAGAGTCATTTGTTTGTTCCTTGTGACTGTTTTCGTAAACCGTTTTTTTTTCTAGTGCGTTTTAAAAATGAGTCACATTAATTTTGAGCAGCGGTGTGCTATAATAAAACTTCAACACGTCTACAGAAGGAAGAGATCAATTGAAGATGAACCACGCAGCGGAAGGCCTTCATCTTTAAGAACCGATGAAAATGTCGATAGAATATGAGAACTTGTACGTTCAGATCGTCGGTTGACAACAAGAATGATCGGGGAAGAGTTAAATTTGAATCACACCACTGTTCATCAGATTTTGACTAGCCAATTTGGGATGAGAAAAGTCTGCGCAAAAATGGTTCCAAAAAACCTTTCTCGGGAACAAAAGGACATCAGGAGAGAAAGGTGTCTTGACTTTTTGGAATCGATTGAAAATGATCCCCATTTTATGGAACGTGTGATGAGACTTGGGTGTTTGGCATGGAATGACACACTTCAAGCTCTTCAATACCCAAAAAAGCAAGAATGAGCAAATCTAAGATCAAATGCATGCTGATTTACTTTTTTGATAATCTGGAACTGCCCACAAAGAGTTTGTGTCTCCAGACCAAACAGTAAATCAACACTTTTACAGAGAGGTTCTTGAAAAACTTCGAAAAAGGGTCATGCGTGTGAGACCAAACGTCAAGAACAACTGAATGTTGCATCACGACAATGCGCCTTGTCACACAGCCATTTCTGTAAACGAATTTTTAGTCAGTCGACCGTGGCTCCTCAGTCTCCTTATTCGCCTGACTAGAGTCCTTGTAACTTTTTTATTTTCCCGAGATTGAAAAATCACCTCAAGGGACGTCATTTTGGGACCATAGAAAACATGCAAAGGGCTGTAACCGACCAGCTGAAGGCTATTCCAGCATTGCTATGAGGAATGGAAGAACCGTCTCCAGCGCTGTGTGGCTTCTCAAGGAAGTTATTTTGAAGGAGACAATAACAAAACCTGAAATTGTGTTCATTGCTGTTGCAGCTGCAGCCGTGAAGGCTTCGAGAGTAAGTCTGTTATTGTTTATTTGCGTTATTCCCACCTCGTTATTTCTTACCTCGTTTTTCGTTCGTTGTGCGAAATTCGCGGTCAAAACTATTATTAACTTTCGATACGTCAGGTCTCTTAATTCCTAAATGGGTGGAATTCTCACTGAACAGTCACTGGTATTGTCAGTTACGATGTATACATGTATACGACTTTTAACGACAAATATGTACATATGTTGTCACTAGAGTTCGGAAATCCCGGCTTACCGCATGTGAAATTGCATTTACCTATCCAGCGTTCCCGCATGAGGCCGGCATAATACGGCGCAGACGTGAGTTCCACGACATCGTGAGGGATCGGTCAGTGGCGTGGGTATGCATGGGTAAGAATACACACATATATAATTCACAAGGAGCTTAAAAATACGGTTTATACTTTCATTATCACAGAGTTTTATAGTGACGAACCCTGCGTTGTAGCACAAATTTCCGAACTTTAGTTGTCATAAATGCACTACTTTTATTAGGAGAGATGATTTTTGTTTTGTAGAGGTTGCGCAGCCTGCAAACCTTAGTACCAACCGACGCTGTCTGGAGCAAATTTCTACAACCTGTTACAAAACTTGATCCAATATATATCATCTTCCCCTTCCTTCAGTTCCAATGTAAGATATATTTTTCAGAAACCCTGAATATTCACTGTATGACCACGGTTTCTTCTTCATTTAGAAGTTAAGACCAGATCGATAGAGATTCCGTACGAAAGGTATCACGTAAAACACGAGAAACTTCCATTACACGTAATGGAAAAGCGTCCAGATGTCTCGTTCCTTTTTATAAACAATTCCATTTGTTTGCCGAGATGCACCTTGCCGCCTCCCGGGCTCCGTTGGAAATATGAGAGCCGCGCCGGCCAGCAGGGATTGAGCGCTCCCCAGGGGCGTCGGGACGCCGTCCCGTGTCGTCCCGCCGCATCCTAGGTGAGCAGCTGGAGTCCGTGATGGGTTGCAGGGCGATTAAGATTTATTGGATAATGTAATTCGTTACTATTACATGTGTAGACTGTCGTCCTCCGTGTGGAATAACCCACTTACCGTCCACACAAGGTCTTCAGAACGCATTTCGGTTCACTGATGAAAAATATATTAGAAGGTAGGTATAATATCTCCAGTTTAAAACGATATGAACAAGAGGGACGTGGGTTTTCTTTGTAGATACAGCTACATCAACGTCAAACGCGTGTCATCCATAGGCGCGGTTAGCTAACTTTTCAAGATTTATTGAGTAATATAATTCGTTACTATTACATGTGAAGACGATCAGCCTTCGTGCAGAATTATCTATTTACCGTCTAGGTTACGTCTTCAGATCGTATTTCGGTTCACTGATGAAAAGAAAACTGGTAATTTTATGCATATATTATATGTATAGTATTTCCAGTCTCAGTTTAAAACGATATAAAAGACAGGAGCGTGGTGTTTCTTTGTAGACACCGCTGCACCGACCTCAAACGCGTACCATCCATAGGTATGCGTAACTTTCTTTTCAATGCAGTAAAGGCCTTGCAACATTTTACAAATCGATTATGTATTAGCAATTAATGAAATATGTAACAGATTCACAGACTTATTAAGTAATAATTTACTAATGAAAGTAAAAAATAATTTGCTTATTACGTAACGTAATCCTCTGGTTTCTAGAACCTGGTGAAGTGATAGTCATACATATCATATGTATATTGTATGTTCGTTTATATAAGAAACATTATCCATTGTGATGACTTTGGGGTGAATATTAGGAAACAACTGTTCAGGGAACCATTTTTCAAACAAATCTGCGGTCATGTCTCTATGATAGTCAGCAGAAGACGTTATGTTATATTTTAGATTGTCACGAAAAATGCGTTGACAGAATTATGACACGTTTACATGTTGAACACAGAGAATTTAGTATCATGCGTATCACACCCCGTGTCGTCCAAATATATCACCGTCCTATTTGATTCATAGTATTTTATTTTAAGCAAAAGTTACTTCGAACTTTCACAATCCAGAGTGATCCAATTATTATTATTATTATACGGTGGTTATATTTTTTTATCATTCTGCTCAAGTTCTTCATCAAGTAAATTGTATTTCGTCCTGGGTTTTCCCATTACTTACGTTACTTACTGACGTCTACCTAGTTAGGCTACCTACCTGGCCTTCCAAGACTAGTTAGTCTTGGTACGTTCTTACTATTTTTAGTATGTAGTGACTAACTAACTGGAACAGTATTGGAAACTAAGCCGCAATGTTCGATATTTGGCTGTCTTGCTACTTTAGATCAGGCGGTATATGTTTTCAGATCAGGTAGTTTGTTATTAGACAAAATGTAAAAAAGACTTCTGAAATATCCTTTTTTCCATTTTTTCTTTTAAATAACTCATGAATTATTCATTTTAGATGGGATTTCAAGAGAAAAAAAGGTTTGTTATTAAATTTTATACAGTGCAATCTGAAATAATTATTGCAAGGTGTTGTTCGGATTATCGATTTATTCGGATTTTCAAAGATGAGTTATTTGTTAAATTAAAGGGAAATTCTGACATATTTATACATAAGTTTTATTTCTTAAAAAAATACAACACAAAAATATCATACAAAATATATTTTTTTTATGAATGATCGGATGATTGATTGATTTTGATGATTGATCAATGATCAGATATTTGAAAAAATAAAACGACGTTTTCCATCGAACTACTATACTCTTCTCGACGACCGTCTCGCCAACTAAGTTGGCATCTTCAGGAGAAGATTAAAACTAAATTATAACCTACACACTTGCACTATTTATACTTAATTTGTTGCCACGGTTTACTGAACCGTAACATCTGTCTTTGTTTATCAGAGCAAACAGTGGACTGGTGGGTATCGGAGCATTGTCCTTATTCACACCACTGTTACACTTAATGAATGCTTATGCTTTTTGAAAGTTTAAAAATAGAAAGCAGGTCGTTCAAGGTTGTTTTGAAGACTCTATTAAAAAAGTTTTGGAAAAATCGCTTTTTTACAAAGGAGTGGATTGCAAAATTATTGTGCAAAAAATATTAGACCGATTTGGATGAAATTTGGTGTATTATGTTATCATATCAAACAGTTTCCTGAGACATCATCTGAAGGTCGTGCATATAACCTAAGTGGTCGAAAAATAATCAGGAAGAAACTTTTTTCAATATTCTTTCCAATTGTTGCTATTTTGCAACACTAATAGCACATTTTTTTAATCTCTAATATAACACACCCTATGTAAATTCAGTAACTAATTTTTCTTCAATTCAATTTTTCTCTAAAATGAATAGTTCTCGGGTCATCTAGAAGAAAAGAGGGCAAAAACAAATGTTTTATATTTTTTTTACATTTTGTTTAATAACAAATTTTAACATTTTCTTAACTGGCACATGTAGAAATTACCATTTCTTAATATACGTATATCAGGGGAATTTCAGTAAAAATTAGGGATCATATTGAAAAAGTCCAATGCCTGGTCTACTTATCGAATCAACGTTGTTGACCTTTTACAACTTCAAGTTCTTATATTATCACATTTTGAATTCAGATATGGTTTCTTAACTAAGAGATGGTTTAAAGAAAAACATGTGTCAATATTTTAAACATAACACTTGGAATAATCGAAGTGAAATAACCATATGGAATTTTACCTTAAGAAGTGATCTTTGCAAAAAAAATTCTATAATGTGAGAGAATAAACTTGTTAAATATTTTATTTCAAACGAAACAACGCAGAGATTCTGGTAGATAGCAAACCCGATTAAAATTTGTTAAAACAATTCGTTCCCAAATTGCAAATATAAAGCTTATTCCCTTGGAACTGCGTGGCTTCTTCCGTATATTTCGTATATCTTAATGTGTACTACAATAAGAGGGCTGCTGCGGAGACCCAACCTTAAGGATGACTACCTAGAGAAACAGGATAAGGTGCGACGAGAAACGTAATTATTAGAATAAAACGGGTCGTTTGTATGGGTGGCGTTTTCGTGTTATTTTAGTACGTGAGCAGTATTTAACAAGTTGATTTTTTTTGTTCACCAAAATACATACGGAATTGTTGTACACCGCAACCGTGCTTAATTTAACGATATTTTCTTGCTTCATAACAGTTTGTGGAAATAATACGCTTTAGCAGGGTCTACGGATTCCACAATAAGAACAGTAGACGTTTTATACATATACATAAATGTCATAAAATATTACGCTTGACACGACGGAGAAACTTTACCATAATTCAGTACCTAATGTGAAAGTGTCAAAAATTTTTTCTCAGCCAAAGCCGAATTTCGTAATTTTGTTTTTTATTTATTCTTCGTAGGAAAATCATAATCTCGGCCTCCGTCGCTTGTTATTTGCATAGTCGCACAGTGGGGCAGATGACCTAAAACGTGGCAGAAAATCTAAAACCGTGTATTTTATTGGGGTGAGAAATGCGGAAAAATGTTTTAAAAAGTCTACAAAAAACAGTGAGATAAATAATGGATGATTTTAGGTAAAAACCACCATTTCTGTTATAAGTGATAACAATTTTATTAATTTCCACAGAAATAAATATTTCGATGATATTATAACTCAAAAATGTGCAAACATGAACAAATTTTTTAAATCGTTTTTAAAATTGAAAACGTTTTATTTACGTTTTATGGATGTTTAACTTTTTTATTTAAATTTTTTGCAATATTCAGGAAATTGACTGATTTTGTGAACAAAAGTTACTAGAATATTCTCCACGACTGACAAAAAAAGATACGCAAAGAGATATTTGTATTTTTATATTGTTTAATTTTCTCATATATGTTTAATTTACTCATAATTCAAGCATGTAAACAAGTTAAGGTATTAAATGGTATTAATGGAGCTTGAATAGCGTTTCAAATCTTGTGTTTAATTAAAATAGTAAAAAAAAAATTAAAATGTATTTTTCTTTTTCTATTCTTTAATTGTTATGGTTTGTGATATATCTTCATTAAGGTACTGTAAAAATATTATTTCGTTTTTTGCGTCGGTCGAAAATATGTTATTTTTCCTACTAGATACACAACATGCTATTTTACATGTTAAGGTATTCTAAATTTTATTTCATTCGTTTTATTTGAACAATTTATTTTCCGCTTAGTTTAAGGACAAATTACCGACATAATGTAATAAGATGTAATTTGTATTTGATGGTACAACGATTAGGTAAACTATTGTTATAAAGCACAAAAAACAATCTATTTTTTCAGTTTTATTATTATCAATAAACCAATTAATTTACTCATTACTTTATTTTACTTACTGTTTCAAAATTATTTTAATGTCATCAGGAGACATTAGAACAGTGGTGTCAAACCGAAGCTACATCATGGCTAAATTACCAACAAACACGTTACAAGTACATAAACTAAATTATATGCTGAATATTTTAGTGCCGTAGTAAAGCACCAGGACCACAATTTTATGATACGGGTTTTATATCTATTTTTATATCGTAATTTCTACATGAATTTAATACTTCGCCAGTGACAATAAACAAAATCCATTACGATCCATTTTTTTTGGCAAGTGCAATTCAATTTAGCACCGAAACTGTATTAATGCTTGCGATATAGAACAGAGCGCAATAAAAGCGACAAATTTATTTCATGGCAGAATGAATTCAATATTTTGTTTATTAACGCAAGCTTCGAAGGCAGCAACGGGGTCGGAGTGCAATTTAAAATTTTAATTTGAATAGTTTTAATAAATATGTAAATTCGATGTAATCCGGACGAATCGAGGTGGCGCCAATATCCCTGGTTTCCATTTAGCTTGAAATTATTTATTTCGGATTCGCATATATCCATATCGCATATACCCATATCAGTTCTGTGAACCAGTAATAAGAAAAATAATACATTTATATAAGAAAGCTTTCACTCTGATCTACATGAAACGAGGCTACTTCAAATTTAATTCCAACAAAATTCAAGACAATGTACTACAGTCCTACTACACACCTTTGAAATGTGTAAATTTTAAAAAAAGAAGAATACTTTTTCTTCCTTTAATTTTAAAAAATCATTGAGGCCTATTTTTATGAAAAAAGTCACTCAAAAAATTGTCTACGTCATGGAATAATTTACCTAGTCAATTTTGATTGACTATAATTATTGAAATCAAGCAAAATCTGTAAATAAGCTCATTTTCTCAAATAATTGCTTGTTTCTAAAAGAATTTAGAATAATCACAAGTCCGAAATAAATGGAATTTTCACAAAAGAAGTACCAAAGTAAAATTTTTGTAGTACAGCAGCTTCGTTTGCGTTTCGTTCTTATTGCGTTCTGTGGTCATTGTTGTCAGTAAATGCTGTAAATAATATTATCAGAGCCTATTTGTTTCTTTTTAATCTCTTTTTTAAGGTAATTTAATTTCGCGTTCAACGGTATAAGTTAATGTGGGTCATTCTATTAAAAAAAATATTGCCGTTTGAAAATTGTCAGATTTAACGATTGGTATTTGCGACACAGAATAACGTATAACATTTTGCGACAATGGAAATGAAGGAGTAAATCATGGCGAATGGAACTGTCCAAACTACATGAACTTTTTTGGTTTAGACGTCATTTAGAAATATCTCTAAATGATCTATATCTACAAAACGGTAGGTTATAAGTACCATGTATGTCGGCCTAAAATTTAGTGGAGTACCCAAAAAAAATACAAATATACAGGGTACTCTATTTTAAATATCGAAGTTGTGTAGCGGTTACAGGAAATTCAGCACCCTGTATGGTTAAAAATATTTTATAAATATGCACCCACACAATATGCACACATTTTGGGCGACTTTTATTTGAAATTTTTTTTCTAAAATTTGCAATAATAGGTTTATGAAAGAAACCGGCTTAGGTAGAACACCCTATTATTAGTATTTTAATTCCAAAAAGTTGTTACCTACATTTGACCTAGAGCAAAGATCAATAAAGCTCATCATAGTGATATAATTATCCTTGAAAAAGTAAGAGGTCTACTATTCAAAATTAAATAACTGAAAAATATATTAAAAACGGAACATCTAATTAATATAATATAGAACATTACTAGAATATCTCTTAAGATATGGAATAATTGGGTGGGGTGGAGTTGTTACCATATATTTAACACAACTAGATACAAAAAGATTGAAAATATTTCGTAAAAATATGTTCTACCTAGTTATTGTTACAAAATCGGAGTTGAGCGTACGACAAACGTAATTTAACATCAGACAAAACTATGAATAGTTTACACAAAAAAATGACTAAAAGTATTGGACAGAGGAACTATGAATATGTGGGACAGAAAGTGTTTAATTTGCTAGACAAAAGTATAAAAGATGCTCGAAATATATATTCTTTTACATATCAAATAATAAAAATGGATCAAAGTGCAAGCGAATTGCGATACTTTATTTAATACTGATTAAGAAAATGTTGTATAGGCTCGTATACCTACATATGTATATGGAATCATTTTTAAATGTTTGCAACCTTGTAGGGTTTACATTTTTTATTATTCGAACTAATTAGTAATTCGCAAATAATTAACATAAAACTGTATATTTATATATGTATATGTATGTGTATGTTGTTATGTTACATTTACGAGGTGTGTAAATTAAGTAAATTAAGTATCTGGCAACGTAGTGCCCGATCTATCAACACTGCGGAGACGAGACTTGGAAGAGCGGTAGGTTAACATGTTGTGCATCTTCAGTACAAGTTTGAACTTGTTAGAGTCATTTGTTTGTCCTTTGTGACCGTTTTCGTAACTCGGTTTTTGTAGTGCATTTTAAAAATGAGTGACATTAAATTTGAGCAACGGTATGCTATCAGGTTTTGCTTCAGACTTGGACACAGCGCAACGGATAATTTTTCTTTTTACGAAAACTACAAAACGCCTATTGAGACTACTGAAACTACCCAGGTTTTTCGGTGGTTTAAGGCATTCTCAGAAGGAAGAGAGTCGATTGAATATGAACCACGCAGCGGAAGGCCTTCATCTTCAAGAACCTATGAAAATGTCGATAGAATACGAGATCTTGTGCGTTCAGATTATCGGTTGACGACGAAAATGATCGGGGAAGAGTTAAATTTGAATCACACCACTGTTCACAAGATTTTGTCTAACGAACAAGCGTTAAAGCATGGAATGACACACTCCAAGCTCTCCAAGACCCAAAAAAGCAAGAATGAGCAAGTCGAAGATCAAATGCATGCTGATTTGCTTTTTTGATAGCCAGGGAATTGTCCACCAGGGAAAGAGTTTGTGCCTCCAGGCCAAACAGTAAATCAACACTTTTACAAATAGCTGCAACAACTGGATGTTGCAGCACGACAATGCGTCTTGTCATACAGCCATTTCAGTAAAGTTTTTAACCAGTAAAAACATTCTTGTGGCTCCTCAGCCTCCTTATTCGCCTGACTTGAGTCCTTGTGGCTTTTTTCTCTTCCCGATATTGAAAAATGACCTCAAGGGACGGCTGTAACCAATCAGATGAACAAGTTGTTTTGAAGGAGACAATACTGAATTGTAATTCTATTCGAATAAAAAAAATTAAAAAATCAGTCTCATTATTTAATTTACACACTTCATATCTGTGCAACATACAAACATAACTAACTACACTCAATCTTCAAGGGAATGTATGAAAAGCGGTGATCCGGATTCAAGTTTTATTAAAAACTTAAGCGAGTAGTGTTTATTTATATCCATGCTTTGTTGTTGTAGTGTGCAAATTGATAATTGATATAAATAAAGATTGTATTATTATTATTATTATTATATTATTACAATAAGGTAGCAATTTTATAAGAACTCGATCGAAAAATAAACCAGACACTAGGTATAAAGATACCAATTAGAGAAGAATCTAAAAAAAATCAATCGAGAAACATTTTTTCAGTAACGGTCCCAAAGTTGCAAAAAAGTAAAAACCCTAACTGGCAAGTGGTTCTACCATGGTATTTTCTTGTTAATAAAAGATTATCCAATTTAAACATCGTGTAACAGTCCGAGAGCGAATCTTTTTTTCTATTCCTTTGTTTCATTTCACCATGCGCTAACAACGTACAAATAGAACATTAAACGAATTGTTTGTTATTTGTAGACGGCATTAAGGTGCCCTAATTATATTTATTCTCCCTTGTGCGGAGAATTTAATATTAGCGCACTCGGGAAAAACTTTCATTTGCTCGTAAATGTCGAATCATGGCGGTAATGGCGTAAGGGCGGAAATGTTGATCATGGCGGTAAAGATGTCGTCGTTCATGGCGGTAAAACTACCATCACAACTATCTGAAAATGTTTCTTGAAGTTTCTGTTTACTTGCTGGCTCTTTTTGTGTCCCTCTTACACAAAGCAAGTAGAAGATATAATAGAAAATTGGCATTAAAAAGCCATAACTTGAACTTATCTTGAAATATACAGTCTTCCAAAAGACGGTGACTCACCAAAATTAATTTTTTAATGGAATACTCTGCACATTTTCACATTTTTTTGAGACTCTGATGAGCTGATTTTAACGAACTAGCATACTTGGTATCTATGTAATGTAATTATATTTGGAGCTACGAACAAATGAAGACCATACACAACTTTTTTTATGAAGACTAATGAACTAGCTGACGTTCAAGCTCAAGCGTTTTTTTTTAGAAACAAACTCGATTAATTTATTCTGGATTCAATATTACATTGCATTATGAAACATTACCATATCCCTACTAACTACTACTAAACCAATTTATCTGTAGTTTTATATAACCTTATTTGCAATAGAGTTTTTTCCGAGTTTAATCTCGATATAACAATGGTCTTTTGATCATGGAAGCAGTTTAGACATTTACTTTATTTTCAGAAAGAATTTAATACCATTTATTCCGTGATATCCTCCCCTAACAAGCAATTAACAAATGCTACTTTTTCCTTTGAATCTCTGAAAAATAAAAACATTACATAAATAATAACGTCATGCACATTGTAATCAGTAACTTAAAGTGGATGCAAATATATGTCAAAAGGATTAATTAAGATAAAAATCAATATGCTGTTTATTGAATGTATGTAATTAAAAAATAATAACTATATTTTTTAAGAAAACTATTTTTTTCATCGCCTGCCAACAAACAATGTAAGAGTTCCAAATTAAGTTTATATGATTTTTATAGTTTTTCATGAATTATACAAAAAGTAATAAGAACTAAAGTATAGAGGTTGTTCTACTTAAAATAATAAAAAAAAAACTACGGTTTTATACTCCTTATACATATAAAGATCTTCAGGAAAACGGTTATTTTAGCTGTATGGATGTCTCAAAATTAAATGACCATTTTCCAACAATAAATTTTACGTATTATTGTAACGTCTACCATTTTTAGATGTATGTATTAGTTATTTTGATTTTGATTGAAAAATGATTTGTTCCAACTATTTTTTTTTAAATGTATATTTGCTTAGCTCACTGAACAACAATCACGGGTCGGTGTACCGAAACAGTAACTTTAGAATAAATATAATGGGTAATTAAATTTTACTTTAATTTTATATGCTAATATGGTTGGCGACCCGTGCGTTAAGTGTAAAAAGTGTGTCGGTATTAAGTGTTTAATAAGCCGTATAAAACTAGTCTTTACTTTCCCAAAATCCATCAAAAATAAAATAGACTATTATAATTTGTGAAACTAACCCTGTACTAGCAATACTCAAAGAATCAAAATGAACACGAGACGAGTTACACCTCCTTTCCAGAATGACAAAGCGATCCCGTTATCCACGTTAACACTAACAAATTCTTGTAGCGCAAATTAACGTAAAGGCCCGTTGTATTTTACCATTAAAACAGCAGATTAAAGTGTCATTTCTAATTAAGCTTGCAAACGAGAATTTACTTTGTAATTTATCTTCTTATTTAAAATTCAGAGAACGCGGCGGCGTATTTCAAAAATAGTCCTTACTGCATGTTAACGACTACCCGAGCCGTGTAATCCTTGTTCCGGCTCCTGTTCTTTATTGCCCCACATTTTAAAACATTCGCCGTCACATTCACCACAACTGGCGGTAGTTGCGGTGGCCTGTAATATCTAGTAAATCCCGTACTAGATGCAAGAAACGCTATTGAATTTCTTATAAATATTATCCGAGATTTTTGTACTCATTTCTGTAATCAAGAGACTCTTTCAACATCCACGGTGTCACTGAAATATGTATCATTAATAACATGAAGTTTTTGTTTTCAACTCAGCAGTTTCGTTCTAATGAAATCCACCAGCGTGACGAAACGAAAGAAAAAAACAAGATTACGACCAAAAAGGGGAAAAAAACAAAAAAGGCAATACGGTCCTCGCATAAGATTCGCGTCTTCAATTGTCTGTTAGTACTTTTTAGGTCTAGAACTGTTAGTTGGAAGTCCTGAAGTTTTTATTGTTAAGAACATTTCATTACTGTCATTAGCGAATGAGTAACGTATCTACCTTTTTCTTCCAAACCTGTTCTCATTCTTCTTTTCATAGAATCAAAAACATTGGTGAGCACTTGGAAGGAGTTCCTCCAGAATTTTAAAATAAAAAATCTTGAAATTAATCTTTTGAAATTCATTTTTAACCTAGCCGTAGTTTTAGAATTTTTCACAAGAGGTTTTGAAAACCGTGGTCATACAATGTGTGTGGCCATCAAATCAAGTCGCATGACACGACGTGTGGTTGCAGGATCGTGGTACCAATCTAACTGGCATATTACGACTAATGATTGGGTCTTCGACATATTCTTCAAAAAAAAATTAAATTATCAAGTGTTAAGGTGCACCGACATACTGGCTTAGTAGCCTTGTCTCATCTCTTCATCGTCTAATGCGTTTACAAAATTTTCTAAAATTTCATTACGATATTATGCCGAATTAAGAGTCCCTTAAAAAATCGATCTATTAACCTTCTTTTCGATATGGCCGCCCACCTAGCAGCTTTCTAAGAACACAGAGGCTTCTCTATAAAGGAATGTGGATCAGACTCCACATTCTCATTTGAGAATGTGGAGTTTATTAAACAAGACTGTCATATTTCTTCAAGAGAACTTACTATCAAGTGGGGAGATACAATCGGAAGATGAATTTCGAAGGATACATGCTTATGGTATGTGAAAAATAGAATACAGTTATTACAAGATACATTTTATGAGCATAATACCGGTCATCTTTTGTTCCTCACATGCAGTTTAGACAAAAATAAAACCTCAACATATAACAAACATATTGTTGTGGGCAAAAGAGCGACAGAACTGGGCACAATGCAAGTGAGATTCTATTATCTGAGTGATGAATCAAAATTTTAAATCTTCGTTGGAGACACCAGAGGTAGACGACTTTCAGGAGAAGAATATCATTCTAGTTGCCTGACGCGCAAAGTGAAATTTTCTGGGTCTGTAATGGTTTGGGGGTGTATATCCTCTCAATAAGTAGGTCGCTTACGTATTATTGATAGTATTATTAATGCTCAAACATATAAAATAATTCTTGAGGAGGAGTTATTACCATCCATAAGATACCATCCATAAGTTACTGGGAGGAGAGTATTGACTGTGAGTGTACGTGGTTTGAGAACAATAATATTCGTATCATAAGATGGCCTTCTAGCAGTCCAGATTTGTTCCCCATAAAGACTCTCAGGAACCATATGAAAACTACGTAAACTACAAACTTCTCCAGTTCGAACAGTTGGGGATTTAAAATTAAAGCTGCAAGAAATGTGGGCTAATTTCACACCAGAATTCTGCAGAAGCCTAGTAGAGACTATGTCCAGGAGAATTAAGGCAGTTTTGCAATGAAAAGGCGACTGCACACAATGGTAACTATCAGTGACTCAAATGGTCTAATTCTAATGCGCCACACGCATTTCCAAGTATAAAATTCATGTTCATTAATTTTATTGTTATGTGTTCTTAGAAGTGTACTATGTCAAATAAAATTAGTTGCAACTTTTTTACTAAGTTACACTCATCTAAGTTACTGGTACAGGTAAATAAATCATTTACTATTGCAGTGTCAACGTTACATTACACACGTCGAAGCACTATGTTATGTAATCAAATCTAAGATTTCCTTTTTTTAATCATAACAACTATAAATGACTATAAATTTAAGTGTTACCCAATTGATCTAAAATTAACCAATGTGACAGCAACGCATTTCGATGTTTGTAGTGATTTAGAGATCGTTGCACTCTTCACATATACCTAATGGTTGGACTTTATGTACATATGTTAGAAACACATTGTGTATTTTCGAAGGGATTGTGTAGCGATCAGACTGCGGATGTATAAAAATGCGAGACACGAACGCTGACGCTGATTTACGAAGCTAATCGCGGGCGCTCAGTGATTTAACACGAACGGGTCGTTGTTCACCGCCTCCCGGCCGAGTTCCAGGAGGTGACGCGTCGCAGGAGGCTATGCCGTCAGATCGAGCGTGAACCGACCCGAAATACACGGAGCAGGGACACAATTTTTTTAAATTGGCGGCCTTCGGTAGGAGACCATTTTGCATTTTTGTAGACCGTGACGGTGACTCAATCGAATTATCGGCCTTCTGGAATTTTCTCGCTTATTTATTGCCTGGCAGGTTGTGGTTAACATCCGTTATTGTTGAACAAGGGGCGTTGTTGGGGGATTGAAACCATGTAAAACGCAGTGTCGTTCATAAGGGTACATCGTTCAGTAGTTGTTAATCACGTATGTACTGCATTAATGTATACCGGTAGATCCCATTCATGTTAACAAATTGTATTTTAAAAGTATGCGAACCAATTGTCATTGCAATCGTCGAGTGTGGGCGTGGCAGACATTACGTCACAGAAGCCAGTGTCCAATAAGATTAACGCTAACCATAACCCAGTGGCGATTCGTGATGAATAAATGTGGGGATTGTAAATGAATACATTGTTTTTAAAATCATATTGTATTATTTTTTAAGTGCTCTTGAAAACACTTCCAAGTGCGCTTTTAGAGCAGCATCCAACTCAGCACTAGTCGTTAACCCGTGGAAAACTCTGGAATTAGAGGAAAACGTGGACTCATCATGTCATGTCCCCTCAATGGAAGTAAAAACGCACCACAAGAAAACACACAAATAATTATAATATGTAAAATGTAGCGATAATTATAATATGTAAAATGTAGCGATTACGTCTCCCTTTTTCGTTGTGCAGTTCAATGTTTCTTCGATACGCCGTGCCTAGCTGAGGTACAATGTTTACTTGTCAAAATACGTGAATTGTAAACATTTTTCATATGTTGTGCCGAAGCAGGGGAAACAAAAAAGGAAATTTTTTATATTACAAACGCAAATCCATTTCGTTTTTATCATAAATATGCATTTTTGTCATAAAAGTATCTATTGAACTTTCTGTGAGAAACACTACCTTTACCCTAATTTATTTATATATAAAATTGTTCAACATCTGTACAAACATCAAAACATACAATTTTTATGGATAAAAGCACATGCCAATATTCCAGAAAATATTAAAGTCGACCAAATTGCAAAGAAAGCAAATGCACATAACAGCTCACATATACCACATCTTGTTATAACTGACATTATAGCCTTTTTTAAAAATCATCAAAAGGAGAAATGGAAAGAACAGTGGCAACGCCATGGCGATATATCAAATACTTTTTATCACACGATCCATCCTAATATTCCGAATACACACTGGTATAATAACAGCAAGCTCAGTAGGAAAACTATTTCAACAGTTATGCGAATAAAACTGAATCACGGACGATTTCCTTCCCACCTACATAAAATCGGCGTACGAGATAATCCTAATTGTATATGTGGCGAAACTGGAAACATCTATCACTACATCTTTAACTGTCCGTTAACTAAACAGAGTACAGACACACTTTTATCTTATCTGCATGAAAGAGGTTTTAACTCTCCGATATGGCTGCCGTATATACTCAGTATAGGTGATGAAGAACAACACCTTGGCAATCAAAATAGATATTTAATAATGTACCTAATCTTCCTCAAATTTATCACAACCTTTGTATTTACCCTTCTGTTTGTTCTAAACCTATTTTACCCGTGGTCAAGTGTTGTATGTCTAGAAACCTACAATGCCCTGACAGACCCCTGGGCGAGAAGCGGGTGGCCCTGTCTATTCCCTCATTATTTTATATCCTTCCTTAAACCAACAGTATAATTCGTGGCTAATACACTTAACGTGTAAGGTCAATAATCAGAAAAAAAATATTGAACTTTCTATTACAACGGCGTTTTTTACAAGAAGATATTTGCACATATTTACATAAGTTTGGAATACCAAGTCGTCTCCCAGATAGTCACCCAAGCCTTTCATTTCAGCTTGTGACAAATATGTAGGTATGTTGCCACAAAGGAACTGCTTTCTATTTTTATTATGATTAAAATTTAAAAATAAAAATAGCGTTTTTTCGATGATTTTTTGGAGGTTGCGCAACCTGAAAACCACCTTCAACATTAGCCGATGCCAGAACCACACCTACTCACTATTTTAACACTGTGAACAGCCAGAGACGCATTCTTCATATGTGTACATGTTAGATCATTGTTATCATGTTTTAAATAATTTTTGAGGGAATAACAACCAAATATTTAACTCTGCTCTCTGTGTCAACGGCTGTAACTTTCCATCTACCTCATTAGGTAGATCATATTAATATGATTTTTTTCAAACGGAAATATTCTCCCTACAGTCTTGTTAAAGTAAAACAAAGTATCACCTAAAACTCGAATTTTATTGTGGATTACAAACTTATTTATTAAAAGTGACAATAACGAATATTTTCAAAATACGCTGAAGAGTTTCTAACAGAACATCCCAAAGTGTATAAAATAAGATTGTGCAAATGAAAACTATAATTGAAGAACGCATATCTCACTTAAAACATAGATTAGACAGATGTTTTTTTTAATTAAAAATTATTTTTCAATAATCATGGCCGTCGAGATTCAATTGTCTCCAGTGTTTGGATTTTCGCACCATCTCGAAAATTAAATATATAAATTTGCTATCCAAATCAGGGCCACAGCTGATAAACGAATGTAAATTAGTTGGAGACGGGGTAATGGCGATTACAAAAGTCGCAAATAAATTCGTCAAAATTGTTTGAAATTGGCTGGCTAAGTTTATTGAGTTATTTAACCGAAGAATTGCTTAAATTGGTCATGAATAATTTATTTTTTTAATGTTGGCCTTAGAATGGTCGGGCTTTATTTTAAAAAGGATAAAAGGGATTTGCAGGGGTGAAAATTTTACGCATACCTAATCTGATGGAAAAATTAATGACTAGGATTTTCACAAACATCGTCACAAGTTGCTACATACTTTTTTTGCAAATTGTTTCAAGTGCATGTTGCAATTCTAAAAAATGTACCTAAGGAATCACTACTTCCATATGCAATATAATGTTTCTGCTTTCTTTAGATTACCTGCAAAAATCATAGGGTACATTCTTAAAAGTTTGATAATTGAATTTCTGTATTTCTAAAACTCATCTTTCATAGTGATAGACATTGAAATGTGTGAAAATATCTTACAAAAAGATGAAATTTAAATTTATACCGAAAAAACAAAACGATTTCAACAGAAATGTGTCTATTAGAATGAATTCAGGGAAGTTTTCCCGCCGCGGGTGCTTTTTTTGCATCCACAAAAAATGTATGTGGATATGTGGACAGCTGTACTTAAAAGAAGGATTGTTGACTGACTTTCGAACTTCTGGTGCTGCTATATCTTTCAAACTTATGGTGCCCGACAAATTAATAGAAGCTTATTTTCAAGAAGATGCGTATATTTATTACTAGATAGAATCAAAGTTACTTTTCGAATGTATATATGTATAGTTTGAACATGCAGATTTTCTTCCTAGGTCTTGTAATTAGATTTTCTGTTTTTTTTTTGTTTACTAGCCAAAATTCAGCCTTTGAAACACCTATTGGAAAAATGGAAGAATTTTTGAGGCATCCATTGTCAAAAAATCCAAGAGTTTTCCACATTATTTTCTCTAAAACCAGAGCTTAAAAGTAGAGTGCGTTTCATAAAATGTGCATCATGTGGGAAATGAAATTTGTCTCAATGACTTTTTTTTTAAATTGAACTTTGGGATTAACTTGTCCCTTAAGGATGATGAAAAATTACCTACTCAAACGGAATCACTTTGTTTTCAATACCCGTCAAATTTTACATTTTTTTCCATTAAATCGCTCAAAATGGGCCTATTTCTTGCAATTTAATAACAAACTTTTAAAAAAAAATTAAAAAACTAAAAATTTTGTTTTCCAAAATATCCCAAATCTGAACGTTCTATTGGAATATTTCATTTAAATTTAATTTCTTTTGAAAACCATTCAATGAGGATAAACAGTTAAGAAAAAACTGGTTGATGAAAAGTTGTAAGTTGAAGTTGGCAGTGCTAAAATCGACGATCTTTTATATTACAGTTTTTCATCAATGTAATACTGAAAACAAGGAATACTAATAAATATATGTCCTAAATTTTGGACATTGCATCAAATATAAAGGAATTTAGGAGCGTTATTTTATTTAAAAAAAGAGCGTGTTTTTGTCAACATTTTGCAATAAAAAATTAGTGGTGTGGCAAATCTACCGAAATAAAATGGTTTTTCGAAGTTCTAAGTATTTAATTTTTCTGGATTGTTTTATAAATATTAAAAAGTGTCGAAACACAAGTGTTCTAATAGAGCGTTCAAATTTTGCATACTTCAGCCTCAAAAGTGAATTAAAAGATGTTAATAATACTGTATGTGCACATGGGTGGTGATCATATTACTCAGCTAGTTCTTTTTTTTTCAAAAACAGTATTGTTTTTATTAAACGTTTTATTTCTATGGGTTCTGATTATGGTTTTAGTATTTAAATGTTTAATGCACATCCTAAGATTATTAAATCATCTGAACTACTTTTATTATAAAAAAGTAAGTTTTCTTACTTGGAGAGCTTACAAAGTAGTCTAGAGTATTTGACAATCTTCGCAATTTACTTGGTTTACAAAATTAAGAAAATATATACGCTTTATTTTTGCTTGGCCAACTTTGATGAGATTTTTTTAAAATAATCATTCCCTGAAGCATGTTTTCATGCTCCCATTTTATCCCAGAAGCCCATCTCTGATGTACGACATCATGACATGTCGTTAAACAACTTAATCAGTTATAACGAGGAAGTATTAAATACAAGATTAACCAGTTACCTAATTATGGTAAAATATTTCATGCAAATGTAGAAGTCGATGTTCCCGGGATTAGTCTGGCAGACTTGATGAACCGGCTGCTTAAAATTTTATCGCCTTCCCTGTACTTTCGAAGACGTAACTCTGCTCTAAACTTAATTAACTCGCATTGAATCGTCAGCAATCTCTAGGTAAAATCCATCCGGATAAAGCGTTTTACTGCAATATGCAAATCATCTCTCGAGTGTGTAAACGGTATTTTACTACATTAAATTTCCAACTACCCTAATTAGTTGCTTATTACCTTCGCGAAGACTATTAAATATGGTTTAAAGTTTGGAGCCGGGATTTTAACGGGATTTCGCAGACTTTGTCGGGTACCTATGTATATTTGGATGATAATTTTGCCGTATGTCGGTAACCGTTTCGCAGTTACACTGTAAATTAAACCCGCCTTTTGCTATGAGCCCAGAAATGTTTCCTTTTACCATGAGCTTTAATGTATACCTCCAACAATCTTTGTTCAGACATGATGTTACTGGAGGAAAATTAGACAATAGTAGAAGTAAATTCACATTTGAATACTTTTCCACTTATCTCTGAAACACTTTTTTATACCCAATGGGCGCGTTTTGTCAACATGATGTCCTTAATTGGATTATATATGCCTTGCATTAGTTTTTTTGAAAAGAAGAATAAAGACGATAAAAAGTATAATAAACTCCATAGAACTTTTGAGGTTTGCGGTTTGTGTCGTGGTGTGTAGTGGCAGCATAAATTCTAATTATAAAAAATCCCAAGAGTTTTCGCTAACCATTTGATATCTAATAATGTTGTACTAATACTTATATTGTTGTATATTTTGATATGTATGAACACACTCGATATCGCCGTAATGATTATTTAATATATTAGATTTGGGCCACGACCGTCTTATTGTCGTTCAGTATCCTCCCTAAACGCACTAGCTAATTGCATCATTTTTCCCTCACTTTGTTCAATGAGGTAGAGACCAACTCCCTTTTCCTAAATAGTACCAGAGCTGGTGATACCAGTACTAATGAGGCCTATTTCCAAAATGACCTGTCTGTTGTGGCATAGAGTATTCCATTAAGCATTTCATATAACTGATTTAATTAATTCGTATTATTTCTATCCAAATAAACCGAAATGTTCAATTTACCTGTCCAGAATTTTTTTATTACTTTGCTACTTTGTTGCTTTGTTGCTTTGTTGCTTTGTTGCTTTGTTGCTTTGTTGCTTGGTTGCTTCGTTACTTCGTTGCTTCGTTGCTTCGTTGCTTCGTTGCTTCGTTGCTTCGTTACTTTGTTACTTTGTTACTTTGTTACTTTGTTACTTGTTATTTAAATAGTCGTTAGGATTAAATGACCGTTCATAAAGAGATATTTCAACAAATATTTATCACATGTTACATCCACGATTTAATATATTTTGCGGTTTTGTCGCAATTCCACATCTAAACTGAAACCTACTCATAATTTCTGATGGAAAGACGTTGTTATTTTACAGAAAACCGTCGAGACATTTTAATAATACTATCGCTTACGCTGTGAGACAAGATCCATACGTCTTCATAGTAAAGTAAATATTGTTTCTACAAACAGAAACTGATGGTTCATATTTCATGTCCGTCAAGTATATAATGGAATATTTAAATTCTTTAACAAGACTGAGTTTTCAAGTATGTTAGAATAAAATATATAATAATTTATTCACATACATATAGTGACACCAAAATGTCTACATAAGTTTTAGTAACTATAATGATTTGTAAATTATAATTATTTTTTAAAAACATTTGTTCTTTATTTTCAATAGCAAAAACTCACCTATTGAATTTTGGCTAGGATAAAAACACAACTTTGTTCAATAATCTAATATATTCTTTCCGGTTACGTCATGACAAACTGCTTACTTGCTTAACCGATCACAAAGGGAGTTTACTAATTAACATATGGTGTGGCCCATGTTGACTCAGGGTTAATAAATATTACCAACAAAAAAAAGATTAGGACAACTAAATAAACACAAATGATCCGCTCCATCCGCTGCCCAAGTGAGCACTTACCAAGAGCCACGAGGCGTGGTCTGGGTAGATGAACGAATGTGTGCGACGCAATTGGGGCTTTACGGGAGGAGCATATACGCAGAAACGCTTTGTTGCTTAAATATGTAAGTCCGCTCCCGCATGTGTGACAAAAGCTACATTGACCAATCAGGATGCAGTGTCCAATACAGAAACAAAGACATACCAGGCTTGTATACACAGATAAGTCGAAGGTGGCAGAACACGTGTTTAATAATTAGAACCACAGGTTTAATATAAAGTGATCCACATAGCTGTTACTATCCATGTGTCATAAGAGAATCTCTGGAGATCGTGAAGAATAAGGATAATTTCAACAGAGAGAGTAGGTATTGGCTGAACAATACCTGCCTTTGCACCAGCAGCCTGGAATGTTTCAGTCAGAATAGGAAAGACATGATGAACCGACCACGAAACACTTAAAGAAACGAAGCAAGACATAACAAGGAACAGAAGAAAACACCGGTCTTTTTTTGAAGAAACTGATAGTGTGATCAGCGAAATCAAACAAACGGCATAATCCAGAAGGAAATTGAGTATTTATTATTGTCTAGTTAGAGATCAAAATTGTATGCCAAGTTTTGTCTCGAAATAGAAGCAGTATTTCATGACACCAAATAAAGATGTGTTATTATATCAAAGCATTATATCAAAGTCAATAAAACAAGTTTTATAGATTATTAAAATCAATTATAAATAGAAAAACTGAGATTGTAACACGAAAAAAATTAACAAATTACAGCATTAATGTTCAAAAACATAGAGGAGAAATAAATGGAGATGCTCTCAATTCTATATAACAGAGTATGGAAAATGAAAAAGAACAACAGATGAAAATCATTACATCAAGGAAAAGACGTATAACTTGACATTATCGATATCGAAAAAGCATTTGACAAAATAGATAGAGAAAAAGTCTGGAAAATACTAGAAGAAAGAGGAGTAAGTAGTGAAATAATTAGAGTAATTAGAAATATATGCCAAGAGAACGCTACAGTAAATACAAGGAGGATACTCTACAATGAGAGGAGGGAGGTTTAAGTCCGGCGTACAGTCTTTATAGATTAAATAATAAAATATTCACCAAGATCAAAAAAAAATATAAAGAGCGTTTCAGAAGGAGCGTTCGGAGATTATACTCGTATTATGATAATTGCAGAATTACATGGAATGAAATTGAAATGAATTGAATTGGAAATTGAAAAATGTTTCTAACAAAAGTTGTTCAGGACAGAGGGGGTCACCCTCCTGTGCTACTGACCTTGACCTCAAGGTCATTTGAAGGTCATGGTGACTTTTTTAATAGGAAACCCTTAGTTTTGAGTCCAGATTTTGGAGGAGTGGAAAATTTTACCCCCAGATGGGTCCTCACACCCTAGGTCAACATGACCTTTACTACAGATTATCTGCAGGTCATATCACATTTTGGTACGGAAAAAGTCAAGTCCGGAAAAGGTCACATTTTGGTGCGATCAATGTCGTGGTCAAAGTCATCATTAGATTTGTCTTTTGAAATTCAATAACTTTTGTGGAGGTCATTGCTCATCAACACTCCTTTTTTTTTTTTTTTTTCAAACAAAATGGGTTTTACCCAAAAAACTCTGGGCGTAAAATATTCTGCTCTTTCAAAATCTGGAGTCTCAAAACTAGGGGTTTCCTGTTAAAAAAATCATCATGATCTTCACTTTTTTGGTGCATTTTATAGAATGTAGTCATTATAATCGACTGCAGAGCGGGCTCTTTGATAGTAACAGGAGCCCAACGATATCATTGATTATTTGCCAACTTCTGCTCAAAGGATCTATAACCCTACATGGGTTATAGATCCCTACGTTTGAATTTGCTCGTACGCCCTTAAGCACTGTTAACGTTCAGCTTCTAGCCTTGGAGGTGGGGAAGCGAAATTAAAATTGGTTTTCACAAGAGATTTTGCAAACAGCTCAAATATTAAGCTATTCAAGCAATATCATCACTCTTACATCCCAAAAAGTGTTACCAAGAATGTTTGCCCTGGACATATTACATTACCCAGGTGCGCGTCTTTGCTCATGAAAACTTGAGTAACTTCCAGAAGATTCTCATTCTGACCGACGCGACGAGCTTAACAAACTTTTTCCTTGCCTGTAAAGTGAGGAAGTAGTATCACAACCATTGAGAACGTAGAGGAATAGAAGAGCGTTTTTCACAGATCTAGAATGTTGAACACTGTTGATGGAGAACCATTTGTTTGGTGACTTTCATTTTTCTGGTTTCTCGAAGAAAATCTTGGCGGATGGTGGAGCTAATCTTGTGAGCATGATAAGGAGATCCCTATCTTCTTCTACAAGTACATCTCACTCATGTTCTTGAGCAGTATCAATCAACTGGTAACTTATCGCTCTTGTCAGTCCATAATGCAGCTAATCTCATAATCTAATGAATACTGAGAAGAGGAACGCAAGCCGTCCGCATGAAAGGTCGGTAGTACAGGAAATCAAGCGGGGAAAGAAAATTTACTTTCCATACTTCTGTTAGTTAACCTACGTTATCAGTAATTCTGGAATCCCCTTAGCTTGTGGGGAACGCCAGCGAACAGTTGCACCCCTTTACTTTTCAAACTTCCTTTCCGACTCAACTCAAATAATTTCTGCTCCAAATGTTTGAGATACGATAACAGGAGCCCGGCTTCACTTAACCGCGATATTACGTTATATTTACACGAGCGCGAGCCGTATTTTTTGAGTAAATATTTTAATACGGCGAAGTAATATAACCAGGCGGAGGGCGCGTTCACTTCGCAGAGGTTCTAATCTTAAAATACAACACTCGGAACATCCGAAACAGCTAGGCAATATTACGCGAAGCCCCTAGAGGTCTGTTAAATGTCACTACGTCGTACTACGTCGACGGGATACTTCATGGTGATATAATTTTGGAGAATTTAGGTGGAACAAACCCCCAGGGCCTCAGAACGAGGGGACTGCGTAATTTCAGCAATTAGAATAATTTAGATCTACCGGTTAATGATATTAATAAGCAAAATAAAGCCCACTTACGTACAGTTGGAGTTCGTTGCTTACCTGAAACAGAAAGAGATAACATAAAGCAAATATCTAGCAGCGAGAAAGAAATTTGTATCACTAATTGTATGCAAATACTGGTAAAAAATTATGACTCAATCGTAACGAATACATAGGTTCATTCATTAAAACATTTATGCAAATTGAACAGAACATCAGGGTTAAGCAATAACCCTGATGCTCTGTTCAAATTTGGTGTACAGTTTGGTGTCGATGACTCGACTTGTTATTTTTTAAATTTTCAATTATAAGACAAAAAACAAACATTAAATTTTATTAAGTAACTATAAAGCGGGAAATAAACATCAAAACGGAATATAAACGGGAAAATAAATAAAGCTACATCAGCTTACCAAACAAAAAAAATAGTTTTCATGATTTTATACAATCTGGACAAAAATACATAACTTGAGTGTATCTTACAAATGTGTCTCTTACAATTGTTACACAAATATTTGTCTTGTCATTGCTTGACGGTCAAAACTTGCAATGAGCACCGAGTTATGTAAGCCGGGGATATACTAGGTGTGTAAATTAAGTGATGACTGACAACGTAGCGCCCGATCTAGCAATACTGCGGAGACAGGAAGGGCGGTAGGTTAATACGTAATGCAGAACAAGTTTGAACTTGTTAGAGTTATCTATTTGTTCTTTGTGACTATTTTCGTAAACCGGTTTTTTCTAGTGCGTTTTAAAAATGAGTGACATTAAGTTTGAACAACGGTGTGCTATTAAGTTTTGCTTCAGACTTGGACACAGCGCAACGGATACTTTTGCAAAACTTCAACACACCTACGGAGGCAATGTTTTTTTCAAGAGCCCAGGTTTTTCGGTGGTTTAAGGCATTCTCAGAAGGAAGAGCGTCGATTGAATTTCATGTGCAATCGACGCTCTTCCATTTCCTTCATCTTCAAGAAGCCGATGAAAATGTCGATAGAATACGGGATGTCGTGCGTTCAGATCGTCAGTTGACGATAAGAATGATCGGGGAAGAGTTAAATTTGAATCACACTACTGTTCATCAGATTTTGATTAACGAATTGGGGATGACAAAAATTGGGTAAAAATGGTTCCAAAAAATCTTTCGCAGGAACAAAAGGATATCAGGAGAGAAAGGTCTCTTGACTTTTTTGGAATCGATTAAAAATGATTCCCATTTTCCCCGGAAACTAAGAGTCAATGCACGGAATGGCACATTTCAAGATCTCCAAGACTGATTTACTTTTTTGATAGAAATTGTACACAAAGAGATTGTCAAAGGTAAATCTAGGTCTAGGTCAGAGTAAATCAACACTTTTACAGAGAGGTTCTTGAAAAACTTCGAAAAAAAGGTCAAGAAAACATCAAGAACAACTGGATTTTGTTATTTCAGTAAACGAGTCCATTTCAGTAAACGAGTTTTTAGTCAGTAAAAACATTCCTGTGGCCTCAGCCTTCTTATTCGCCTGGTTTGAGTCCTTGTGACTTTTCATCTCCCCGAGATTGAAAAATCACCTCAAGAGACGTCATTTTGGGACCATAGAAAACATTCAAACGGCTGTAACCGACCAGTTGAAGGCTATTCCAGTATAGGAGTTCCAGCTCTGCTATGACGAATGGAAGAACCGTCTCCGGCTCTCCAAGGAAATTATTTTGAAGGAAACGATACTGCATTGTAATCCTATTCGAAAAAAAAAGTTAAAAAAACAGTCTCATTACATCACTCTCTGCATACAATAATATGACTTGTAAAATAAAATGGCCAATTTTCAAGATATCGTAAATGAAACTTTAATTTTTCTTACATACCTTTAATACGGGTTGCGATACCTAAATGATAGAGCTAAATTCTTTAGTTTTCACACACTGATATATAAAACAATGACTCTACCTAATTCTGAATGTTTTTTTCTTCAAATAAAATTTAATATGAGGAATTTAGCATCCTTCCTCTCTGTTTTGTTGACTTTTATTAGGTCCAGTAATAAACAACAACTATTTGATCTTTGTCAACATTTCGGAGATTTACTTCTCCTTATCCAGGGCTTAATCAATGTTGTTGTGTCATATAAAGTGGTAAGTTACGAACATTGGCAGTTCTATCTATAAACACATCGTAATAAATTTAACAAAAACACACAAAGAACTATAGGACAACCCGCTTTAAATACAGTCATTGTAAGTGTGTCATTGAAAAGATTACACAAAGACCTTTTTTATAAGCATATAACCAACTAGAATTTCCATTTAAAAAAACACGTTTATGACGTAACTTCTACGTAACATACAAAATAAAAACTTACTTTGACATTTTTTCTGCAAAATCAATAATAATAGAGGCATCTGCATTCAACAAAATTACAGAAAATTCATTTATTCAAAATATCTAGATAGCTATGATTTTTTGTTTTAAATCGCTCTCATATAAAACTGAAAATATTTTCCTATTTAACCACCTCTGCTAGTTTTCAACATTCTGATACTAAACGTATTGTGACATTTTGTCCATTTAGGGTTCGTTAGGTGTGAAAAACTCAAACAAGCATTTTTAACTAACACAATGTATTTAAATAAATACAAATACGGTTTAAGCACAAACATTAATTTATTTATGTACAATTTATATTCGACTGTTTAACGAAGACCGCGACCGTGCGATTTATGTCAAAGACTGAGTCGCTGCGTCGATATGCCTCTATACACGGTGGAGACTTTAACTGGAATATATTCGCTAGCGGGGTGGTGAATGATTTTCCAAAAAATTCCCGAGACACGTCAACTTTTAAATGTATTTACCTACATTTTGCAAGTAATATTAAAAATATAGCCCTTCAGGGGTGGCTGAAACCACCCTCGACATGATTTTTTCAAATGCAACCCTATGGCTTGTGACCCCTCATTGTAAAGCTGGTGGAAAGAGGAATCCAACGCACTGATCAAATTTAAATTTTTTGTATGTTTGTAGGGTTGCATACAATTAAAACAATTTAAAAATGAAATTTATTTTCAACGTAACAATTGTTCAAAATGTGCACCATTCACTTGTTGGCAGTATCCCAGTCCGTGGTAGGTTTCGTCCCTTACATTATGCAACATTTGCGGTGTTATTTTTCCGATTTCCTCTCTTATCCTTTCCTGCAGATCTGCTATGTTGTTGGGTTTCTGAATGTAAACCCTACTTTTAAAATGTCCCCCACAAAAAGAAATCCAGTGGTGTAAGATCTGGAGATCTTGCTGGCCACTCAATATTACCTCGCCTCCCAATCCACCCACCGGGAAAAATTCTGTCCAGATACTGACGAACAATGGCAGCATAGTGTGGTGGGGCCCCATCTTGCTGAAACCATAACCTCTCGTCGGTCAAGTTAGGGTTTAAGGGGTTTGGAAATAAATGACATAGCACTGGCATTAGTTCGTGCTGGAGTAAACGCAAGTATCTTGGTCCATTAAGAGTGTCGTCAAAGAAAAATGGTCCTACAATTCTATCTTGTATTATTCCGGCCCACACATTAGTTTTCTGTGGGCGCTGAGTATGAAGTTCCCTCATCCAATGGGGGTTCTCTTCAGCCCAGTAACGACAATTTTGGCGATTTACGTGCCCATTTAATGTAAAAGTAGCCTCGTCAGAGAAAACTATCCACTCTAAAGATAACTGGTTTTGATCAATACAAGTCATCAATAAATCGCAAAATTCCACTCGTCGATCTGGATCATCTTCAAATAGCTCTTGAACAGCTTGCATTTTATATGGGCTTTTTTTCTCATATTTAAGTATTTTTAAAACTGTTTTGTGATTAAGATTACTATCACGGGCCAGTTGATGGGCTGGAGTGATTGGATTTTCATCTAGAGCAAACAACAAATTCAACTTCGTGTCGTCATCAACATCAACAATAGCCTGCCTCTTACTCGGTACTTTCCTGACATGACCCATCTCTCGAAATTGTGCCTCAATTTTACTAATGGTACCTTGATTTAGTGGTGACAAGTCAGGATGCGTTTCTCGAAACAAGCTAACAACTTCGCAATGAGTTCGCGCCCTATCACCATATCCAATCATCATCAAAATTTCGATTTTTAGTGATTCAGTTAAATAAGACATTTTCACCAATTTGAAATAACACTTCGTTTCAAACTCTGAATACAGCATACAAACTAAATTACGCTTTGCGTCCGTGTAAAAACACTAGCAAAAAAAACAAATATCAGTTGTGACAAAAAATTGCTTGGAATTTTTTTGTGGGGACATATGAAAAGTAAGGTTTACATTCCAAAACTAAACAATACACATTTTGAGTACGAAATTGTTGCGTTAAAAATAAATTAAACTATAAAATTACGTTTTAATTGTATGCAACCCTACAAACATACTAAAAATTAAAATTTGATCAGTGCGTTGGATTCCTCTTTCCACTAGCTTTACAATGAGGGGTCACAAGCCATAGGGTTGCATTTGAAAAAATCATGTCGAGGGTGGTTTCAGCCACCCCTGAAGGGCTATATTTTTTACATTACTTGCAAAATATAGGTAAATACATTTAAAAGTTGAAGTGTCTCGGGAATTTTTTTGAAAAATCATTCACCACCCCGCTAGCGAATATATTCCAGTTAAAGTCTCCACCGTGTATATACTATTTCTAATGTAAATGTGAAGACAAAAAAAAGCAAGGTTGTCAGATATATTTTCTAAAATTGCTAAGCTCAATATACATTATACTTCATACTTCAGTAAACTGTTAGTTCGTGACATTCTTAGAAAGCAAGTTTGGAAATATTTAAAAAAAATCATAGATATAAATTTATTAGTTAGCATTAAAATAAGGCGTTTAAAATTGCTGGAAAAAATAATTATCCGGCAATGCTTCCCCGGCAACGCTTCGCTGCCGGCGAAGAGCCGGCAACGCCTCCCTGTTTCATTCAGCCAGTGATCCATTTGCAGTAACCCATTAGAGTACTGTGCTTTGCATCCAATATATATGCGTTAGCCCTTTATATGGTCCATTGTGTTGTAAAATGTTTTAAGACGTCGTTAAAATGATTTACGACATTAGGAATTCATACTTGTTTCCACCAGTGACGTGTATTTCAGCTAGGTTTATTAAAACAGACAATATTTTCAGATTGTCTGGCTAAATGAGCATTATTTACAGAAAATTATATTACAAATATTAAGAGTTTTGTATGCAGGCTAATTTTAATCTGCTATATTGATTTAAATGAAAACAATTATTTCACAATTTTCAAATTTATAAAAAGATATATGCACGCCATTGAGCGGCGTTAGCCATCAAAGGAATTAAAAATATATGTCTTCACATTGAGTTTAGAAAGACTATACCTGTTGCCCGTTTAGCGTACATTCGGGCATTTCGCTCGAAAGAGCTCCGTAGCTTGCGGAGCGCTCGAGAGGCTGTCGCAACATGGTGTGGTGTCGCTGAGCCACCCTTGTTTTGTTTGCAGCGATGTCACGCCCGACCGGCGTAGGGTGATTCATTGCCTCCTCTCAATATACATATAATAAACAAAAAAAAACACCCTGTATATGCTAGAAGAAAACGAAAATCTTACTTTTTCTGCCAAAAAAATTGCAAAAGTAGTAGAAAGACAATAGAATTCCTCCTTAACGCGGCTAGACTGAATCGCTCTTCCATAAAATGGCTTCGCTCTGAATTTTCCAACTCCTTTCCGCCGACGACGCTGATGTAAACGCGCGTCAACTAACGCGACAATAGTAATTAATCCCGACTAATGACAATTCGCGGCGCAAATGCAATTTCACAATGGAGTACCGTAATTTATGAACATTTGGCGGTGCCTATTTTTCTTAATGACGATTTATGGTGCGCGGGACGACGCGAATTGGTTAACTCGATGGAATCGGTGGGATTATGATTTATTGTGGTCGTCAGCAGCCAACCGTCCGCCATTTTATACCTCGCCCATTGTAAACTAATAACTGTTTAATATATATATGCCTGTTCATTCCGATTGGAATGGTAGGCGCTCCGGTAGAGCTCTTTTGACTCGTTTGTCGCGGTGAGTCACTCCGCTTGACTTCTTGGTGTCAATTCTTTTACATGTCCTTGTGGCTTTTAGCTTCTTGTATTATTTCCCTCCACCTTTTCCTGTCCTTACATGTTGTTTTCCAGTCCTTGATTTTTAGTGTTTTAATGTCTTCCATGATTTGATCTTGCCATCTTTCTTTCGGCCTTCCTCTTGGCCTGTTTGTAGGTGGTGTCCAATTACTTACTTTTCTGATCAGTACTGTCGGCTCCCTTCTTTGTACATGTCCCCACCATCTTGATCTTTGTGCCTTGATCACTCTGACGATGTCCTCTTTCCCAATTAGTTCCTCTATTTCCTTGTTATTGAGTCTTCTATACTCCCCGTCATCTGTTCTTTTGGGACCGGCAATTCTGCGTATCACTTTCCTCTCAAATATCCTCAAACGATCCCTGTCCTTTGCCGTGAGACACATTGTCTCAGCTCCGTATGTTGTTACTGGCCGAATTGCTGCCTTGTATATATTTAGTTTTGTTTTCCGGCTAATATGCTTGTCTTTCAGGATCTTATTGTACTTCCAATATGCTTTATTGCCTGTTAGTATGCGTTGGGTTATTTCAGTGCTTCGGTCGTTGCTACTATTTATCACTATCCCTGTTTAATAACGACTGTTTAATAACGACGAAAAATATAATTCATGGAATCACAACTGAAAACTTAAACAATCGAAACACTTTTATACAGAGACATCCAAAAAAACGTCATCAACTCTGGCTATGCACGAGAGAGATGGAAATAGCGATCATCAAGCTTTTCGGTTATGTCAAACTTTTTGACAAGTAACTGTCACAATTTCTAAAATAAACAATGGCTGTCATATGATGTGACAGTTTTGAAAAGTAAATAAGGTTATAAATTCGATTAAGAATAGAAACACGTCTTTTTTTTCCTCGGCCAACTTTGATGACGTTTTTTTTTTTGGATGTCTCTATATAACGAGTACGTTTCGACAACCGCGTAGGAATCACCAGGAGGAGAATTAAAATTATAAATAAGCGGATTAGTTTTTATGAATGAAAACCTCTCTTTGATTTTTAGTTTTTGTTCGATTTAAAAAAAAAAAGCAAAAACTGGTTAGACGATTTTTTACACAGAATCCAGACAATAGAACAGTTTTACTAAAGTGTCTTATACATGGTGATTGATCGAAACCATTCATTAGAAGTATTAGGGCTTGCAGGAGCTTGTGATATTTGAAAATTTGGACCTAAGCTATGCTATATGCTCATGCTATATGCTCATGACGAACTTGATGAAAATATTTTCAAGATGGCTGCACTTCAGGTTATCCCGGAAGTCGGCATCAATTTCCTTATTTCAAACAAAATGGTGCCTTTTTTATTGCAAATTTAGATTCTACACATTGGGCGCATTCAGGGACGCTCAGCCGCTGTCGGCTATGTGTTAGTAATTAGCCTTTTCTGACAGTCAGCGGCTTAACACTCCCTGAATTGTTTGTATGAGTTTCGCAAAGATCTAGAAAACTTAATATGTTCTATGGCATAGATAACTTTCATAAATCATGGCTTCATAATTCCCTGCCGTGTTCTGTGCTTAAATATACTTAAAGGATAAAGGTTCGTTTTCTTTTCCATAACTTTTGTTTAAAAACAAGCAATATTTTGTTTTCTATAACTTTTGTTTCAAAGTAGGTTAAAATCCAGTTGCTCACAGCACAGATAAAACGACAGAGAGAATCATAATAGAATTATTGTGAAGTCAGCATCTCAGCTATAATATTTTAGGCTTCGTAAATTGGTCAGCCGCTGAGATAAAAAAAGTGTCAGCCACGTCCATTCAAGGAAGTAGCTAAGTTAGCTACTCAGCCACTGAGCGTCCCTGAATGCGCCCATTATTTTAGGTTTACTTTCTTGAGATTTCCCTATACCTTTCTTTTGCCGTTTTTGAGTTATTTCGGGTTTTTTTCAAATTTTGATCATTAGTACCATAACATTTGAAATCATCTGTAGCAGTCATTTTAGAAAATAAATTATCGGTGTTGGCACTATGGTTAATAGGATCATTAAGCTTTGTAACGATGCTTTTATTATTGCTCAATTATCTACAGGGTGTTTAAAATAGACCTTCCATTTAGCACAACTTCGAACCATCAAAACTCAATTTTCTTAAACACAACGCCCCATATTTTACTTTACTCTTTGATGTAGAATTAAATTCTGCGTCGATATGTATTACTATTCCCTTTACCTATCTTTAATATTTTTTTAGTGATTATGTTTTTTTTTACATAGAAGTGTCGCAAAATCGTTTGCTTTTTCAACAGCATACCATGGAAATGACAACCAATGCATATTTTTTTCTGTTTTCGTTAAAACTAGTTCGTCATAGGCTCGTCATATTAGCTTAATTCCAAGTTTTCAAAAATCACAAGCTTCTGTAAGCCCTAGTACTTTTAATTCATGGTTTAGATCAATCACCCTGTATATACAAATGGTATAAAAAGTTATCCAAGAAGTAATACGAAAAACATGACATATAGACGTATTAAGAATTAGAATGAAATAGGATACCTAAAATTATCGGAATTTACAGGGTGTTTCATGTTGTTTTTTATATTCCGAGTATACAGGGTCTCTCATAATTATGTTGTAACTTTTATATGTATTCTACAGATGATTTTAAAGGGAGGTCTTATACATACAAACTTTTTTCGATTAGACCCTCCCTGTAAAGTTATTCGCACATAAAGGGCCAGCCGTAAACACTTTTTTAATTTTTATCGATTTCAATAAAGGAATAACGTAACAATTTGGGATTTGGTGTTCATCTTTTACTAACAGACTAACATCTGAGGGTTTTTTTTTTTATTTTTTCTTCTGCACCTGCATGGGGTCGCAATAAGATACCGTTACATATTGTTTGTCATAAATTTGTGCTTTAATTCTTAATACTTTAAAAATGAACACAATATTTCTTTTAGAAACTTTTTATTTCTTTCTATTTTTTCGAATATGCAATGATCATCAAGGAAAAAATGTAACTTGTTTTATTGTCCTATGTAAACTGTGAATAAAAATTCGTAAAAACGCATAGTCGGCAATAAAGGGGGGTTCTATAAAATTCATTTATAAAACTAACTCTGTAAATTATTTTCTAACATAGACCAGACTCGTGCCCGTGGCATTGGCACCTTCGCCATTTGTTTAATTAGTGAGATCGTAGTTTGGAAAAAATCAATATCTATTTTTACAATGTTTTTCCGAAAAGGTCGGAGAGGTCGATTTTGCTTTTCAGAAGACATATTCCTATTTTTTCTAACAAATACCATTTATAGATCGATTTATGTTCGATCCATGGCATCAACAACGGTCACTTTTAATGGCAACTGTTTTTTTTTTCAATGGATTTGGTGGTCCATTTTCTGCGAGGAGTGTAAAAAAATATGGCAAAATTGAGAATTTGAGATGTTAAAAAAATTTTCCAGAATTTTCAATAGGTAACAAATAAATTTAGTATTAGTAACACAAAATTTAGTAACAAAAAAATTTTAAAACTTCAATTTTCTACTATTTCTAAATTTTATTATTTTTTAATTTTAAACTTATTGTTCGACAAATTATTTTTATTTTGCCTTGCTAAAGTAGCTTGGTATGATATTGATGTCAAATATCTCGAAATATTTATTTTACGACATTCTACCTATATCTTTACTAAGTAATTTTATGAGTTTTATCATGATTTATTTATTTATGATTTTGTTTATTTATTTATTTATTTATTTATTTATTTACTTATTTGAAGACTTTTTGTGTTCCATTTATTTATTTGCATAACTGTGTATAACCGCTAATGAATCGAAAACAGTACAGTTAAAGAACATTAAAATGCAAATTATAACATCTATTTGAATCCTAATATTTTAAAGTCAGCGACGATAAGCGAGTTAGCAATGCATGTAAATATTATTGCATGTGAATTTAATTCAGTTCTCCGCAGAATGCGACTGCGATTACTGAATGTTGTTTAATTACACACAGTTTCATCGTCACTGGTGATTACGCGCATTATTCCACCAATTTACATGGATGGGATGGCAAACAATCGTATACAAATTCTGTTGTCTAGGTGCACAAGATACGTAAAATTGTGTTCCTATTACTCGTTATCATTATACTCTGTAGTTAATTTTATTATTTTAATGATCAGCATGAATACAAATGCTGTGCAGTATTTTGTGGGTACAGTATGTACCGGGTAAGTATTATAAATGTTAACCCCCTTTTATTTTTGGTATTTCTAGCCGATTTGGTTCGTTTAAATAGTGGTTTCGAACGATTTTTAACGTAATTTCCGAATCTGTTAACGGCTTTTGAAATTTTTGTAAAATGTACGAGGTGTGACAAAAAGTGTGATTTTTTTAAATAGAACATTCTGTATATTCGTACATATTTCAATTCATGGTTCTGTTCTGAATACAAATATATATAATTATAGCATATTTGGATAAGGAGTTTTTGAGTTATGATGAAATATGTAAAACAACAAATCTACATATTATAAGTTGCCTACGAAAGCAAATTTATTCTTTTTCTTATTTATTTATAAGAAATAAAATTGTTTATTCGTAAAATATTTGTCAATTTGTTAATTTTATTTATTATGCATAACTAGCGGTTATCAAGATATATATTACATATTTAATCAAGTTATATATTATATTATAGGTTATCAAGATATATATTATATTTAACAAATGTCACAACAAAATATAAAACAAAAGCAGACACAGAAGGATACAAATAAAACAGAAATATCAAACTTACAAACATTAGAAAATAATTATTACATTGTATCCTCAACATATCTTCCATTATTTTCTATGCATTTGAAACATCGCTTTAAAAAATGCATTTTCGTTAATAATATTTACTTCCTATCGTATGAGCTGTTCTAATTGCACAGTGTCCCCCGATAGTTCTTCGCTATAAATATTGTTCTTGAGAGTACCCCAAAGGAAAAAATCTAGTGGATTTGAATCGAGGCTTTTTTGCTGGTCAATGGATGGGACCATTTTTTCCAATCCACAGGTTATATTTTTGGTTTAAGTAGTTCGTCACAGGCCTAACGTTATGTGGGGGAGCTCCGTCTTGCTGCCAGATTGTTCTTAAATTTAAAACAACTAGCAAGTTATCCAAATATTCTTCAACTTGTTCTTGTAGTAAGTTAAGATAAACTTCACCTGTGAGAGTATTTAAAAAAATGGTAAAATTAAAGAACCCAACAGAAAAAATACTGACTAATGTTAACCAGTTTGACGTTTCTACAGAATTAATTTTTTTTTCCATAGGCTACTTCATAAAATAGGGTAATACGGTTTAATTTGTCATTTTACATATTTCGTCATAATTCAGAAAATCCTTATCCAAACGTGCTATAATTATATATATTTGTATTCAGAAAAGAACCATAAATCGAAATATATACGAATATACAGGGTGTTCTATTTAAAAAAATCATATTTTTTGTTGCACCTCGTATATTTTTCAAAAATTTCAAAAACCGTTCGGAAAACCGTTTCAAAAGATTCGGAAACTACGTTGAAAATCGTTTGAACCTATTTTTTGAAAGAACCAAATCGGCCAGATATAACAAAAATAAAGGGGGGTTAACATTTATAATACTTACCCTGTACACACGGGAAAACTTTAACAAGCCACCAAAAAAAAGTATAATTATTTTACAGTTGAAAAATAGTTGTTTAGGACTCAAGTTTGTTTCAAAGAGATTTTGAAACAAGCGGAGCATAGCAGAGCGAGTTGAAAAACCCCGCGAACAAAATAAGATTTTGTTGAATGAAAAAACTAGGTAATTTTTTGTTCTACAAATCCTATTAAAATTGTATAGAACATAAAAATACAAAACTTTTATCGTGTATAGTTATTGACGTTCACAAAAATTTTAACATTATTCCACTAGTATCAAGTAGTTTGGGAAATTCTAGTTAGTAATCTTCTAATATGGGAAGGCCCAAACTTGAACAGGGATATTTTTCAGGATTTAAACTGCAAAATTCTAATTTGTGCTTAAATGAAAATTCAGTATCGATAGAAGTTGAATAATAATAATAATAATAATAATAATAATAACTGGAACTACTAGGACCTTCAGCGACGACATCAAAATGTCCTTTGGCCTGGATAAGTGCGCCACACTAGTATTGTGGAAGGGAGCACCTCATAACAATCCAGAGGTATATGCCGACATCCATCAACTACCACCGGAAGAGCAATACCGTTACTTGGGAGTGTGTCAAGACGGCAGGATCAACCACACACAACTGAAGAAAGAATTCCAAGAGAAATACAAGAGCAGCGTGACAAAGTTGCTGAATACGCTTTTATCTGGAGGCAATCTTATCAAAGCCATCAACTCGTGGGCTGTCCCAGTGCTGACATACTCTTTCGGAATCGTCAAGTGGTCCGTTACTGATCTTGATGAGCTCGACCGACTTACCAGGCGGCTCCTAACTAAGTTCAGGCACTTACACACTAACTTTTCCGTAATCAGACTCTACCTGCCGCGAAGACGAGGTGGGAGAGGTCTATTGAACATCAAAAATCAGTGTCTTAATCAAGAAGCTTCCTTAAGAAGAAAACTGCTAACGAACAGTGACCCGCTAATAACCGCAGTCGCAAGAGAGGACGCTGGTTACACGCCTTTGAGCCTCGGATGGGAACTTATCCCGGTCGACGTACCAACAGAAGAGGAGCTCCGGACCCAGTGGATGGAACATGCTTTGCAGGGCCGTTTTCCAAAAATGCTACAGCCAGACCACATCGACAAAGAAAATTCATTAAAATGGCTTACCGACGGCTATCTGTACCCCGACACCGAAGGCTTCTTGACCGCCATTCAGGACAGGGTTATAAAAACAAGAAATTACCAGAAGAATATCCTGAGAAACGACGTCGAAGACCTATGTAGAAAAATGTAGATCTGCAGGCGAAAAAACTATAGAACACATAATAGGAGGGTGTCCCGCGCTATCAGAGTCAGCATATGTCGGCAGGCACAACCAACTTGCGAAGATGGTTCACCAACAACTGGCGCTCAAGTATGGCCTGTTAGCGACGGCTCCGCCATACTACAAATATGTCCCGGAAGCTGTGCTGGAATCGGAAGTTGCTGTTATGTACTGGGATAGGCTAATCATCACCGATCGAACAGTGGACTTCAACCGACCAGATATTGTGCTGATCAACAAGGAAACAACGAAGAGGGATCATCATAGACATCGCTGTGCCACTTTCAGAAGACTGAACGGGAGAAGATTGCGAAATACGAAAATTTGTCAATCGAGCTGAAGCGCCTATGGAAACTGGAGAAAGTGGAAACGTACGCCCTAGTAATATCGGCAGAGGGAGTGATGACGACGAGATTTGCCAAGAACATCGCGGCATTAGGACTATCTTTTAATGTCATTAGAAATGGCCAGAAGGCAATATTGTTACAAACTTGCCACATTGTAAGAAAGGTTTTGGGATAGGATGAATTTCCTCCCCATGCCTGAGCCTAATTTCTGCTGGAGGCGGGGATGAGATATCAAGCCATCACTGTCTGCAGCAAGAAATGGGTGAATGTTTCCCAGCGTTTACGCTGAGAAGTGTACTATAAAGTCGGCGAAATAATAATAATAATACTCACCCTATAATTACTCCGAAGTAGTAACCCCTTAGGTCCCTCTCAGGGATCTGTGAGGGAAGGAGTGGCTATTATTATTATTTGCCATGGCGCACTGGGAGCGACTTCAGATTATTTGGGTAACGCATTTGCTTTACAGTTCGGAGGAAACCCAGAAAACTCAGAACATTACCAAATCTAGGGCATGTGCGGTTGGATTGGCATCTATGCATCCACATCTATACACTAGTGTATTAGAGGTTGCATATCAAGCCCTGACAGAGGAAGCGAGACAATTAAAATCGTCTTCCCCGGCCAGGACTCGAATAATCCTTAAAAAACTGCTTTCAAAGAGGTTTGTAGAAAGGATTTATTTGGGAATGCAACGCTTTTACAGCCGGTTCTACCGGTCTAACCGCGTGACCCGCTGACCTCTGACCAGTCCGCCGTGCTCCGGGAGAAAACAAAACAGGAAACGTAAATAGGGGCGTGTAAGCGGAGGTCTATTGACAAAATGATTGGTCCTGTGACCGGTGCGACCGGAATAAGATCGTGAACTGATTGCCGACTACAGTGCCTGCATTTAAAGTCGAGGAAAAAATATATAAAGAGGATTTCGCGACTCCCTGCGGCTATTGCATTATTTGGTATTGGAACTGGCTTAGGTCAGTCGATAACGCAGATATCACATAGCACAAAAAAGTGGTATCTCCGAACTAGATAGATTTATATATTTTTATCAGCTCGATTTTTCGCGTTAAACTCAAAAACAGCTACTAACAATGGTTTTCCGACTTTCTCATTCACAAGTAGTCAGACACTCAAAAAAAAAAACAATAAATCCATAATCTCATCACACCACGACCGTACACTACTTATATAGGGTAACGAAACTGCAGCAGTCGCCATCATCCATATAAATATCTGCCTGCCACCGCCACCGCGCCCGCTACCAGGTTGGTTTGTGCTCCGCTTTAAGGAAGTATGAAAACCAAAAATCTTTCTTTATACGTGCCTTTGAGGTTGAAGCGAATGAGCTGATCAAACTATTCTGACTACGGATTTTTTATCATTTTTAAATACCGAAGAATTAAACTAATATAGAGAAATTATATTGGGCGGACTAGTTCACCGGTTCAGTGGTAGAACAGCTGATTGTAATGTAGAGTTTGAGAGATAATTTGTGTTTCTTCTTCAATAAATTTAGTGGTTAAAGTGTATAAATTGTTTAACCTAAAATTCTGATACAGTAGTTACTAAATTAGTAAAGTAGAAAATTGCTAATAACACAGCGAGCATGAAGGTACGGAAGCGACATATTTTTTAACGCTGATTATGAATCCGAAGACGAAAAATTGATCTATAGTGTAAAATTTTCAGGGCCGGCATGTTAACTCTGTTTCTCTGGTCACCAGCATCAGAAGGGCCGGACTTATGAAAATCCTCCCGCGGGCCCCTTAACGGGCAGGCCCTGAAAAATTGACAAGATAGATCAATTTTTCGTCTTCGAATTCGTAATCAGCGTTAAAAAATCTGTCGATTCCATACCCTCATGCTCGCTGCACAGAACTTTTTTTTGTGTGACTGTGTAATTAGTAATAGCGGATTTACTTTGACATATTTGTTAGTGTGACTATCGGCTTTTAACATCATAATATGTTGTGCTTTCTGTAGTTTCTTTCTCGTGTTATGGGAAAGCACTCTTTCTTTGTCTTCGTATTATAAATACGAATTTTTTAAAGCACGTTTGAAGACTACAGACTGAACGATTTCCAACGATATACATTCCCTCAAAACGTTGCAGTCGTCTAGAAAATGGAAATATGAATTTTAAAAGGTCAAATATATTGGAGCGTACGAAGTTCATTTCATTTGATAAGCCATAATCTTTGCAGAATTTGTCCGGATACCCGAACCGCTTATTAAATATTGGAAATCGAACTTGTTTTCTGTAGGCCCGCCGGCTTTCAAAGTGTGTGCTGAAGGTCATTGAGGTCCTTGTTATTCGTTCCAAACCTTCCTCTCATTACATAGACTGGTGAAAATATATACCGCGTATATTTCGTTAAGCAATTTCGCTTGAGGTTATGGAGCGTTTGATTTAAGGTTGTCTCTTAAAAAAAGTATTTCTCAAGTCTTTTATTTGATCTAATGACAAATCATCCAGATAGATAAATACCTGATCCTTTGTTGGATATTTGAATTTATATATAAATAGATATGTAGATCTCTAAAATATTTAAAATATCTCAAGAACTTTCATACTAAAAAACTTCCAGTCATATTTCACAGACTTTATATTAGAGAATGTTTATACAGAGTTAACAGTCTGCTATGCTAAAGCTGACCGAAACGGGCTGCTTCACAGGGTATGTCATACAGCGGAGGTTGTACAATGGCGCCAGCTAAGACGGGACTACTGCAATCAAATCTGTACATGCTACGCGATTTGCCTATGTAGCGCGTTTTAGCGTCCATAATTTATTACCGACTTTTGTAACAAACGCAGTGAAAAGGAAGAATTAAAATATTGTGTCAGCATTTTTCCTTCTTTCACCTCTCACTATAAGGGCTTTGACTGTATAAGCGTGGCTGCTACAATTTTGCACGCCTTTGGTTACTCATTCTTTGTGTAAAATATTCCATAATACATTAGCATTACCCTGTGGAAAACGTAATTGGAAACATTTCCGCTTACAACAAAGAGATTCGGTTTTAACCTTATTTTAGAGGAGCATTATGTTGCAGCACTCGAAACCTATACCGGCACCGACCGCTTCGATACAGTTTCCGTTTTCAATCGATTAGAAGTAACTAGAGATCTGTTTGTTTCGGAAGCAATTATGCTCTAGGTAATTAACCAGATTTCGTCGGTCGCTCGTTCTACTAAAGAAGGAACCGCACACAGTTTGGAAGCGGGATGTAATGGATATGTTTGCCAGGCTTAAAATGGTGTTTTTTTGCATTTAAAATTGTGTACTAGGGAATTCTGAAAAATTGGACTCTGGAAAAAATCGTGTTTTATTCTAGAAAAATTGGAAAAAACGAAATATTTCGAAAAAATTAAACTTCTGTCATGAAGTAGAAAAAAGTAATTCATTATTAAGTCAGAATAATCAGATATTCAATCAGAAAACTTAGACTCGAATTGTGACGAAATTGACACATAAAACAAATGTTTTGGCTAAATCTAAACAAAGTGTTCTATTTCGGTTCAACAGTTAAGTATTTTTAAGTGTACATTTGATTTTTTTGATTGATTTATTTCTTTTTTTTTCTCATTATTTATTAATTATTTCTGCTGTTTATTTCTAAAGAACATGAATTTGGTTAATATTGTATATCAAATATTAGATTAAATTAAACCTTTATTTTTTATCCAAATTAATCTAAAAATATTGCGAGGATATACGAGGTGTCCCGTTAATACCTAATGAGACACACCAAATTAGCAGATATTGTACAGCAGTGTAAAAATATTACAATTTTATCAAAGTTACATACATACCTATGCTCAAAAATTATCAGCAACCATGATAGAGGGTGTCAAAGTATCTAATAATATGATTTTAGATTTTCATACATACATTTTTTTTTAAAAACATTTTTGCATGTGGAATTTGGTGACTGGGAGTTTCTTGTGGCAACTAATTTTAATTTCCCAATTTTTTAAAGTATATTGTAGAGGGGGCTTTTTACAGGATTTCTTAATAAAAATTGGTGTAACTTTTTTGCACCTTATTGTATTTATGTAGTTAATAAAAATTTTAGTTTTATTATATTTTTTTTCGCAAAAACTGTATACCTTGTAAATCCGGTTTTTCATTTATATAGGTACGTATTTATTTTATACCTAAAACACACTATCAAAAATAAATAAATATAGTTTAAAAGTTCCTTGATTGATTAATAAAATGGTTGACCAATTTAACTTTAATTGATAAGACCTCGAAAAAATGTTATTAAGGAAAGTTGTTCAGAATACATCGAGGTCTCCATATACCATGATTCTCAACCATATCTGAGAAGAATTAAAAAATACAAATTTTCACCCTTATCATTATATTAATGAATTATAAATTACTTTATTATTTAAATATCTTTAGTCTACTACAGTAGCGGTTGGTGATATTTCAATTAGCCATATCTTGAAAACGACGCATGGGACCCACTTCACTTTTTTAGGTGATGACTATACACCTCTTACAGAAAGGATTTATAATGAAAAAACCGTCAACAAAGTTTGCGAAAAAAATTTCAAAAAAAGCTTGTGCACTCCCTGGGATCTCAGTAACGCTCTGTGGAATATTTGCAGTAATTTTTTTTTTCATAATCTAGAAACAAATATAAGGAGAGATTTTTTGATTTGTTACAAAATATTTTTTTTTCAAAATGTTATGGCCATTTTAATTTTATTTTTTATAGGAACTTTTTTGTTTCCCAAAATTGAAATGACCATAACTTTTTTGAAAAAAAAAAAATTTTGTAACAAATCGAAAAACTCTCCTTATATTTGTTTCTAGATTATGAAAAAAAATTACTGCAAATATTCCACAGAGCGTTACTGAGATCCCAGGGCTCCAGTTTTTTTTGAAATTTTTTTCGCAAACTTTATTGACGGTTTTTTCACCATAAATTCTTTCTGTAAGAGGTATATAGTCATCAGCTAAAAAAGTGAAGTGGGTCCCATGCGTCGTTTTCAAGATATGGCTAATTGAAATATCGCCAACCGCCACCGCTCTACTAAATTACTAAACTAAGGTTTATAATATCAAAACTAATCAAATATTTGTGAAATATAGACTTTGTGGGAAATAACTTAAAATACTTACAAAATTTGACCTGGTCACTATATGTAGTTATGCCCTGTGTATTGAAGTACGTGTTAAAAATACTATATTATTAAGTTTGATAAATAGTGAATTATTACTTCGTCTAAATTTTATTCGCTATCCAAAATGTTGAATAAACATGTACAGTAATACCCCGAGTTACGTTACCCCGACTTACGTGAATTTGAAGTTACGTCATTCCTATTGTTCATCCCCTCCCTCGCCCACAAAGCACTCGTCGCGCAGTTCGAGCTTGCACGAGCCGATACGGACGTGTTTTACGCGTGCACGCGTCTGTTTATTCTATTTTTTCAGATTCATTGTATTCGTTAATTTGTGGAAAAGTTTAATTCCAGAATATTGTACCCAAAATTAGATTCCAGAAACTCTACCCCGTCTTACGTAATTTTCGACTTACATTATCCTTCCCGGTCCCACCGATGACGTGACTCCGGGGTATTACTGTAAATGATTTTTTTTTATTTATTTCCCACAATATGTCTATTTCATAATTATTTGATTATTTTGACATAAACTTATTATATAACTTGAATAAAATTATTTTCAAGTAAAAATAATTCATTATTTTTTATAACAATATTACATGTAAAAATTTGTGTTTTTAATTTTTTCTGAGACGTGACATGATCCCCATTTGGTAGGTACATATGTCCTTCTAAATGGTGCATTCCGAAAGATGTTTCTTAATAAATGTTTTCGATATCTCGTCAATTTGACTCCTTCTTCGGTACTATCTTCAATTTTTCCCCTTATTATGTCTCCTTAAATCGGTGATCACATGACAACATGTCAAAATATATTTTTTGGTTGTCGGACATGCTAAAACGAACAACCAATAAAGTTTTTTCAAAATATCAACTTTATGGTGAACATTGTATAAAGCGTAAACTATATGACATTGAGTTCACGATTTATGAACGTGACACGTGACCTTTTCATTCCTGAGACATTACCTTTTCACGAATACTTACAAAAACTAAAGCTTGCACTCGCGAAAATTGCCGTCGTGGATCCTTCCAAGTTATAAAAAAGGGCAGGAAACAAGTTGGCCGTGATTGACTCCCGCGCCTGGGTGGATCGAGGGAATGAGTCCCCGAAATGACGCAGAAGAGGGAATAACGCGTCGGTCGAACACTTCGGGTTGAGTTAGGGGCGTTAGGGCATTAAAGGGAAATTTGTTTTGTCGTCGAGTAGAAGCCACTAAATAAACTAAAAAGTTTAACCCAAAAAGTTTTAACTGACCATAAACCCTCTATCGTAACCAGGCTATTGTAGCATCAAAAAAAGCAAACAAAAACTTGTTTTCCGCAGCACTGAAACTTATCATACCGCACTTATCTCGTGGTTTTCGATAATCACAATGGAATCATCAAGTCACTAGTAGACATCGTCGTTCACTACCTTGATTATATTCTATACAGTAACTGTCATCACAAGTGAACAGTTGGCGCCCCTATAGGTGACCTTGAAATGATATCACTCGTTCACAGTGTATCTACTAAAACTTACATTCTTGACACATGATCAAATATATGCCAGTTTAATTTTTACTTCCCTTTATTATGGTCTTTTTTTGGTGTTGTGAATAATTATTGTGAAATTTATATCAGTTATAAAATGTGTACAGAACTCGGAAATAACCAGATGTAATATGTATAAAGCATGTGCTGCGTTGCAGAGTGCATTAAATATTGATTATACACATTAGACTGCTAACAAAAAAGGTAATTTCTTCAACTAACTTCACCCGTGAAGTGATCTTTCCTTATTTTGCCAGATGGGTTTAGGAATTACGCACTGAAAAGTCAACTACTTATACCTATACACTTTTAAATAAGTGACACTTTACATAGTCGTTTGCAATGTACAGAACGCGGAATTAACCAGATGTAATATAAAGCATGTTGTGCGTTGCAGAGTGCATTAAATGTTGATTATAAGTACGAGACTGCTAACAAAAAGGTAATTTCCACAACCGTGAAATGATCTTTGACATAGTCGTTTGCAATCATCTATGTACTAAACAGAAAGGAACGTTTCAATGACCCCGAAGCTCCAATGTTCTATGTTCTATAATTATTTTTGCCCAAATATATTGATGGCCATTGAAAATGCAACACCCTGAAGGAGTTGAGTAACGTGAGTAACTCAAACTGCGTTTAAATAATGTATTATATTAATAAAACAACTGATTACTGTTACAAGCTTATCTGATATGTTGTACTAATAACACTTTAGGATACGTGTTCCTCGCGTATTCTTATAACAGCTTCTAGACGACTTGGTAATGACTCTCATCCATAATTCCTCTGTTCCAATTACTGGTCCAGCATATGTTTGGAGTCTTTTTCTATCACATCCCATACATTTTCTATGGAGGATAAACCTGGGCAACGCGAAGGCCAAGGGAGTCGTTTAACTGCATGTTCATTCAGAAACTGTGTCTCGTTTGCTGCCGCATGTGGTCTGGCATTATCGTGTGGAAATATGGCACATACGTGGTCCTGTAGATAAAGTACTACCATTGGTCATAGCACTTCATCGATGCACCTCTGGCTGTTTAAGGTAGGTACCTTGAATCCGAATAGACGTGACTTGTTGTTATAGATAATGGCGCCCCACCATACCATAATCCCTTGTGTTAGAGCCGTATGTCGCATCATTATGTCGCATTTTCATAAAAATTGTTAATACGAGCTAGTTTATGATAGTAGTGGTATATAAGATTGTACCTTCAATATTTGCGTCACAATTTTATCTGTTTTGTGGAACTATGCAAAAAACTTATTGCTTGCGGACCGATGTAATTTGAAATGAACAATAAATTGCTATTCTCGATTTCTTAAAAAAAACTAGAATTGATATAGAAAGGTAATAAACCTCAGTGCCGTAGCAACGAATCTATTCCAACCCAATTAAATTCGCGTTGTCCCGAAATGTAAGTAAAATATCGAGTCTAAAGAAAACCTTCATTGGTGAGTAAATGTTACTATTTTATAAGAACGTTAATATTTTATATGCTTATACACGGGATTTTATAAAAACGACTTGTATTCTCTTTATGAAAACTTTTTTTATTCGTCATATTTGCATCCCCTTTGTACAGCGGGTTAGTTATGTAGGCGGTTATAAAAAAACCTCCCTCCCTCATAAATTATTTACCAGGTACTATTGCTCCATTGTTTAAAAATATCTTTAATAAATCTCATGAATTTAGACAAACGTCCTGCGCCGTAACATAAAAGCTTGTTCCATTGAAAGCTTCCGTATACTATGAGGCTTTCCTGGCTCGTAAATATTTGTATTAAATTTTCCCTTCCTTTTTACCGTAACGTTTTTTTCCTTCATGTCGGCAAAAAGCCAGCAATTCCGCTCAGACAAACGATTATGTTTCAGCAGTCAAGGCACTGTGTATATTGGCATTATATTTTATGTCAACGCACCTCGAGACTCTTTAACAAAGACATTTAAGTCAAAAAAATTAAAAAGCTATATCAAGTTCAAACATACTTTATCATAGCCGGCCATGAACATGAAAGAGACGTCAGATTTTTGAAAACATTTTACGAGAAGAAGTAATTTAAAAACGAAAGAAATAAATTGTCTTTCAATCGAATTTGATTTTAAAAACGATAGTAAACTCAATGGAAATGATCAATGGTGTCAAATGTTCGAACCAAATGTTCAATGGTGTCAATCAAAAATCAAACCAATGTTCAATGGTGTGGACGTATGTGAGGACTTTGTTGACTATACAATTTAGTATACAGGAGAGGAATTTCCACATCTTTAAACTATAAAGCGTTTATGTTCATATGTTATGTCAACGTGGGCTACACCTGTTTACATAAATCCAAGAGAAATGCACGAAAACCTACTTCATGACCAAATGGAAATGATGTGGTGTGGAGTGTCCACATTTAGAGCGATTGGACCATATTCTTTGAGGAAATCAGCTACAGTCAATTGAGTTCGATACGTCGAAATATTGGAAACATTTGTTACGACGAAGGATGGTTAAAAATGCAGCCTGGTTACAACAGAATGATGCTACAACGCACGCAGCTACAAGTAAACGGATCATGGTTCTTTACCGCGCTTGTTCTCGAATCGTCTGATTTCAAGGTTTTGTGGTATTGTACCTATGTATATCCAGCAAGATCGCCCGACCTGACTGTCCCGTATTTCTTCCTATGGGGATTTCTAAAGTCTAAAGTGTATTCGACCCGTCCCCAAATACTCCTTGAAGTCAAAGAAGCAATTTCGCAGAGGTCAATTCTTTAAACGAAGATTTAGTCAGAGCGTTATACTTAATTTTAGGAACACATTGCAGCAATGCATAGAAGAAGACGGTGGTCATCTTAGGGATGTTAGCTTTAAAAACTAAAAATGATATTACAAACCCAGAATTGTGTTTAGTTTTAATAATAATTGGTTCAAACATGTTATTTGTTTCTTCACAGTAGCCTATTACAAACCATTCAATACCATTGCCAGACACAGTATTAGACTGACACCGACTGTATGTCACTGACTACATATATCATACAGGCATACCACAGTTATAAGAAAATTTTATACTACAAGTATAACATATGTATATGGTGTCCCATATGTATATTTTGTATATGTATAATTGTTGACGTCATAGAGGTAACTTTCTCATAAATACGAGCTTACAAAGTACAGTAATAATGCCAAAGGTTGATATGGATTTTAATTCCTAATTATAAACTTTAATTTCATATATGTAATCGGAGGTAAAAAAAGGACAGTCACAGTTCAATGTAGGTAAAAGTGTCATTAACAGTTACAAGCGATGAAATATACCTATGTAACTAATAATAATATGTTGATAATTCAATGTTTGAAAATAGTTACGGTCAGCTATGTATTCTTTGAATTTAGTTAAAATTGTTTGCCCAATATACACTTTCTGCAATTGAAATCGTATACCAGTGAAAATGTGGTAAAATCATTGGAAATAATAAGTTTGGGAGACGCCTCAGAATGTGACCAATAGCGCCTGCGAACCCTAGCACACCCGGTACAACATATGCAACCTTATTACACTTTTTAATCGCTTACTAGAAATACCTCTGAAAGTAATTCCACTGATTTTATCTCAGAATCACAGCGATTTCAATTGCAGACAGAGTACTTTTGATTACAATTTTTACAATCTTTACAACTTATTTCATAAATTGCCGACAATATTTCGTTACTTCGCTATTTCGCTATTTGTTTTCTCTTTTGCATTGCTTGAAAGTTTTTGTAATTTATTTTTTGTATTTATTTAAAGTCAGGTAAAGGTTTTTAAAGATTTGAAGATAAAAATTCATCCGCGGATTAGACATGAACTGGCATTGATAAACATTTCAGAAAATTAAGTACAAAAACTTTTAGTCGATCCATAAGATAAAACAAATAGTGACGAAAAATCGAGAATATATGAAATTAATAGTAAATATTGTGATCAAATGTATATAGGGGAAACAAAAAGATAATAACTAGATTTAAAGATAATGTAAATCTCACTTAAAAATATGGTAAAATCTTGTTCAACATGATTTTAGTTATATGCATTTAATTATATGCATATATTTAGTTATATGCAGTAGATAGTTATATGCATTCGAAAGTATAGAATTTGTTTGTTTAATGTAAGAGTAGCATGAATAAAGATAATAATGGAAAATACCTAATAGTCCACTGTTCTAGTTAATAAACAAGGATAAAAGTTTAAATAGGGTAAATAATCAGATTTAACTTTAGTTTCAATCATCTCCAGATGATGTCAACACGGTTGGTGAAACGCGCGTTGAGTGGAAAAAAGTGTTTCTGTGTTAAGTGGAGAAATGTTCACGTGTGAATTAATAATTTTGAATTAACAGATTACCTAACAACGTATTACTATGTACTGGATGCCTCTGTGGAGGAACATGTCGATTTTTTTGCATTATAGTACAATATGTTTAAAATATTCTCCTAAAATTTCAAATCGATCCGAGTACAATTCTAAGAGATAGACCCTTCGGAAGTTCCGCCCATCAGGCCACGTCAGTGCAGCGCTTCGCAGGTATTGGCGATTTCAGATAAGAATGCGCCCCCTAGGCGTGTGACAGTTGATTACTCGCTTTCTCCATGTTTGTTTACGTTTCTCAGCTTTATGGTACCGGAATCGATGATTCTATGTGTTAAAAAAATTTTTTTTTTGCATGTTATTTCAATTTAAAACTTTAAACGCGTTTATCTCAAAAGTCAATTTTTTTAAGTCGGTGGACACGATTTCTCGAAAAGTTATGAAGCGATTTTGTTCAAATTTTGCACACATCTTTGAAATAACATTATCTAGTCATTGAACGAAGGATTTTTTTATTATTATTACAACTAATTTTTTTCGAGCTAATACATGGCGAAAATTTGACCAAAAAAATATGTTTTTTTGTTCAGTCTGTCAAAAATTCATTTTTTATTTTATTTTTTTTCCTTCGTCCAATAACGAGATTTATCCATGTACTAACGAAATATTTTTGGTTTTTTGATTTTGGATGAACCAATAATGAGTTATGCTGTCCACGGCAAGAGAATTTTTTTTTTTGAGACGTCAAGGGAGATGAGGTACCAATGGCTGAGTTTTCGGAATTTTAAAAAAAAAAAATTCACAAAATATTGTTTAAATATGTATCTTTGACATGCTGAATTGTCTAAATAAAATATATGATTGAATATATTAAAAAAAAAAAATAGTAAAAATACCCTTTTTTTGAACCTCTGAAACCCACCTAACCCCTTAAATCAGATTTTAAAATTTCTGTTATACTTTCGACCATTTATTATTTAAAAGCACATTTTCGATAAAGGGATGAAAAGAACTGTAAGAAATACGACAAAAACGCCAAAACATCAAGAAATAAAAATAACCCAACATTTTTCATTAATTACCCATTGTTGACGTTGACGCCCATCTCTGCATGTCATACGTGATAAACAAGTGATTCCGAAAACCTTCGCCGGTCTGCATCACGTGATTTGTGCTCATTTCATTATTCGGTGGTTGAATTGTAGTTTCTCTGTAAAAGCAATTCCGTTGCTGTTTCCTAAAAGAAATGGTGTCACGTCGACCGAGCCACTGGCGAATAGAGCGATAGGCGAACCGATAGTGCATAGCGATAGGGCAGACGGCATTCTGCCCGCAAAATGCATCCGTGGTTATTATTTAAAAGATCCAGCTAGCCGTGTAACCGAACAGGCATTTCTCTCCTCGGTTGCACGGTCCGGAATACGTGCCGCGAATATCGAATTAGTGCGCCACCAGCGCAAAGCAGATTACACGACAATTTGTCAGAATTAACCAAATAAGCTTACCCCGGCATGAACCAGTAGCGGGCCTTATTTCACCCCCTACATAATCTTTGTCTGGAAGTATTCGTATGCCGGGGCATTCTTCAAACGCAGACGAAACGGAGTGAGATTAAAACCAAACAAATATACCAATAGCTTCACTTCGTCTTAACATATTCTAATTGTGATTGAATGGAAATTCTCTAGTGTGGGCGTGGTCGAACATTACGTCATAGAAGCCACTATCCAATAAAATTATCGGTAACGACAACCACACCTATTCTTTATTTTACTATCTGTTAACAGCGACAGACTCAGTCTTAAGCGGCCCATTCACTTTCAAAACGTTTGAAGATGGTTTGATGAAGACCTTGGCATGATAAATCGTGTTTGAAAGTGTACGGAGGAGTTTGAGGCGTAGAAATATGTTTGAAAGGACATTTGAGGTTTGAGGTTTGAAGTCCCTGTCGTCAAACGTACTGCTTGATTGACGTGTGTTTGAAAGTGAAGGTGTACCCTCTGCCATAAGTAAATACACAAACATATTAATAAAATCTTTAGTACCTAGTATTGAGTTAGGTGTCTATTTTATTTTTTTCCCAAAAAACTGTGTATTCTTTGGTGATACGATTATGGATCGAGTAGAGAGGAAACATAAAAATTACCTTACGATGTCTCACTGTTGGTAAAAGACACACACCAAATTTCAAGTTCTTACGTTATTCCCTTATTGACATAAAAAATTAAACATGTCGATGGTCTTATGCAATACTGGCACAACTCAAAAAATTGCCTTTTTTGGGATTTCTGGTGCATCCTGTATGCGATTTATTCTGCTTTAATATGCAAGAACGGCACTGCTGCTTTAATATGCAATCTTGTTATATAATTCAGTAAAAAAACAAACAATATCTAAATTCCGTTATGAAACACAGCGAATAATGTAAATTTCAAACCGCGTTCCTGAAAAATATGGATTTTTGAGTTGTGCCAGTATTGCATAAGACCTTCGATGTATTTATGGCTCGTCCTGTAAATACGAATAACTTTGCAGGGAGGATTCTAATCGAAAAATTTTGTATGAAAGCCCCTTTTAAAATCACCTTTACAACATTTTTCAGCACAAAACAAATTTATGTACTATGAAAAATAGCATTTATTCATATTATATAATAATTAATTACACAGCCACACAAAAATAAAAAAGTTTCTGACCTGGGGGTCTCACTATGTGTACTATATGTTTTTCAGGTCGCTGAATCCGAATCCGGGGTCAGTTTCATCCAAGTACGTCTGGGTTCGGCCATAACCTCAAAAAACTCTCCAATTTGCGATATCCGTTAAAACCACAAACCCTATGGCTTCGAAACCTCATAATCCTATAATACTATAACCAAATAACCCCACAACCTAATCACTCCATAACCCCATAGCCACATAACCACATAACCCCATAATCACATAACCCCATCACCCTAAAACCCGGTAAAAAAAGAGTTTCTGACGTGGGGGTCTCACTATGTGTATTGTATGTTTTTGGGGTCGTTGAATCTGCATCCGGGGTCAGTTGGGGGGGGGTTATTGGGTTTGGGTAGATAGCCAATTTGCGGGTCTTTGAGGTTGTGGCCGAAAGGGATTAAACTGACCCCGGATTCGGATTCAGCGACCCCAAAAACATATAGTACACATAATGAGACCTCCAGGTCAGAACTTTTTTTTGTGTGGCTGTGTTATTAATTAATCTTAATTCATAATTCTAATTACACTCGAACCCTTCTTAATTCACATTCGCTTAATTCACATCCTCTCTTATTTTACCACGTTTCCCCCTATTATGTCACGAAACCGTCCCGCTTAAGTCGCCGCCTCTAAAAGTTTTAGAACTATGTTTGGAAATTGGATTCTCGCACGTCAATTTTTATTGAAATAAATGATTGTGTAATACATTTATTGATTTAAAAAGGCTAGGTGTCTTTTAAAAAAATTTAACCTTTAAAATATTCATTCAAGTGGAAAATTGAACTTTGTCACGCACGACTGGGGTATACTTACGTTGATTTTTTTCGTTCAGTTGGCTCATTTTTCATTATAACAAGTGCTGTGGTATATCTCTAAATATTTCTTTTTGCAACTAAAACACGAAAAAAGTTGACGTTATGATCGCGACTTAAGCGAGACTAAATTTCGCGACTTAAGCGAGGCGATGATGCACGGATTTGGTGAATTAAGAGGGGTTCGAGTGTATTAATTATTAAGTAAGCAGTTCGGACATCACATACGTACACGATGACTTTTGATGGAAACGATGGAAAAAATGGACGAATTTTAAATGTGTGTTTTTTTGCAGCTTAAAAACAACTGCACCACCTAGAAGTTTTAAGCAAGTTTGTTGTGACGAAGAGAAAGGAATATACGCATCTGTTCTCAAATGCTTTGAGTTTGAAACTTTAACGTGGTGCAAATTTGCAACCAGATGGCCTTTGAGGGTTAAAGTGACGCTTGACACTTCCTCCCACAGATTGACGTGCGTATTGAATATGACTCCCCTTGCCTCTCAGCATGAAAAATAAGGATAATCAAAAGAAACAAACAAATGGAAAACAAACAAACAAATATCATCAGAATAAACAACTCCATTGAGAATATTATAATCTTAACCGAAATAAACCAAAAAAAAGGAACACACATAAATACACAATGTTATTTGTTCACACAATATATGCAGTCTTCTCTATGATATGGTAAAGTACATACGAAGTGTGTAAATTAAGTAATGAGACTGGCCCGATCTAGCAACACTGTGGAGACGGGACTTGGAAGAGCAGTATGTTAACATGTAATGCACCTTGAATCGATTGTAAGATCAACCACGCAGCGGAAGGCCTTCATCTCCAAGAATCGATGAAAATGTCTATAGAATACGGGATCTTGTGCGTTCAGATCGTTGGTTGACGACAAGAATGATCGGAGAAGAGTTAAATTTGAATCACATCACTGTTCATCAGATTTTGACTAAAGAATTGGAGATGAGAAAAATATGCGCAAGAATGGTTACAAAAAACCTTTCGCAGGAACAAAAGGACATCAGGAGAGAAAGGTGTCTTGACTTTTTGGAATCGATTCAAAATGATCCCCATTTTATGGAACGTGTCATTACCGGTGATGAGACTTGGCTGTTTGAGTATGACCAGGAAACCAAGCGTCAAAGCATGAAATGGCACACTTCATGCTCTCCAAGACCCAAAAAAAGAAAGAATGAGCAAGTCCAAGATCAAATGCATGCTGATTTATTTGCTTTTTTGATAGCCAGAGAATTGTCCACAAAGAGTTTGTGCCTCCAGGTCAAACAGTAAATCAACACTTTTACAGAGAGGTTGTTGAAAAACTCCGAAAAAGGGTCATTCGTGTGAGACCAAACATCAACAACAACTGGATGTTGCATCACAACAATGCGCCTTGCCACACAACCAATTCAGTAAACGAGTTTTTAGCCAGTAAAACCATTCCTGTGGCTCCTTAGCCTCCTTATTCGCCTGACTTGAGTCCTAGTGACTTTTTTCTCTTCCCGAGATTGAAAAATCACGTCAAGGGATTTTTCAATCCCTTGAGGTAGTTCAATTCCTCATTTTTGGACCATTCAAATGGCTGTATCCGACCAGCTGAAATATAATCCAGTATATGAGTTCCAGCACTGCTATGAGGAATGGATGAACCGTCTCGAGCGCTGTGTGGCTTCAGAAGGAAGTTATTTTCAAGGAGACAATACTGAATTGTAATTATTCTTTGTAGTATGGCAAAATGTGAGTTCATTTTTCTTTCCAATTGAATTGTAATTCTATTCGAACAAACAAAATTAAAAAAACCAGTCTCATTACCTAATTTACACACCTTTACTTCGACTGTATAATAGAACATGTGATTTTATCCTTAAAAAAGTAGTTGGATAATAGATTGTCCGTTCGACAATTCGATTTCCTTCTTCAACTTCAGTACCCGTTTTTTCTTATGCAATACATCTTCACCCTGATAAATTATTATCTGTATCATCTTATATCTCTAGAACTCTGCTTATACTCATCTGGAATTTATTTTTCATCCATTAACAAAGTCTAAAATTCTAGGCCCAATCATTGAGAGATACTTGCGTTTACTGTTTTAGCTATTTGAATAATCTATTTGAATAGTATCCTGTATGTATAGTTAAGACTGTTGTAATCAAGAGTGTTCATCAATCTACTAGTAGTACAAATTTGTTTATGTTCGTTTTGTCTCTAAAGAAATACATCGTTTCACTAAAGTGTCTACCACTATGATAATACGTAATTCTTTTGTCTAGCATTTCGTAACAAGTATATTATTTTTAACATTGTATGTGAGAGGTTCTAAATAAAGTAGGGCGCTATATGCAGGAAGGTCGCGTAGACGGGAAGCTCGTAGAAATCCTCTTTTATATACATATACTTTTGAAATATGCGTGTTTTAGAAGTTCGGCAAAGTATGCTTTAGCTCTCTTTCTGAATAATATTCGGAGAGAGAAAAGTTTCTGAACGACTAATGCAAAAGTTTAATTCTGGCAGGTGATATAAGCAGAAAATATAAAATTGCCGAAAAAAGTTTTTATACCACGCAGAACGGGGGATGCTACCAAAAAAGTTAGGAAGCAACTTTTGTGGACAAAAGCGTTGATGTGTTAGTCAATCTCTTGTTATGTTAGAGTGGTGACAAATCATAACTTTGCGACCAATATCAAATAAAGTAATTTAAGCTATTATAACAACATTATCAGTACAATACATTATCAGGGACAATATGTAAATAAATTCAAATATAGATTAGAAACTCTATAGATAGATATTGAAAACTCATATACACAAAACAGTATATATTTGTACCTGAAGGTAATAAATACTAAAAAAAACTTAGAAATCGTAACCGCAAGACACTGAATTAAATAATGAGCAAAGGACTTCAGGAATGATAACTACCAAAAAATATATTTCAATCAGCTACGAAAAGTATTAAATTTTTACAAATGTCACGTGTATTTTTAAGCACTCATCGTCATTCGTCATTCAAAAATCACATATCCAGAAGTCGATCTTATTAGATCTGATCAGTGTGACATATATAATGGCGAATGACGTATTGCGATAGGCTCAACAAAGTCAGCAACTACCATATGATCTTCCCGAAAGCATCCTCTAACGGTTAAACTCGTAAGTTCAATAAAGCGAGGAAGCTTTCCTGCTCATCATCATTCGTCGTTTGGAAGTCACAGAACTAGATATCGTTCTTACCAGAGTTGCTTAATTTTCCTCAAGAAATGGTTCTAAGCCAGACAAAGAAAAATAACACTGTTCTACATTTTGAAATTTTTTGTCGCTCACTGGTATTTTGGTGGGTTTTGTTTTTTTTTGTGTCTACTGTAATGTGCTGAATTCAAATATGAGCTTGATCTTTACCTATCACCTATAAGTTTTTAGAGAAAGGAAGAAGAATATAAAATATGAGAAACTCAAACCATATGCATTCTAGTGAATTTTCGACTATTAAATAAAAACAAAATCACTGTTACAAGATATTTTGAAGTAATATACGCATGGTTGTTCGTTTCTATTAAACAATAACCCTGCCTTCAGACTTGTCTTCGAAGAGTCAATAAACAGTCGCTAGTCGGTAGGTTTATAGGAAAGGCCAAAACATATTGTTCGTGTTCCCTAGATGTTGCTATGTAATACGACAATTTACAGGTCAGTGTAAAGATTACATACTTGTACATAGGTAGAAATTCTCGAAATTAGTTATTTCGATGGCGGGGAGAATTTTCATGCAGAACAGTGTAATTTGTTCACATAAAGGAATATTCCAAAGAAATTCCTTCTTTCCATAGATTTCATAAAATATGTATCTTAAAACGAGTAAGATTTTCTAAATTTTGAAAGGAATAATCGTTTGAGTTGATAAAGAAATTTCCTTTATCTTTCATTCGTTAATTATAGACAATTCCTTTAATTGGAGGAAATGTTTATCCAACATGAGATGTTAATTCCTTAAAATTTAAATATTTTATCCCATTACTCATAACAAAGTATAACTGCTGAGAACGTAGCATACTAACGAGGAAGTCATGCGTCGACGATGACGCAATCGCACTCTCTAGTAGGGTGGTTTAAAGTCACAATACCAATGACTTAAAGAAAGAATACATTCAGAAATATTTCATTGTATTTAGCCATAGGTGGTCAATATGGACATCAAAGAATATTCATTTAAAAATATATTTCTTCAAATAAGAGCCATGTAATTTATACATTAAATGCAAATTAAGGTTATCTGCAACAAATTTTTAAAACAGTGGAACATACTAAAAAAAAACTGTGTTCTCAATTCAAGCAAACGCTTCTCTCTGTACAACTTCTTATTTACAATTGCTGTATTTCACCTTAATACTGAGTGCATTACGGGAATTTAAGGGCACCGGATAAGCCGCGAGGGGACCGTTCAACCTTCGACCTCGTAATCCAAATATACACTCGCTATCATTTAGCCATTTTCCCCGGACAGCATTTATTGCCGTAACTGCCGTGAAACTTAGGAAAGCGTTGTCCGGACCCGTCTTCAGACGTGGGATAATCCTGCAATTTAGTGGTCAGGAGCTCAACTTTCACAAAAAACAAAATCCATCAGGACGTGGGAATGCATAGGACTACAGTGGAGATACGTGGCCTGACACAGTAGTCTTGAAGAGACAAAAAAATACAATTAAAATGAATCCAAAATTGGGTTGGAATGTTTCGAGGTTATTTGTAGTTTTAAAATCTCGAATAACCAAAATCCTAACTACCTACTCCCTTGTTCGAGATATCGATATTTTTATATTTAAAACGTAATTTCACGGCTATCATAACTAGCTTTATTAAATAACTTCATCGCAATTAACGCACATCGCAATAACGTAGTTTTTGTATAAATACCGACTAGTGGGACTCCGCAGGACCCAAAATTGAAAAATGAAGAAAATTGGTATTTAAGGGGTAACACCACTCTAGAATTTTCGAAAAAACGTTTTTCTTTTTTTTAGCTTAAAATGTACTTTAGGATCATAAAAATCATAAGCAGTTGGTCTTATAACGAAAAAATAAAAATTGAAATTTTAACTGTAGGTTATCTATAATTGTATTCTCCATAAAAGTATAAATTTACTGGTGAATTATTAGGGCAAAAATCGTTTTTTTTTTCGTTAGTGCAGTTTCCAGAAAAATAAAAAAAAAATCCCTACGTACTTCTCAAGCCAATAATATGTAAATTAAGAAGATTTTTTTTTTTTGTTCCAGGTCTAAAACTTTTCGAGAAATCTGTCGAAGTTCAAGGTCTAAAACTTTTCGATAAAGGTGTTAGTAATATATTTTTTTTATAGTTCAATACATCATATAGTTCATATAATAATTAACCCTTCAACAAGAAATCCTATTCGTCTTCTCATTCTCCCATAACAAGTTATCAAAATTATGCATTTTTTCAACCGCTAGAGGTGTTACCCCTTAAGCTCTTTCGAATGAAGAACACAAAAATAGTTGATTGAGGAGTTTATTTTCTCTCAAAATAAATAGAAATGAGAATGCCAAAAAAATCCACGCTAAACATTAAATTTGAAACTCTTGTTCTATTTTTTAGAGAATTTGTGACTTTCTAATGGGAACAATCTGGAAAAGTCTGATTGATTGAGCATTTCACTCTAAAATAAAATGAAATAAAATCCTTTTGTTAGTAATCAATTTTTCTGTAAAGCTGTAGATTTCTAGACAAATCTCTTTATCTAAACTATAAGTTTATAATAATAGTAAAGTATATAATCTTTTACCTCAAAATGAGCTTTCGAGATAAATGTTGAAATGTTCTCATGATAATATATTCTCATTCTCTATTTGAAGTAAAAGACTTGTAAAAAATAGTATAAACTGTGAATTTACGTTTAAAAATATAAAAATATCGAATCTCGAAAAAGGGCGCAGAGGATTTTGTTTTTTTCGAGGTTTATTTTGGATCCATTTTCATTGCATTTTTTGTCTCTTGTCAAGACCACTGTGCCGAAAAGTCTTTCCAATTTCAATGTTTAAAAAATTGATTCGGAAATTTTGCATTAATCGGTAACTAACTTCAGATTAAGACAAAGCTGGTAAAAGTACACGCATATGTCAACAGGATGAATTTCAATATAATACTATATGTGCATAATATATAGGGTGTCCCAGAATGATTTATACAAGCCATCATTTATACCAGCGGTGGTGATATTTGTTGCCATATTTGAAAAGACATGGGGCCCCATCCTTTTTATTGTTGTCTATATACCTCTTACAGAAAGGATTTATAGTGAAAAAACCTCACATCGAAATTCCAAAACACTCCTGTTCTGTACCTTTGAAATTTCATATATTTTTTTTTCAATTAGAAACAAATATAAGGGTTTTCGATTTGTTACAAAATATTTTTTTCAAAAAGTTATGCCATTTTAATTTTGGAAACAAAATTTCCTATAAAATAAAAACCAACTTTTTGAAAAAAAATTTTGCAACAAATCAAAAACTCTCCTTAATATTATGAAAAAAATATACTGCAAATATCCCACAACGTTACTGGAAAGGGAGTGCTCCATTTTTTTGAAATTTTTTCTCAAACTTTGCTGACATTTTTTCACTATAAATCCTTTCTGTAAGGGGTGTATTTCATCACCTAAAAACCCCATGAAGTACGTTTATACACTTCTATACTAATAAAGGCATCGGAGTGCAACAGCAAGCGATATCAATTTGTTGTAGTAGAAATACTGGCCAGTATTAAAAATGGCGCCTCCGATAAAGCCGCCACTGCGCCACCCCAACTTTTTTTTCAAATGACACCTAGTATACATATTTATCATAACTTTTGCGGAGATATTTTAAATATTTTCTTTTTTGGGTGTAATAAGTATAATTTACTTAAAACAGCTTAGTATGCCATATATCACGCGATGTATTGCATTGGTCTGGGTCTGATTTTTTTTTTGTGTAAATAAACGCGGTTTACTTCTCCCAGCGTGAGGGAAAATGCCAGAGTTCAACGGTGAGCACTTTTTCTTTGTTTCCGGCTTATGACGTATTATATTTTGCGGGCGTGTGACAAGGGAGTTTTCCTCGGAAAATCTCAGAAAATATTTCTTACGAGCCTCGATCCTTCAACTGCCTAAATAACAGTAAACATGTGAGTAAATCGAACCATTTTCCGTGTAATTCAGTGAGATGTCATGCTAGGCTCTGTCAACAAAAGTGATCCCCTGGCGATATATGTACAGGGTAGTGTTGTATATTTTTAGAACATAGCTAAACAGTATAGAAAATAGAACTTTAAATAGCGATAGTTTTCGAGTTTATTATAAACATTCACATTATGTATAAAATATTTGAACAAATTTGACTTCAGAAATGTGAAGAGAAATGTTCATTACATGAGATAGACTCAGACTACTGTGATGTTACGCAAATAAGAGCGAACTGCTCCCACTCCAGTTCTTGGCTTCCGCGGTGCAGTTCTTTCAGTTAGGCCTTACCTCCATACCTTTTTCTTGACTGGCTACTAATTTCAAAATACATACTATACCTGTATATGTAATAATAGCCATATACAGTAAGCGGCAGCCTAATGCGTACATAGGTGGATATTAAATACATATTAAATGATACATTTTTATGTCATAGTTAGGCGAATTTACTACTAGCGTCTAGCCAGCACCAGGTCACGGGCGATCCGACCCATCAAACCGAAAAAGAAATACGCGCATGCTTCTAGACAATTTTACTGCTGAGAAATAAAATAAAACTGTGAATCCTGTAATCAATTTTCATTAAATAATTAGACAATTTTTGTCTGTATTTCCTTAAAAACTAAATTTTAATCAAATTTTCAAAAAAGAATCAAGCTAAGTTAGTAAGGCGATTGCTTTAAACCTTTCATATCAAAGTTTTGTGACTTACTGACTTCAAGTTTGCCGCCTTCACCGCCTTACACGGGTATTTCTCATTGGCCAGGATCACCCGTGACCTGGTACCGGCTAGACACTAGTCGTTTGTTGTCGTACTTGTCGTTTGGTTAATTTATATTTTATATTAGTATGCGAATAGTTGTTCGGAGATGTGCTGGCATATGTGTTTTAGCTTACACACATACGTAAAATCATTGGCAAATGACAATATTGATTGATGATCCGCACTTTTCTAATCAGGCACTAGACCAGAATAAAATATAAAATGGTATTTCTAATTTTAACTCAAACAGCCCTACGGACAAACCGGATGCCTTTCATACGCCTGCGCTAACGATTGGATTGCGATTGATTCTCACTGTTTACATTTACTGAACAAAGAAGTTAAATTATATTATAAATTGCCCTTCATTCGGCTATGTACGCATTAGGGTGCCGCTTACTGTATAGTCCATCGTATAACGAAGATAATCTCATATTTTTTAACGCTCTGTACATTATGTTTGAGACCTTTTCAACCTGATTTCAAATGTATATAGAATAACTAATTTATATGGTCAGTAGTAGGGTGCAATAAGCTCGTAGCGAATTAGGACCGCTCAGGAAAGCAATACAAAATTAAAATATGGTAGAGACACTTACCCAAATACAATACGTATTTGGGTAATGAATACTGTGTATTCAATATATCATCGTCAAGATGTAAGGCATGCGCTAAACATGTCACGTGGGTCATATTTTTATATGTGTTTTTTAGGCGCTCAGCTGCTTTTCGCATATAAGCGGCTGCATCTGTGCCAAACACCAGTAAAATGGGCATTGTCAACATACGTAAATTTCAAATGTCCTTATTTTGTAAACAGTTTTCTGCCAGCTTATTTTCAATGTTATAGGAGCTGAAAAAATTTCGATCAGATTAATTCCGACATAAAATTCCATGCTTTTTCAGAATACGGCCTTAGAATTTTTCAAAAATTGATTTAAAAACGTTAATTCGCATAAATATATGTATTTGAAGTTTAACAGTTTTTTTTCTCGAAAACCACATTTTTGTAAATATTTCTCAAGAACAAAAATGTCTTAGAATTCTTTGATGGATACTCTTTTCAGGATTTTTAAAGACGATTTTTGATTGTTCCAAAAATCACGAAATCGAAATTTACAAAAACGTTATTTAAAAAATCTGAAAAAATTTGAGAGCCTTTTGCAATTGATTCTAAGACATATTTATTGTTAGAACATTTGTAGCAAAGTCCGCAGTTTTTGATAAAAACATTATGAATTTTATACAAAACATATTTTTGATTCGGCCGCTATTTTGTTTCGCCAATTTTTTTTTTAAATAATATAAAGCCATTTACTATAAATTTAGGTCTCGAGGACGCGATTTTTTCTGATATAGAACCCGGGGATTACCTGTTTCATAAAGAAATTCAAGTCAAGAATTTTTTTGTCGAATAAATCGTAACTTTGTTACATTTCTTTATATTTTTTTAAATCAATTTTTAAAAAAGTCGAAGGCCATATTCTTAAAAAGCATTCCATTTTACGTCGGAATTGACCTGATCGAAATTATTTCAGCACTGATAACTTTGAAAATAAACTATTACACGATACACAACGTACGAAAGTTCCATATGTTTTAAAAGCCTCAATATTTATGATTATATTTTGTAATTTGTATGCGTACGGAATCTGCGACATAATTAATAAGAAAGGCTTTTCTCTTAATATTCGATATTTAATCATTCCGTACCGCGACGATCACAACAGCGAAACTCCTAAAACCGAATACTAAACACCTGCAATATACTTGCGGCGGCCTACATATATGTATATAATTTGCAATTGGCGTTGTGGCAAAAATGAAGAGTGGGGGAGCGGGACTCCCGGGACGTCTCTGTACAGTCGTTCTTCACACGCGTAGCAAAATACTGTTTAGGGGCGTTTGATTTACGTATTAAATAATGCAAATTGAAGTCCTGGCCTGGGATTCCACATATTTTATTGCTGCCTAGTCAGTAGTTTCATTAATCCCACATATCAAATATCAAAGTTTTGTTAAAAGGCGCACTATATCCGACGTAATAGTACTTTAAACCTTGCTGCAATCATTTTGATAAATAAAGTGGTATCTGAAACTCATAAATTGTTTATTTTAGGTCTAGTTACGGCGAAGTCGGAGGCATGTAATATAAATCAAAATTATTAATAATATAATTACTATTAAGTGCCATTAAAATCATTAGCCCACTTGTTTCAGCGTTTCTGTGACATATTTACGGTTTTGAAATTACTGAATTTATTGCAGATGTAGTTTCCCCCACTTTAAACATTTGGTATTCTCAAAACCGGAATATTCAAGCATATACAATATTATATATGAATACGCAATCTTAAAGATGGATCCATTAGCTATTCCTTTTCATACTTCTACAAACAGACGCCTTTCTTTATATCCTATAAAAATACCGAGCTCTCATAAGAATATGTATATGTACGTATTCTCCTTACGTTTTATTCTCCTTAAATTTTCTAGTTTCAAACGTTGTAAGACTAGCAGGAATTCTACATATTTCAAGTGTCACATCCTTTTTTTTCAAACCAAACCATTAATCTTCTACGACTAGCATTCTCTGTATTTGCCCCGTTTTTTTGCTCCAGCTGAGCACATCTGATTTAGAACCAGGAAAAAATTTAATCTCATAATGTTCGAGTCTTCGCCTCACGGCCAGGCGTGGTCCATTTTTAAGTCCGAGGTGAACGAACTAATAGATTATTTGTTGGGCTTGGAAAGCGTGCGCCTATAAGATTGTCTTACATAGTGGAGGGTCAGGAATTTATGATCCAGATTTTCTTTTACTTAGACCGTGCCCGAAACTAGGACGACGTATTTGTCTCGCTTCTCGCTTCCCTCTTTTTACATTTACCCAAAAATATGAATCATATTCATGTCCAATTTATTACGTTCAGGGTTTTATCATGCGCTGGCATAGAATACACAACGGGTTGAACGTTAAGTCCCTGTATTAAAAACAAATCGTATAACGTATAGGTATATTGGTAATATTAGCACTACACACTTTTCTGGCGCAATACGATGTTGGTGGCCATTCGAGTATGAGTAACGATAATAGGGGAGGAACTTTATTCTAGCGACATGGTGACATTGGTGCGTAAACGCGGTAGGGATTGAGGAAGAAGTGCAAAATCACTTAGTAGGTGGACTTATTTGCAATTGGTTTTGAGACATAATGTACATCGAAGTTGACTGTGATGATATAATGTTCCCTCTAGTTTGAGAGAAACATTGCTTAGTTTGAAAATATAGTCACATATTATTTACACAGATCTTAAGGTTGCCGAAAAATCTGGAAACGGTGTCACTATGTAAAAATGACTAAAACTGGGTAACTGGTCTGAAATGGTTGAAGCAAGGAAAGATATTTGATAGACAAATTGACTCATTTGTGATGCGGTCTGTGAAAAGGTACCAGATGTCGGAAAAACTGTTTTCGGGTGGGGGTTAGATTTTGATAGAGCATAAATTTCGCTTCATTAAAAATAAAAGAAGTCTCTAACGTTAATATAGCTCGAACTGGAAGCAGGTAAATTTTCAATATGTAAAATCGTAATTTTGAAAAAAAATTGATATCTCGTCTTCTATTGCTCCAATCCGGCTGAAATTTTGGTATGATGTCCTGTGAATATGTACCTACAGATCCTGTAGGTATGTACGATATATTTCTATCGATATATATCTATTGTATCGCTAGTATGCGCCATACATTTTTCGACTTGAAATTGCATTTTGAGCTGTAGCGCAAAATTCACTTTTCCGACATTTGGTACCTTTTCACAGACCGCATCACATTTGTTTTGTATAGCTACGTTAGTGCTATCTGGATTTTTTTATCGGAAACTCATACTTTATTTATTATATTGCTACTTAACCGCCTACATTAGGAGGTCAAAATCAAGCACTTTTCAGTGAATTTTTTACAAAGAAACGACATAATGGATTGTTTTGAAATTTTTACTGTTTATTATGTATATCAAAAGGTTTACAAAACATTTTTTTTATTAAAATTCATATGTTTAAATAAAAGTTATTAATAATTGAATGACAATGCCTTTGAAAATTCCTTCTCCACGGCGTGCAGGATAGCGTCCCATAGAATCATCTGAATCATAAAAATATTTTTTTTTTGTAAAGTTTATGAGTATAGCTTCTATTTGAACTAAAAAAAATATGCATTTATTAAAATAAATAAAGAAAATTGTTGTTTAAAAAAAAAAAAGAATTTTTGTGGAAAATTTTCGTGTGTTTTTGTTAATAACTTTTTTTTTGCAATAGTTTTTACTGATTTTTTTTAGTTCAAATAGAAGGTAATTAAATAAGCTTTAATTAAAAAAAAACCAAAGTCGATCTGTCCAGTAGTTGTTGAGTAATCGTGCATGCCAATTTGAAAAACATCGTTTCGAGAAAAACGCGTTTAAAGTTTTCGTACATGAAAAATAGTCTCGATTAAAAATTTTTTTTTTCGTTTATTTACCTTAACTTTTTTGGCCAATCTGCTATCCCTGCTCCATAAGAAAGTCCCTCCTCTTCTTTAAACAGTTAATTCCGTTGCAATTGTTTCGGCTTGATTCGTCTTGATTCGGCTTAGTTCTACCGACGCTTCGGAGCACGCGCACTATATATTATATTTCGACTGTTTACAGTTCGAATTCGGACTTGAAACTTTGGGAGCAGATTCTACAGATGATATACTTTCAATTTAAGCAAAAAAAAAAAACAAATCGATTTTTTTGACCCTCTAATGTAGGCGGCCCCCTTAATCTTGTCAGTGTCTATAATATGATTTTTTTTGAACAATTTGCTTATTTTCTATCGATATGGAACAAAAGGCATGATAATATTTATATTGTTGTTACAGTAGGAATTCCAGTAGGAATTGTACTTTATGAAACCTTATAATGACCACTTCTAGCCAAAAAGACACTTTAAATACCATATATATTACTCATACACTTTTCTATTTCTTTTCAAAAAAATGCAGGTCAGTGTTTAAAAAAATTAGCTTGATGATGGTTCTATGGATACGATACGTCGGAGAATGAATGTAATGTGATCGTACTAATAACTATTACAAAGTGTTATAAGAATATTTTGTTTATTTTGTCATAGACCGAACAAAACGTGGATAAAAAATAAAAACTTTTTCCGAAAATTTACTTTTGTTAAAGTAATTCCTAAACGATAAATATGTGTTAAGGTCCTTTGAGTAGCAACCCAAAAACAGAACTTTTCTCCCATTTCTCCCAACGCCCTTATCTTGGACATAGTGTATAAATGGAAATCGTGTGCTGCAATGTAATAAAAATTGTAAAAGTACTAAACCAAACTTATCTCCTAATTTCGAAACTATTCCGTAGTTTTCACTTATCTTAAACTAGAAAACGGGGCATTAATGTTAAAAAAAAAGAAAACAAAACAAATGCGAATAGTTTTCCAGAGCTAGAAATGCAAGTTGCCTTTTATTTTCCATTTTGTTCTCTCTCGCATGGGACAACGCCGGGATATATCTACCTCATATTCTTTTATTAAGCCAATTTACGGGTACTGAAGGTATTTTAGGTAATAACGCGAAAAAATAACGCTTGAATTTAATTCTGCGCAATGTGTTTGCTAAACGAAAGCTTACGCGTGTGGCAATAATACATACTGGCTGGTTTTATTGTACTTTAATTTTATACATGTAAATGGAAAAAGATTCGCCTGAAGGAAGTACGGGATTTCATGTGAAAATTTGTAGAAATTCTTGAACAATAACCGTTACAGATAAAATCCTCAGGAGAATTTCCTGTGTTTCACATACTGCAAATGTAGCACTAGAAGAGAAATATGCATATATTGCATATACATGTAAAAAATAGTTTCCTGCTATTCCTGCCCGATTTATTAGACTTTATATTTTGATGTTCATTGTTAGATTGGGAATCAAGGATATTAGGTATTTGGCCACAGGCGCTACAGACGGGCGAAGGGATACGAAATTACGTGCTCGTTTAACGCCTCCTAGGAGGTGTTGGCTCATCACGTACGGACAGTAGTGGGTCACATTTCCTAATCCGTTTTTCCCAATTGCCATATTTCTCAATAATTCTTTTTCCCAAAAACTTTATTTCTCAGTAATTATTTTTCCCAATGACGCCCTTTCCCAATTGCTTTATTTACCAATTATTTTTTCCTCCAATTATGCTATTATCTATTTTTATTTACTCCAATTATTCTATTATTCTATTATTTTCCATTTAATCAAAAAAATGTATTTTCTGTTTCAATAAACATTCTACTTCGGTAAAAGTTCAGTTTAGTGACTTTTGTGATAATGGCTTTAAAAAATTGTTGTTTTTTTTTGCTAAAATTGTTGTTTTTTGGTTTAAAAAGCGATAAAGCCGGGAGAGCAAAGTTTTGGTTGCTAAAATTTGCAAAAAAACGCGAAAATAGTGTGATGGCAAATGCGCATTGAGCACACTATTTTCACCGAAAAGCCTGTTTAATTTCACAAAAATCGAGTAAAAGGAGTATCTTTGTGCACTGAAACTCAACCCTCTGTTTGGTTAGGTTAGGTTCTTTAGGGATACTTCAATTCAAAGGGAAGGTTGAATTATTTAATGAATACTTAAATATCCACGCTCTAAAGAACCTGACCTGGCATTCAGTTGGGTTAGGTTAGATTCTTTTTGGATACATTTATTCAAATGTTAGGTTGGGTTCTAACCTTCACCTAACCTAATAATCGCATACTATTTTCGCATTTTCTTGCATTTTTGCCAGTAAAAACCTTGCTTCCCTGACTTGAAATCGCTTTTTATATGAAAACCAACGATTTTATCAAAAAATCCGATTTAATTTTGGCCATTTTCACAAAAATCAATACTTTTACTGGCGAAGGGGTTATTAATTTCACCGTGAATACGCCTTAACGTCCACCGCCGATTATGGTGGCAGTGACAGCTGGAGTCGGACGAACGCCGAGTCGATTCCATTTATTCGCGACTGATTCGGAATTTTCGCACGTAATTTGGTGTGATATAAGTGCATAAAGGGATTGTGTCGGAAGTAAAAGTTTATTATTGACTTTTGTGAAAATCAGCCAATTTTTCATTCAAAATCGGGAGTTTAAATATGCATTAATCTCACACGATTATAACGATTTTAGCAAAAAATCCGATTTAATTTTGGCCATTTTCACAAAAGTCACTAAACTGAACTTTTTCCTCTACTTCTACTTTATCTCTACTACTACTGTCAAATGTTTTTGAAATCTGTCACATTTTGAAATCTGTCACATTAGTCTTCCTTTCGACGTTTTGAATTTCCTGACGAATTTGTTCCCGTGGCAGAGTTTTTTTGTGGTTCTCTAAATTTTCAAGGCACTTATAATTTCTCATACAATTTTTGGATATACTTCCGTTTACGACTTATCTCCAAATCGCTTGAATCTTGGTATATGGGAGTTTTTCGGTGTGCTGAACACGAATCTGCGTATGAAAATACCCGCAAGTGCCCGAAAATGTCCGTAAGTGCCTCGAAGTGCCCACAAGTAAGGTTGAAATGTGCACGATTACGATTTATGTGCCGGAAAATAAGGTGTATTCGTGTAGAACAGGCCAAAATAAACACTTTTTTTCTTGTAAAAATTGATATCTCGCTTGGTTTTCGAGATATCGAGGGTGAAAGTTTTAAATTGGAATATTGGTGTATACCAGTTATGTGTCATTTGAAATGGTTTATTTGAAAAGTAATTTTTTTTCAATGAACTATTAAGTTCTTTTGTTATTATGGGGGAAGGCGTAAACTCATGTAATAAATGTTTTTTTTTGAATTTACTTTGAGATTCGATATCTCAAAAACAAAGCGAGATATCGAACACTTTCATTTAGCGATTTTGACGCATTTTAACCTTACTTGTGTTGTGGGTACTTACGGATTCGTACTCAGCACACCAAAAAAAAACCCTTATACCAAATTTCAAGCGATTTGGAGATATCCCGTATACGGAAGTTTCAAGATAAAGATTTTAGAACAACCTACCCAGGAAAAACGGGATTAGAGTAAAAAGTTTATAACTTTATCATCATGTAAATACATAAATTAATAAATTATTTTGTAAATAAATTAAAATTACTTACTTAAAAATAAACTAGATTATTTATTATAAATCAAAGTTGTTGATTATTTTCAATTTCAAACAAAACAAAAAATTGAAATAACTAAGTTACTCATTGTCGATAAAACAGACTTTACAGGCATTTTGTCGGTCCTTTCCACAGAATCGTGCTTAGCACACCGAAAAACCCCTAAATACCAAGTTTCAAGCGATTTGGAGATAAGTTGTAAACGGAAGTTCAGCCCAATTTTTTATTATTGCAACAATTTCTAGTTCAATTACGTCAAGGGAAGATCTACGAGGGAAAGAAAGGACGCAGTAAAACCGCGATACCCTTCGCGACTTCGGAACGTGTGCGACACGGTTCTCCAGCATTTTTCCCGGACCAACAATCTGTCCGGAGGTTGGCACAATCACTTCCATGTTGTTGTGTGCCGAAGTCATCCCAGCATATAAGCCTTCTTGTTTGAGCTACAAAAGGAGCAAGCCGACACAGAAAGCATGTTGCGAGAGCTAGAGTTGGGCCAAACTATTAGGAGACCTCAAACGGCCAACAGGCAACGGATGGACGAGAGGATTTTTAATATAGTATCAAAATATGATGACTACAAGAAGGAAAACAAAATATTGGACTACCTTTGGAAACGGAAGTCAGGGCAAGTCAATAGTCCAATGTCACTCGACTTAGCTCGTCAAGTAGGTCCTAAACATCTTTTGAATGGTGTCGAAATCTCCGGGGTATATAGAATCATAATTACTACATCTTTAAAAGGCAAAGATTTTCTGCGCATGTGCTCCTCCCATAAAGCCCTACCTATTTCGTACACGTATCTCCGCATGCCCAATCTGCGTTCAGTCAGTCGACAGCGGTCCTGCCGTTTGCATAACCTATTCCGCCTTTCCTTCCACACCGAACCGAACGAATGTCTTTCATCTCTCAATCTCATCTAAGTCAACGTGGGCCACACCTGTATAGTAAACTTTTACCGACGTCAATATAAAAGGTTGACATTTCTACATCTTTAAACGACAAAGCGTTTCTGCGCATATCCTCCTTCACAAAATGTTTTTGGTTGGCTATCCGTGTTGTATCGTTCGTCAGTTCCAACTGTGCAACATCAACAGCACCCGTCACAAGCAGCTCAAGGCGTGGCCTATTCCCTTCCACACCGAATATTTCAGTTGTTAATTTACAACCCAAAACTTATATACGATCTGCAGTCCTAAAAGCGGATGTCCTCGCTTTCTCCCAAAATGCGCGAGCTCGTTGAACTTCTAGCGCTCACCGCTCCCATTCATTACGAGCGTACTCGAATTAATTAAGAAAACACGACACTAAAAACTCTCCTGGAGGTGTTGTTTACAAATTACACCATTATTCAGGAGGGCCATGAGAGGGAAGTTAAACCGGCTGGGGAACCCGAAGAAAACACACTTCGTCCGGTAAAATCAACGGAGTTGCTCCCAGGCGGGTGCTGGAGCGAATTATTCGTAGCTGCACATCTGGCTGCAACGCTCCGGCTTCGTAAAGTGGGGCTATATATCCGCAAATGGACGCCACGATTGCGTCGGAATTGCCCTTCGTAGCGAGAAGCGGCCATTACAGTTATATTTTAATGTGGACGGCCAATACAATTCCTTAAAATCGATTAACAAATCAGCAGAAGAGTTACATTAAAACGTCACTTTAACAGCTGCAACAGAATTTGCAACATAGCAGTGGCAGCTCATGTAAAAAAATGTGGGAGTTGCAAATGGATAGGGGAGAAGGGGGCACTATAGGACACTTTTTATTTCGAAGCTCATATCTTTCAATTTTTAAGAAATTGGTTTTCCGATTGAATTATATAATTATATTGTATATAAGAATTATATAAAAAATAATCACTATGTGTGTCCTGTGATGTATAAAAGTTCTATATGTTTATATGTTATATGTGATGTTTTCATTATCGAAGTCAGTTTTATTATATATCATTGTATTGATTATTATGTTTATTATATGTAATTGTTTATATCCTATTTTTTATTTATTTATTTATTTTCATAGATTATTTAAGTATATATATATAGTGTTGTATTATATGAGAAATTTGAAAATAGTAATAATTAGGATAAATGAAGTGTAATTTATATTTTAATTTCTTTGTATTTACAATACACCAACAAGTTTTATTTAAAACTTTTGTGTAATTTTGTGTTTATTTGTAAATCATGTAGTATTCGTATGTAATTTACCCATGTACTTTGGAAACAAATAAACGTTATTAGTATTATATAATCATAAGTTAATTTGGTCGTTAAAGCTCAATATAAACGTATGGCGAAACAAACACATTTGATAGTAGTACGCTGTTATTACCTTTTAAAAAGTGTTCCCTCTGTCCTAATCTGCCTCCCTGGAGGGGAAGTTTAGGACGTCGCTGGGGCAGTTTAGGACTGATAATAAAAAACCGAGATAATTCTTGTCTTCTTACTTTACTTACTGAAAGCAATAAATGTCTTGTTAGGTAACAGTCTTACAAACCTCTTTTTATGTATTTTTTTCTTTACAATAAAGTAGATAATTTGTAATGGGCAATCAAATAAACATAAATGTCCACCTATTGGAACCTTGATTAAGACAGAAATCAGTCTCATAATTTTTTCTTAGATAATAAAATCTATTATCTACAGCTCTCTTTAGCAAATATTAAAATGCTAAGTATTAAAATTATTAACTTTTTAACAAATTAAAAAATAGAAATTTAACACAAATAAAGAAGACACGTCCTAATATGCCCCGTAAATTTTGTCCAATACCACCCCAATCCTAACCTTGACAACAAAAATGTAATATTTCATACTATATATTTTATTATGTCGTTGTATTTCGTTCATTACAACGGGAAACATATAAACATAACCAGAACATACAAATAGTTTCTTTTTGAACAATAGTTTAATATACAGATACTTAATCAGTTTGATAGCTGATAGCGAGGAAGATCTCACGTGACGTTTGTTTATTGATCGGTTGCCAACAAAAAAATGCATTCAATGTGAAAATTTATTCTTTATTCGATTCGATTTAGGTCCTAAACTACCTCTGTCCTACAGTACCTCCTTCTCCCATACTTATGAGAAATGTGGCGCAACTCAAAATGTTTAATTTTTTCAGGATCAAATCTGAAAATTTAAAATTGTAAAGCTCTTAAACACAGTAAAATACTCACTGTTTAAATTTTCCTGTTATTATGATATTCATAACAACGTTATAGAGTTAAATAAGTTTATTTTTTATATTACAATCACAAATCTATACATTTTTTTTCATACGTCTCTCTTGATTTTTCTATTAAAACCTCGTTTTTTTACAAGACACTATCTGCTTAATATTCTGCTTAATATCTGCTTAATGTCTGAAATTTCAGCTTCAGCTTTGTCTGAAAAAAAAATCGGTTTAATAGCTCTGCTGTTAAACAGTCGACCGAATTTATTTTTATTAAAGATGAAAATACACAAGCGATACTCTCTAACATCTAGACCAAAATGCAACTGTCTGAATTAATAAATAGTTGATAGCACTTGAAATGCTATCCGCTGGATACTTATTAATGACATATTACCAGATGGAAAACATGCGCAGGCGTGTATGTGTACCTATATAAAACGTAAATTGCTTTTCAGTGTGCAAACTTTCGATACAAATATGTCATGTCTGTTGATTCCTAAACGAGTGGAATAGTACAGTCAGTGGTGTTGTTTGTTATGATGTATATATGTATGTACAAATATACGACGACAAATACGTAAATATGTGTACATTCGGCGACAAATTTGTACATATATTGTCACAAATGAACTACTTTTATTATGATTAAAATTTAAAAATACAAATGACAACTCTGGATATCTCAAGTACTGTGGAAAATCAGGCTTTTCGTGAATGATCCGCAATACTTTCGCCGACTTGTAAGCGCATAACGACTCATTTCATTACCTATTTGTTAGCTGTTGGACTGCCACATCCCTGAACAGTAGCGGCTGGTGAAATTTGAAATTCTCGTATTTTCGTATGGAAACATAAGACCCACATCCGATTTCAGGGGGCTATTACTAGAATGACTAGAAATGGAAACTAGAATCAAAGAAAACTTCAAAAACCAGTATTATATTTTTTTCTGGCTTACCAACAGAAAATCTTGTAACTGGAAGCAAAATAGTTATGAAATATGTTTTTATTATTATTACCATGTGAACATGGAATTTTACTGTTAAAGTTTTTGCAAAATTTTTATTTTTATTAATGTTACAGCTATTATAAAATCTCAGAACCTGTATGCTGGTTGCAACAATAATTCAAATTTCCATAACTATAGCAGAACTCGAAATTTCTAAAAGGACACAAAAACATTTTCCACGAAACACCGAACTACTATATTTTTCTCGATGCGTGTTTCGCCAACTAAGTTGGCATCTTCAGGGTAAGATTAAAACGTCTCCATTTTAATTAAAAAAGTTTCAATCTTCTCCTGAAGATGCCAACTTAGACTTCTCAAGAAGACGAAACTTCTCCTTTTTCATTAAAAAAGTTTTAATCTTCTCCTGAACATGCCAACTTAGTTGGCGAAACGCGCGTCGAGAAAAGTATAGTCGTTCGGTTCGTGTCAGATCTAGCCTTCCATTTAGGTTTAGTAATGTCCCCTGTAGTCGCATGCTTCCTTACGAAAATACGAGAATTTTAAATTCTACCAGCTGCCAGTGGAAATATAATACAGTAGAAACTCGATTATCCGGACCTCATTTATCCTATCACTCAGAACCCATTGCTTTGTTTTAGGGGATACCTCAGTTGGGTCACAAATTTCACTATTTTTTTTTGATCTCCAGTTTTATTCCAATTAGCAATATGTCATAATTTAGTATCTAGTTTTATTCAAGTACTAAAATTTTTTTTTGACAAAATATTGATAAATGTAGCTTTTACCGCGAAATGTCTTTTTTCACAGATAGCTTGCGATGAGCACGATAACCCTGTAACGGTTCAACTTAAATCAATAAACCAAAAACATTCTGTTAGTATAGCTCAAAATGCATCCCTGAAACGAAGGGTTTGGCAAATTATTTATTTTTAAAAAGCGATAACACGTTTACTAAAAAGTGCGTTTTTTTGCAACTATAAAAAAGTGTGTTTCATCAAAATTAAAAATGCTTGAAGGATAGCTCTGTAGATCGTTGAAGGACTAGCTACTGTACTGACAAATACGTGTGCAAAATCTGAAAAAAAATCGATCCAGTAGTTTTTGAGAAATCATGCTCACCGTATAGGTTTGTACTGAAAAATGAGTTTTCGAGAAAAACTCATTTAAAGTTTTGATCAAGTACATACAGAGTCCGGCAGGGAGGTATGGAATTTTTGAAGAGCGTATCATGTGAGGTGGGTGAACCTAATGTTTCCGAACGTTTGATTTCGTTGCGTGGAGATGTGAAGTGACCTCCTCGGTCCCCAAACCTGCCGCCTTGTGACTATTTTTTATGGGGCTACCTTAAGTATACATAAACAAACCACGTACACTTGAAGCCCTTTCAGAAACAATCACCCGAAAAATTCGAAGGGTTTCACGTGAAATGCTTCAAAGGAGTATGGACAATTTCTCACGCCGTCTACAAGAGTGTCTAGACAACAGGCGCCATTAACTGACCTAATGTTTCGCACCTGACTACTTTTTTCTTATTTTCCACTATGCGTCGTTTAATGGCAACATTTCAGCTATGTATTAAAAAAATAAAATTTGAGTTTCGTTGAAAAATAAGAGTGTGACAGTCCTTTAAAAAATTCCGTACCTCCCTGCCGGACCCTGTACTAAGGCAGAAAACTGACTTCTTCTGACGTAAACAACCTTATATCGGAAGCAGTTTGGGGGGACGCCAAGGAAGATATAATAGCTCTGAATAATGCTCCGATTCTTTTTTGGATCAACTCAACTGGCGGTAACTCCTTTAATAAGCGACTTTTTCAAATCTTTTTAGTGGGTTTTAAAAACATAATAATGTTTAAATGAAGTATTTTTGTGTATCGCCTGTACACCAATTTTAGGTATGTAAATACTAAATGCCAATATTCTCGATTAACCGAATTTTTTTATTATCTAATCAACCCGGGCCCCAATTAATAATCGTGTTTCTACTGTAAACCTGAATGTGAATTGGTCACTGTCCTCATTGTAAATTAAGAATATTTTAAATCACTTATAATAACATATACTTGAGCAAGAATATGACCGGCGGTTGTGAGGTGGACCGTAAGAAACACGAGTGGATTCTGTACGCCAGTAATCGAATTCCGAAGTCTAGTCGGTAATGATATTTTCTGATTCGCCAAACTCGGTTTGTCTGAGAGAGATTTCGTATCGAATCCGATTGGATTTTTTTGCCGTAACACGGATAATCTAGTGCGGATCTACGTCTCTCATGACGATGCAAAAACTAAACGCAAGATTACACGCAATAGTGCGGGAACAACTGCTCCATTCCAGATATCCTAGACGTTTGAGATGAAAAAGTTTGTAAAAAAATATACGTACGGGAGTTTTATTTCCAATATAATGATTAATGAACAGCATAGAATGCAATAATTACTTTGAAATAAGGTGCATCGGGGGAAGTGCGGAGGGAATTTTGCAAAGTTCAACTTTGGTTGACTCTGAACTGTTCATTTTTAAAGTTAAAGCGAAGAGATTTCGTTGAATGGATTATTAAACAACAAGTGAATGCTGATTGTTCGAGCAAAATCATCCTAAGCGATGAAGCTCATTTTCACCTTGAGGGCTTCGTTAATCGTCAAAATTGCCGTATTTGGGGTTCAGAGAACCCACATGTGATGAAAAATAAATGCATCCACAACGTATCACTGTTTGGTGCGGATTTTTGGCTGGAGGCGTCATTGGACCATACTTCTTCGAAAATGAGGCTGGTCAAACGGTTAGTGTTACTGAAGTTCTTTCTGCCTAAATCGGATGATATTCATGTGGACGACATGTGGATTCCACAAGACGGTGTGACATGCCATACAGCCCGTGAAACAATCCAATTACTGCATGAGACATTTCCTGGTCGAATACTCTCTCGTTTCGGTGATCAGAATTGGCCCCCTAGATCATGTGATTTAACACCATTGGATTTCTTTCTATTGGGTTATTTAAAGTCAAATATATATGTCAACAAGCCCACATCCACCCGTGCATTGAAGGATATTCAACGCTGCATAAACGAAATTCAGCCACATTTATGCAAAATGGTCATGGAACATTTCATCAAAAAAGTGCGTATGTGCCAGGAAAGCCGTGGAAGTCGTTTGCCCGATGTGCTATTCCATACATAACCCTATCCTATGTACTTTATATTTCAATAAAAAAAATACAATTGGAAAATAAACGGTGTTTTCTATTTAATTCAAATCTTGCGTAAATTTTGGGACACTCTTTATAATTAATTTGTGTACTAGGTCGACAAAATTATAGGTATTCTGAGCTATACCTTGAATTTCATTCTTCATTCGTGTGATGTTCAAATATATAAGTATTTACTCAAGGAAAAACCAACAACAGATTAATTATAAAGTGATTAAAAAACTTTTTTACGGTATTAATAAATTATTACAAGTAGGTATATTGTTGACAGTTTCATGATTTTTTTTCAGTGTTCTGTAGGTTCTGCAATTCCAAATTATCCGATTCAAATCCGAATGAAATAAATTTAACCATATTGTGTTAAATTTCCGAATATGACAGGAAATTGTAATCTACAAAAATTTAATTAGAAGTTACTTTAAATAAATGTCTAATTTAACCAAACCATTGATATTCTTGTTTACCACCAAACCTGCAAAATATCTTTAAAAAATACTCCAATTTCTCTCCCTCAATTATTGTTTGCATGTCATTAAATACAGCATGGTATTTAATGAAGTACTTGATGAAGTACTTAAAGCTTAGCAAAGAGAAACATATTATTTAACAGCGAATTTTGGCCCGATGTGATAAATTATGAACATAATATCCAGTTCCACAATATATCTAAATTTCAACTCAGCGGCGGCTCGTGACTTTTTTTGTAGAGGCAATATTTTAAAAAAATTTTTCAAAACATTTAGGTTAACATTACGTTGTGGTTAGTACAACCCTTTAAGTAAAGCCAATCAGGGTTACAAATAAAAGAGATGAGGTTTGACCGGCTGAATTGAGCACATTCATAATATTTTGTTTTCCTAAAAAATGTAATTTACAAACACAATGAATATGTTCCTGACTTTTTGAATGTATGTCAATTAAACGAGATAAATTTTTAAGATTATCAAATCCAGACTTTGTCCAAGCATCTTCTCCACAATTTGAAAATAATACACACGGCCAACAAAATAATTTATTTAAGGTTAAAAAACCACTTAGCCATTTGCATTTATCATACCACGTATTAACAAAATCACGAGCCGGCTTACCCTGATTAATTAAAGTTTTACTTAGATCTGGCCGTGGTATTCTTAAATCTTTAACAAATAATTTATGCTCATAAGATAGACGACTAAATCTGTATTTTATAAGATACTGAACAATATCATTGCAGGTTCGAAAATTTATTTAAGTGTCATTACAACTCGTATTATTATTATTATTATCAAACAAACTGCTACACTCGCCAGTTACCTCCATTATAATGTATTATTAATTAAATAAAACGTTCAAATAATGACTTACGTAAATAATATTGTTCACTTTCAATAATTACTATTACCCTCCTATACCATTCAAAGCACTGAAAAAAAACCGGCAAGAATAACGGCACTTTCCAACGAAATTTCCGAAACACCGGACAATAAACATTCGAGGTAATAAAAGTTCTAATTTTCTAGGTTAGTTTCATGAAATAAAACAACCGCTTTCCGCGCTGTCACGTGTGAGAGGTGGAAGGTGGGCGTGTTTGCCTCCGCTATGCAATTTTTTTAAATGACCTTTAATGCCACCGAAGTTAAGGGTTACATTTTAAACAGACGCAGATTGTGACGCGATAACCCGTTACTCCGTATACATAACTACATATGTGAAAACATTGACAGCGGAGGCATGCCACCACGGCGATAGACTAGGCGCTGGGTCTTTTATGAGGGCTAATATGTTACAAATAATAGTGCAGTAACTCCTTTGACATATGTAGGCATGTTTATTAATATTTTTATTTCCATAAATTATTTTTTACCTGATATGAATGTAAAAATGAAAGGTAAGTATTATAGGTATGCAGGTATAGGTAGGTTTATAAAAAAAAAAAAACTCCTTTAGAATTTTCACAGGGGAGGCACTGCCTCCTCTGCCTCCCCCTGACGAGTCGCCACTGTTTCAACTACATACATTGTTATACTCATGTCCATATCCTTTCACAGATTAAATATAGATATGCATTTAATTTTAAGTTTTAAAATTTAACATCTCCCTCATACATATATTATACTTTGATAACTATAGTTCCGTATGTACTGTAACGCAGTGTGCTGTAAAGTGTGCTGTAACGCAGCGCCGGACTCGTAATCCGTCGTGTTATTGACGGAAAATGACATATGAGTATGAGAGATCAAAAAGACAGGGGTAAAAATGTGTTATTAATGTATGTACATTAGGGTGGACCTTAATATTATTTTTTCATTTTTTCTCAGCGGGCCGGGTGAAAATCAATTCTGGGTACCTAAAAACTTGTGTGAAAACCAAAACTGCCGCGATCGAAACCTTTTTTTCCCGTGCCGCAAAGCGCCGGAAGTTTCTTATGGGATTTATGTACATGTTAAAAATCACTGAAAATGTTCGATACGCTCAAAAACTATGAAAATTATCAAATCTGATAGTTGCAAGGATATATTTCTATGTATTTTTTCCTCCTGAATCAGATGGTATCATCAGATTTCGTTTATTCGTTGAGTGAAAAAAATTATGAGCGAAAAATTGCGAAAAAACACCAAATTAAAATAAAAAAATTTGAAAAAAGACGAAATAATTAATTATGGTGATCGTACCTGACTCTGAGGAGTATTAAGCATATCATGATTCAAAAGTAGAGCTAAGAACCTACAATTTGACGTCCGGTTGAAGTCTGTAGTAGGTGCCTCTGAACAGGAGTTACGATCATTTCAAGTTGTACGCAAAATTCATGAGCGTATGAAGCTACCAACTTTAAGAGAAAACCCGTATTTTTTTCGAGAATTCATTCTTCTGTTCTTTCGTTTGCTCAAGCTTGAATAACCCTTCAACTACTCGATTGTTGAGAAACAAGCACATAACATAGATATTTGTATTACTACCCGATTATACCATGACGCAGCTCCCCAACTCCATAGTATGATGCTAACGTTACAAGTACATGTACGAACGTCGGACACTATAGTATGTTCCAATCCGAAATTCTCTTATAATCAATGTACAATTACTTCAAGTTAAAGGTAATATTATATTAAAATGATGAATTATTCGTATGATATGGAGAATTTTTTACTACCGTTAAATTATGCAAGTCGATGCAGGAGAATCTATCGTTTGAGAATCAGGATTGAAAAAACAGAAAAATCGCCTTCCGCCATATACGCTCCTGAATTTTGCGTACAACTTGAAATGATCGTAACTCCGGTTCAGAGGCACCTACAGACTTCAACCGGACATCAAATTGTATTTTTTTACCTCTACTTTTGGATCATGGTATGCTTAATACTCCTCAGAGTCAGGTACAATCACCATAATTAATTATTTCGTCTTTTTTTGAAATTTTTTTATTTTAATTTGGTGTTTTTTCGCAATTTTTCGCTCATATTTTTTTTCACTCAACAAATAAACGAAATCTGACGATTCCATCTGATTCAGGAGGACAAAATACATGGAAATATATCCTTGCGACTATCAGATTTGATGATTTTTATAGTTTTTGAGCGTATCGAACGTTTTCAGTGATTTTTAACATGTAAATCCCATAAGAAACTTCCGGCGCTTTGCGGCACGGGAAAAAAGGTTTCGATCGCGGCAGTTTTGGTTTCCGCACAAATTTTCAGGTACCCAGAACTGATTTTCACCCGGCCCGCTGAGAAAAAACGAAAAAAAAATATTAAGGTCCACCCTTTAAGTAAGGTAAAAAATATTAATGTACATACTTATTGCTTGTATCATTCAGAAACACCGACTGGCTCATTGCTTGAGCGTATGTTGCCACGACCAGTAGTCTTTCTGCATTTATTCTCGTAAAACGTAAGCGATTTGGCCTGTACATATGGTTGTAGAGGGAAAATGATAGTTCCACATCTGCTGAAGTTAAAGATGCAAAATCAAAATAGTTGACATGGACAGAGGACGACGCAACACGAACATTATTTTCACGAATTTCGCACAGTTGTTTGTATTACTAACAGTTTTTTGTTATCACTAACATCAGTACATTATTATTTTTTACATCCACAGAGGACAATACACATGTTACTACAATTTCTATACTTTTAGCCGCTGTTTGCAAAACCCGTTTAGTAGCTATCACTATCGGGGGCATACCGACCATATTGCCGCAAAATCTGTTGTTTCGTCCACTGTCAGCCACAGAAATTTATTACATATGTCTTCTTTGATATTTCCCATGACACGTTGATATATCTTCTGTAAATATGTTTTACGCAATGTATGGCTACTAGGCAATGGAAAATCGGATACATATTTGGCAAAAAATGTCTAAAGTAAATATTGTCGACCACGTTTCACGCAAGGCAACATGCGCAAAATATTATGCACAAATCAAACCAAATTTCTTCTTTTCTAACCGTGCCAGGTATATTTTTTTATGGATATTCAAATCTAAATCTCTAAATCTCAGCAATCACAAAACATATTTCGACGATTGCAATGAATACATAAAATATGTGATCCGTCTATTATAAAATCCTTGTAATTTTCAATCATCTTTTTAAGTCTGTTCACAAATGGTAACCATTTGTGCCATTATTGCAGAAATACACACAATATCAGGTAATATGTAAATACAGGACACGAACGAGTTAGTCACTCGCGACAAAAAATTGTTTTCAATGCGGCGGTCGACCCGTTTACCCACCGACAGGGCGCTATCGGAATAGCTCGCCGTCTTATGGACAAAGTATATTACGAAGTTCAGGGTTCCCACGAAGATTTTGTTTGGGATAACATTCTACGCACGGACAGTGGCATGGGTATACAGGGACAAGAAATATGCGCTTAAAAAATACGGTTTGTTATTTAATTATCATAAAATTGTATAGTGCTGGCTCTGCGTGACAGCATACTTTCCCGGACCTTAAACTTTGAACATTTCTACTTGTTCTACTACTTGTTTCTTTTTGTATACAATGTCCAGAAAAAATCTGGAATAACAGCGGTAAATTTGGTTTTTTAAATAGTAGGTAGGTACGCTGTATCTTTAAAAATGTTACTGAAATCTGCTCATTATTCTTTTTATAGGGTTTTGTGGGTGTAAAATTAATTTCGTGGGATTACATTACGTAAGACATAATTTTAGAAAAATATTGTTTCAAAATTTTGCAACATGGTATTAAATTGATTTAAAATAAAACAGGGATTACTCCAGACTTTTACCATACCTTGTACATTGTATTGACTGGAATAGAACACAACTGTAGGTAAATTTATTCTGCAAACTTCGCAATCAAAGTAGCGGCAAAAAGAGATATTAAAATGAAAACTTGTTCAGGTATGCTACGGAAAAGGTAATAAAATTGCTCGGCTTAATTATTTTATTCAGTATAGTTTTCTATTAACAAAGGAAAATTGTTATAACAGCTGCAGAAGTTTTCCTTCGACTTCAGCGGAGTAACTAGCAAAAAAACACGCCGTTCAAGTAAATTTAATTACCCGGTATAAATTCTGCCGCTCCAGGCAACTTCGCCTTTAAATTGTTTTAAGAATTCTCGACGATCTTTTTTTGCAAATGTTTAGACTTCAGTTATCTTGTTAAAATAACCTTACTCTAACTTTTTTTATTTAGTGCATGTTTTTTAAAATTATATTTGATATTAAAAAAGCGATTATTCAGTTGATTAATTGATATGCTAAACATAATATACATAATGGTAAGCACAGATGTAGATGCTAACTAAACACTTAAAGAGTCATTAAAATAATCACTTATCATAAAACATGCATTTTCTATTTTGTTATTTTGTGAATAAACAATACTTCTTATTTCTAATTGTGTATACATTTAATCCTTTAATTGTCTCTTAATTTTAAAAACTGATTTTTATCAACATTTAGTCTCAATCCATGGGAAAAACAATATTTTTTTTAATTAAGTAATTGAAATTTTTTATTAATATTATATACCTATATTTTTAATAATTTTGTTCCTGTTACATATGACTGTTAAATTACGAAAATGTATTTTATAAAAGAAAAACTTAAACTGTAGTGGTTCACTTTTTTTTGTGTGGAATGGTGACTTGAATCTAGCGCGAGTATTGAAGTGTTAGTGCGCCGCCGGCGCACTAACTAACTAACTAACATTAGAGGCGCGGGCTGATACGTTTCAGTCAGTGTTGCCAGATTACACGATTAATCGTGTAATTACACGATTTCGGTGCTTTTTACACGAATACACGAATAAAGGGATAAATCTCACGATTTTTGGCGTTTGGTAACAAAATTCGCCACTTTTAATAAAAATGTAAAACTTTAAAAGCATTCAAATAACTTTTATAGCAAATTTAACGTTGAACAAAACAGTTCCTATAAACATGGGTCCGCAAATGAAGTCTTACTAATGAAAACCTCAAAAAACCACAAAAAACGTTTTTTTACTTTCACTCAAGAAATGCTATGAAATGGTTCATTGATTCAAAAAATGTCTCGAAGTCAACCTTTTAGTACAGGAGTAGAATGCCGCCAACCGCTTGTTTAGATGACATTTACCGCTGATTTTGAAAATGAGGTCAAACGGTCAAAAAAACTCGAGATAAAAAGAATAACCTTATTTATGGCAAAAACCAGGTTTTGAGTGAGAAGACATGGATATTACAAAAAATTATTTTTCAAAAAATCATATATCGGCAATGAATTACGGAAACAAGCGGTTGGCGGCATTCTACTCCAAATTTGATGTACTAAAAGGTTGACTTCGAGACATTTTTTTGAATCAATGAGCTATTTCATAGTAATTCTTGAATGAAAGTAAAAAAACACGTTTTTTGTGGTTTTCATTAGTAAGACTTCATTTGCGGATCCACGTTTATAGGAACTTTTTTTGTTCAACATTAAATTTCCTATAAAGCCCCCAAGGATTATCCTTTTTTTGGGACACCCTGTATATAAAGTCCGACCCTGCCCCTGTTTATAAATATTTCGATTATGAGGTATAATATGTACATCGTCACGTGTTTATTATAATTTTATTTGTTGTTTTAAAAAAGAATACCTCTGTGAATTCTGTTACTAAATATATTTATAAAAATAAAATGTATTAGTGTTTGTTTTAATATTGTAATACAAGTTTTTTTTAATAATTCAAGACTACACGATTTTACACGATTTTCGGTAGCCGAGTTACACGATTCTCTCTGCACTTCATCTGGCAACACTGGTTTCAGTAGGCCCTGGGTTGTTGAAGGGCGAGTGTGCGAATTGACCGCGCTGATATTTATATAGTGCTTATTTCTAAGTTCACCCGGCTTGTGGCCGTGTACTGTATTTTGTCATTTATTCTACGGAATAGTTGTAAGGTGGGACAAGATTGTAGTTGTTGCCAAGGTAATAAATACTTATATATTTTCTGGGTTGTTATTGGAGCTCGACTAGTTTGTACCCGAACTCACGACTGTATATCCCTGAGAGGAGTCTTCGGCACCCAACTGCTATACAAAACATGCTTTTAAAAAAAGGTACTAGCTTAGCTTTTATACTAGCTTCAGGAGAAGTTTAGATCTGATTTTTAACAGTTTTAATTTTCTCCTGAAGACGCCACCTTACTAGTTGGAAAAACGAGCGTCGAGAAAAGTATATTAGTTCGGTGTTTCGTGGAAAACGTCCTGTTTTACTATAAATACTTCTGGGCGCGTATTAATGGAAGCTGTCTTGCGAAATATTAACGCCAGCGACATGCGACCTCGACATGGTCACGTGACGACCTTGCCTTGATGTTTATGTTTGGGTTACATGTGTAGTCATCTACAATTTTGATGAGTTGATGGCTGTTCAAGGGGTCCAAGGCCACCGTCGAATGACCGAGATTTGATGATTCGCTGAAATGGCAAAACGACATCCGAGATGCATGGCGAATATGAGCACATTGAATAAAAAACTTTCCAGCAGTACACCGTTTAGTTCACGCAGGCAAATTTTCAAATTTGCCTGCGTATTTTATGAACTGATGTTGAATGTAAAATAAACATTTGATATTTACTGATCGTTGTAATAGGAGGAGCAGATCTGTTATTTTATTAATTTACACTAACATATATACAGGGTGATTAATTAAGAATAAGTAATCTCTAAACTGGAAGATTTAGTTTTCTAGATATGTATGTACATCAAATGAAAGGTTTTGGTATGACACCCTGTATAAATATAATGGACTATGAAATGTATAAAGCGCGTAACAAAAATAGTTTTAGGCCGACGAAACCTGCATTTGAGAAATTATGGAGGAAATAATGTTGCCATTAAAGAAACGAAAATGAAATGTTTTAGAAAATGAAAAAGGAGGCTATTCATCTTACGTTAATTGTTTACATTGTATTGCGATTTACATACGGAAGATGAGCATTTAATAATCTGAAACTTTTGTGAAGATTAGTGTAATTATCAATTAAGACAATAATCAATATAATTTAATACTTTTAGTTGTATTTACTTATTTATAAACGAAATAACAACACCTTATAAATGAGGATAGATGCCTACTGTGTGGGTTAGATGCCTCAGTGATATTTTGACCTGTGGGATAGTTGCCCTGAGGAATTAATGAAAAAATACTTTAATTTTTCTTAACTTAAATCAACGTTAGCTTCAGCTTGACGAACGCTAAGTTCTGGATGACGTTGCACAAAAGACTTCCAATGACGTCCTGCTTTGCGAGTTTCTTTGTCAAAATTATGTTCAATACCAAGTTTTTCAGTGAATTCAAACGCTGATCTTCGTATCATATCTCGTGAAATCCTGCTGCCTCTAATTTTTGAACGTGTGCGACGAGCCGTTTTTCATTATTGACGTCCAAAAAAGGGCGTTTCCCTAAAAAAAAATTAATGCAGTAATTAATAATAGGTAAAAGCGAAAATAAATCAAATAAAAAACGTTTAATAATACGGTAAGTATTTCGATTTTCAAAAACCTAGGTACCTAATGTCAATTTCTTTGTATATTGTTTCGCAAATCATCTTCTTAGGGTTCTAGATGGAATGCCATAACGACGAGATATTTCATTAAGAGGATATTTGTTTTGTTTCAGCTCTTCAAAGGCGTCTTTAAGAGCGTCTTCGGTCCACACACCTCGGGGCCGTGTCCCCCCTTTGCATACGTACCTACTTGCGTGGAATGTCTAGAAAACGAAAACATAATGAATTAAATTCATAATACAATGTGGGATACATGCCCTTAGAAGCCTCTAAGGGCATCTATACTCACAAAAACTGGGGCATCTATCCTTTTTGCGTGTGATAGACGCCCTCCAATTTAACAAATAAATTGTTTTAAAGAGTGCTAAAATAACATTTGAATATTTCTAATTAATACATATATTGATTATAAATATAAAAATATAAACACTTACTTTATAACATTAAAAGTTCCGGGCGAGTAAAGATTATACGTAATAACCTAAATTCACAAATCTGTCGACGCGTAAAATCGTTTTCGTTGCACAGCCCACGACTCATCTGTTCAAGCAAAGTGCACGTTTTTGACTGACAGTCGGGAGGGGTCAGCTTACATTTAAACAAAACAGGGTGGGTGTGTTGTCTATACAGATAATTACGTGAACACTTGCGCATCTATCCCACGTTTACCCTACGTTATGTAAGCACTATATTAAACAATTAACAAGAAATTGTATCAGCTCAACAAGGCATTGAATATCTGACTTCTTAAAAACTAGACTGGCTGGTAGAGGCGTCTTCTCTTACGAATGCCCCATTGAACGAAGTTGAGGATTGACAATGATGTGAGGAGTCTATTGCGAAGTCCTCTTCTTTGCCTTGGGACTTTTTGGCATCTACAGTTCACCAAAATTTGTATTTGTATAAACTGCCGATTAGGACTATCAGACACCGACACTTGTGAAATGTCCTGGTGGGCAATGTTGCTAAAACGCCGATCTCACATCTACAAGATATCACACGCTGGTATTCTGCTATCCATCGGTGTAGATTTCTGCCTGTTTGCATAACTACATATGTATGTATGTATGTATGTAATAGTCTCTTAGAGCATATCCCTGCTCCAAATGGTTTTCAATAATACGACGGGCCAAATTCATCGCAACTGCGTCTACATACATTCTCGGTACACTGCAGGTAGTCCACGGCAGCAAGGCCATTGTAAAGGCACATGATACGATCAACTTACTAATCGAAAACATTTTTGTTAGAATATGCACGGCAAAGAAATCGCAAACGTGACAGAATATCACATGCAAGATAACCCGTTTAAAACGACAAGACCTTCAGGGTCAAACCGCCAAAAATCGTAACAACAAAACTGTCTTTTATTTTTATTATAATTTATTTTAGAAATTTCTACCAGCTGTGTCTGGTATTTTCAATACGCCTACGATACTTGCGTAAGATGCAAGATCTGTGAATTTTGTTTTTCAGTATTTCGTGGATAACGTCCAGTTTTTTTAAGATATATTATGTTGCAAAAATAATAATAGTAATAATGCAGATTAAATTTATTTAAAAAACAACTGAAATGTATACAGCGAAGTAGTTTAACCGCTAAAGGTTAATAACTACTATACATAGACAAACTAGGGTAGGTATAATTGAATTTACCTACTCAAGCCATTCTAGTCATCTTTCTGATGGTGGTACAGCAGTCATCCCTTATTAATATGATAAAGTAGTGGCCACTGTACCTCCTTTTACACTGACCGCTGTACCATCAATCACATGTTTTTTGAAACAATGAGTAATTACAAAAGCTATTTAATATAATCAAAATATTGTTGTATCAATCAACGCTTACATGTATAAGGTATAAATCGTCACTATTAGTTCACTTCGATATGTATCTAGGTATTTATTCGCTACGCATAATTTTCACCGCTCGTTGTATTTTACTACATGTGGTCAATTTAGTTAAGTTAAGTTCATATAAAAGAAGAAACTTTGAAGGATTCTACCCGTTAATATTCTTAGGATGTTACTTGGACCCCTCTGCAGTGGGTTGCAGCCATTACTCTTTGTAAATAAAAAAAATATAGTACGAAAGTGACCACTGTTCCTGCGTGGCCACTGTGACCACGTGCAGACTCTCCCCTACTAACTATAGCAAGTAATACGCGTAGTTTTAAAAGGTTAAAAAAACCGGGCATTACTAACCTACTTTTGCAAATGTATTTGGTCGTTAAACAGTTAGTCGTTAAGCGTTTTTCTTTTGTAATATGTTTTGTTGATAAGTCAGATACTTTTTTTTATAATTTATTATCATTCATTTATTACATTGTTTAACCTGTTTTGTATTTCTCTAAATATTTCATCCAAGCACTCCTACAGTACAGTAATGTTTCTACTGAGCTTATAATAAATATCTACTAGGGAAGTACAACATACTCTCCTAAAATCACTGATACCAATTATTTTTTAATTTATGGACACCCATGTCGTGGTTTCATCAAATATTAACACCACAATCGAAAATACTATGTAGCAACATGCATGTAACGCTGCAATGTTAATGAACATTGATGTAGTTTGACGTTGGATTACGAATTCGATATTTAGGCTGAAACAACTGTATTTACTTCTTAATAAAAACGCAGTTCGTAAAACGAACTAGCTCCAATTGTGTAACTGTTACATTATTTCCAGTTTCCTGTTTTAAATGATATTACGCTATATTGTCATATTATCACGTAAATAATTGAGGAACAAATAATCAAACGCCTATCGGTAGGTACTAGAATCGCTAACATATTTTAAATAATGTTACCATTCGGAAAAATAGAGCGATAAAAATAAAATATGTAAAATACCAAATCGCTATTTTAAATAATTAATTGTCATAACAAAAAGTAAAATGAAATAAATCGAATTTTATGATAGCATTGATGTAAAGTCATATTGTATAGCAAAATGTATAGCAGAATGGTGGAAAGTATAAAATGGCTACAATATCATAGTATATGACATAAACATCGTCAAGTATTTTAGATGTTTTTTTGTCACTCTATAAAAGTGAAATTTCTTGTAGTCTTTTGACTAAAATGACACTTTAATATCAAATATGGATAAACCGCTTCTTTATTTTTGAACATCTAGAGTGAATATTATTGAATTTATTATATGAGTATATAAGAACAGTGTTTTTCTGTCGTATTTTTTAAACGTTAAAACAGGGTTTGCTGTTTCATCAATGTGAATGAAAATGCGTAAATGTGTACAAATGAAATAAACATTGAATTACACAAGTACAGACAAATCAGAATGCCTGTGTGATCTTACAAAAAAAAATTACCACATTTGTTAGCTTTCATCTACTATTGCAGACTATGTTGAAGAAATCCTATTAAATAATATTGACAGCAAAATAAATCAAAAGATTGCTCTTCCTCTTATTGAGAAACAAGTCAAGGTACGAACTACATTACTGTTCCTTCGTGGTGTAAAATAGAAACATTTTTATGAGAATTATACATCTCATATTTAAGCAGCAAATATTCGCCACTATATAGTATTTTCTAATAGATTATCAAATTGAGGTTCGATCTTCTTACTAGTTAACACTGTTATGAAATGTATTAAACAGACTAACAGGAACGCAAAAATCGGACTAAAGATGAGAAAATTTGATGTTAACTTGATAAAACAGTTATCAACTACTAAATTGGAGGTGACAAAATAGGTGTATACCAAACATCAACCGTATTTAGAACGAAATAACTTCAATAATCGCTTGTACATAGAAAATGATCGGGAGGTCTTATAGACATAAATAAGAGAATACATGTCATCACTGATAGCCAAGCAGCACTGAAAGCCCTTGAAATACCGTGTAGTTAAAGATTGTATGATCTGTACAACTGACGGAATACAACATGCGTGTGGCTATTAAATAACCGAACTGATGCTGCCACCAGCGCACTGCGAGCGTGTCGCGACAAGTTTGAACAGAACTTTGTCTGGTAATACTTTCCCCACCCTGAGCTCACTTCGCTGGACAAGCCAGTGGGTCGCTCAGTTTGACTGTAGCAGTCGTTTGAATTAGTCTACGCACCAGCGACGCGTCGAAAAAATGTTAAGTGTTCAGATGGAGCAAAGGGTTAATCTCAAGTTTCTTGTTAAACTGGAGAAAACTTTTACAAGCTTATGCAATGTTAAAAGAAGTATACGGGAATGAATGTTTATCCCGCACACAAGTTTTTAAATGATTGAAACGGTCTAAAGAGGGACGTGAAACGACCGAAAACGATCCGCGTCCCAGACGGCCCTCAACGTCAAAAACGGACGAAACCGTTGAAAAAATTGGTAAATTAATCCGCGAAGAATCGTCGTCTAATCATCAGAGGGCTTTCTGAAATAACATGAATCGACAAAGAATGTGCTCGCCAAATTTTGCATGAATCGTTCAAATTTCGTTCACTCCCGAACAAAAGGAATCAAGAATGAACATTTGCGCTGATATTCTAAACAACATTGACACTGACCTAGGCTTGTTAGACACGGTGATAACTTGTGATGAATCATGTTTTTTTTAAGTGGAAGCGATTAAAGCAAAAGCGGCGAAGATTCTGAACTCTTATCTTATTCTTATCTCTTACTGAGTGGAAGTTCCCGGTTTGACGCAATCGCATATGCTCACCACAATTTGTGTAAAAAAAAATGATCCCGATTATAGGAGGTGTGGAGAGTAGAAAGAAACCCCCTTCCACATATTATGCGAATATCCGATTCAAGTAGCTGCATTCGATCTTTGAGGCAACAACAATAGAATCAAAAGAAGTAACACACGCTCCATTGGAAACCGTCCTTAAATTTCTTAAGGAAACAGGTCTAATGGAATAAACAGCATGTGGAGGCACAATAAGCATGAGCTTAAATGCAATAGGTTTGCAGCTACCCCATAATATGTAATAATAATTATAGGTATACCTCTGTACATCTCCTCCAAACAAAGTATCGTAAAATACGAAAGGGTCACGAAGATCCATTATTATATTTCAATGTGTCACTACTTCGCAAATGAAAAAAAATGTGATGGATAAATGCTCGCGCTGATTTAGCGTTGTTAGCTCTTAACTCCGAGACGGTTTTATCATTGTCTTTAGACGTCGAACAGTTTCCGCACCCGTGCACAACCATAAAGAGGTAATCTGTTATAATGCGAGTTGAATTGTTTTAATTCCGGACGCTGCTGTATAGTTCTTATCCAAATTCTCGTCGTTTTTCAGTTGTAGATCGAAAATCGTGATATTTACTCGGGTCTGGTGACAGAATGTATAAATGAGACAAGTAATCAGTCTTGGTCTGTTGACAGGATTGGAAAATAAAAAAAACAGAAGTGCTCTTTGTTTCAGAGTATAAAGTAAATGATATCTAACGTAATAAAACACTTTATATATGAAGAGTACGGCTACTGAATTATTCATAATAGTTTTCGAACCGAAGAAATCTGTACCATATTTCAAATTATATAATTGGATAGAACATAATAAATTATTTTTTTGTTGAAATACATTGTGCGTACAAAGAAGTAGTGAATACAATACTATTCACTATTTATCGTATATTTTATGGGTCACCCAACACTATCTACACGGCATATCTCCAACTCAGCGTCCACTTTTGTCCATTTTTGGATTGAAGGCCTCATCTACGAATATTTATTTACAAGCACACAAAAAAATATATTGTCCGAGAAAGTTCAACTATTTGCTCTATTTTATGATTTTTGTGTAGCGTTTTATTATTTTTTTACCTTAAGACACCATGTGTTACAAGATATCGTCGGTTCGGAAGAAAAGGTTTACAACTAAAAAATTGTCTTTTTACAGGAGAAGCAATTTAAACATTTTGAATTAAATAATAATTCTTCATTATTTAATTATGAATCCAAAAAAAAACTTGATTTTTTATTACTAGCACTAAAATATGCTTTATCATAGGAGTATTTTGGTTTTTGGAGTAGTTTGGTTCGAGGCAAATTGAAATGTAACGGTAATTTTGGGAATACTTATAGAATATTGCACATATCTTACGTGCTGCCATATTTTGATCATAAGTCGAGATTTACGTATAACTATTTTTTTTTTAGAAAATAGGCATCTTGTTTAGTGGCATTGTGGAAGAAACAAGAAAAAATACATTTTTTGAGATGTAACCCTTTTCTTCCCATAACCGACGATATGTATATCAATATTTAGTTTTGATAGAAATAAGATACCTATGTTTTTAGGTCGTACCAATTTATTTTGAAAAAGTAAGACCATTGCCTATGGGGTATATCTGTGTTTTTTTTCGAAATTGTTTAACATGTTAAATGCATTTTTTAAGTAGAATGTCAGACAGCCAATTGAGTATCTTCAATCTATGATGGCGAGCTTTTCTCTTCATCTGAAGAGTTCTGGATGATTATTTCCTCATTCATGTTCGTATGCAAAGGTAATTTCTTTGAAACTACTTCCGCTTTTTGTAATCTTTGGCTGAAACAGACAAAAAGTATATCTTACCATAAAATACTAAAACTTACATCGATAATAATAGTCACCCTCGGCAAATTGAAGAAAACCGAGAACAGACTCTCATATATTTACTGGCTTTCCTATCTTCAGTTTTAATTTTTACATCCAAGTCTTGCATCTATTTATGTTTTTCCTTTTCACCAAATTTATGCACCATAAATATATAAAATGTTAAATGGCATGTCACTTTAATCCAGGACAAACAACGAGTTACACAATAATCTTGATTCATTAAAAAATTAGTATTCTAATTTTTTATTGGTACAATACACAAATAGAAATCAACGGACGTGTCAATAAACAATGGTATAGTAATTAGTTTGTTGAGCTAGCACCAGGTGGCATAACGCTTATATCGAATTCCCTATACACAAGTCGACCTAAATCGTTTTCTTTTGAGTCGAGAATTCTCTTTTATTATGTTGTACACGCAATTCCCGGACACCCTGTATTTCTCCTTTACATTTTTTATTACATTACGTTACATCCACATTACATCCGCATAACATTTACATTGAGCTTCCGTGTATATTCTCGATAAACTCCTCTTCCTATCTCACCGATCGTTGTTGAGGTTTTCGTCTACTGTTCTCTAGGTCAATAGTTGAATCGGTTGCGTACACCCACCTCTCCATCCCCACAATACAAACTCTTCATTCGAAGCCAGTCCGTTAAATAAATTCCGATCGGGCATTGGACGCAACGAATTTAACGAGTAAACAGTCGATCGACCCGTTTCGTTGGCCGACCGTGAGGAAGCGATTATTCCTTTGGACAGGACTTGGATCCTCGGGCGGACTTCTTTTATTTTTTGGGTCGTTCGGCCGGAAGTTATCCGAAAGTATACCAAGACTCGGAGACCATAACTAACGTGATGCGACTTATCCTCAGATATCTCCTTATTTACGTTCGTACGTACGTTTATGTATGTACACCATGAATCGGGGGTTATTGGTTGGGTTGGAGGTGTTCTAGGGGGATATGCTAGATGGATCTCAAATGTAGCAAATAATACTATGTTTAAAAATTGATATTAAATATTGTCGATATTTCAAACACAATTCCTGTCTCTTTCCAATATTTGATGAAACTGTATGTATAGGTGGTTGAAATTCAAGAGGTAGTATTACTTCTGTTATAAATATATATTTTTTACGAACAGATATTCAGTGTAAGAGGGTGAAAATGATGACGAAAATGACCTCACAAAATGACATTCTTCTTATTCTGTATCTCAGAAACCATAATCTATGCGGTGTAAATTAAATTTGAAAACTACAAGAACTAAAATTGACATATACTGTTTTCATAAAAGCTTCTATCCATACAATCTAAAGAAACTGCTCCCATATGATAAGTAAAACTACCCAACTGACACTTACCGATTCAAATGAAACTTAACCCTCAAACCGCACACTTCATTCTAGCACTCATAAACTGCACACGGGTGCCAATTGGGATTTTATAATTTTAAATGACGATTTATATATGAAGATAATCTTAAAACAACTCGATAGCCATACTTTTCTGGGATAAAATTTCCCGCTGAATCCATTGGTAAATATTTTTTAAAACTTAAATTGACTGCAAACGATATTTATTTTCACAATTTCACTTTTGAAAAAATTTTGTTTTTAAAATTTGTGAAAAATCTCATGAAATCAAGGTGATTGTTTAGTAAAAAGTTTATATTTGATAGAAAAAATTATATGAATATAGTACAGTAACAATGAGTATTTTTCCAATGACTTCAATAGTGTCATACTTTTTGGATAAGATATTTCTTCCAAAAATACCAAAAAACGCATGTGTTTATTAGTTAGTATTGACACTTCTGAAATTTGATCTAAAACTCAAAAGTCGTTAATTTATTATTAGTTTTGGTACATTTCCAGGTCATGGTCTCGAGAGAACGTAATAGTTTATACAAGGAGAAATACATTTTTATTGAAAACTCGACTATTTGTTGAAAAATACAAACACAAAAATACGCCATCCACAGCAAAAATCGCAAATTTGAATACCTTGTGGTGACCACAATTCCCCAGACGTAAGCCGCACACAGGTGCGAATATGCACCAATTCGAATTTTAGATGTCGCTCACTCGGCAGCTGTAGCACGAATGGATATATCAACACCAGCACGGAATAGGGGTATAAGGAGACATACTTGTCGTAATAGGGACAGACCTTGTAGCCGCTTGACTGAGAAATGCCAGCTAGTTGAAATTTTACCGGTGCGAATTAGCATCAATTTGCTAATTCGACAATAATTTGATAATAGCGGTTTGAAGGTTAACATACCTACTAAACAATGAACATATTGTTTTTGTGTCCGCTAAATACGAATTTCAAGAGTAAAACTCACTCCTCAACCCCTGGGGGGTAAGAAAAAGTAAATTATTTCCGAAACGATATATTTTTTTGAAAAATTTGCTCAGAACCAAAATTATAGGGTTAAAATGATGCAATTGACCTTGAATTGATTTTGAACTCGATTTGAAAGGTCAATTGAAGATTACTTCATGTTTTTGAATTAGTCAAATGAATTAGTTCATTTTAACCCTGAGAATCGATGAGCCTAAAATTTTTCGTTCATATTGTGGGCTATCCGATTGATTTAAAAGGGGTGTTTAGATGAACAGTTTTTTTTTACAGAATTATATTTATTTATTTTGTGAATTTACCCAAAATGATGCAGGTAAAAAATACAACCAAAGTTGTAGAATTCAAGGTACTTGATAATGATCTTAAAATCGGCTTTGAGATAAACTGTTGAAAATATGCAAATTGAACGTTTTTTTGACGTTATTAGCCAAAATAAAGATTTGTAATGGAACAAACCTCAGTCACTGATTTGACAAATCAAGTGCATCACGTTGAATCTTACAAGATGTGGTCCCTATTCTCACCCCCAGGGGTTGAAGATAAATTCTACCCTTATAACTCGTATTTAGCAGAAACAAAAAAAAAGTATTCAATGTTTTTTCGGTGTTTTTTAAGTTTCATTCAAATCGGCGTGTCAGTTGAATAGTGTTACCCCTCTAACAAGGGCAAGGGAACGAATTCTTACCCGTTTTTTACTTACTTTTCCACAGTTTTTACCCCAGGAAAATGAATATTTAGTGTGGAAAGATCATTGTAAAATTAAAATTTCAATTTTTTTCTGGATCCTACGTATACGCTTCTGTAGTGACTATAGTGGCGCCGCGTAATGGTGAGAACGTGTCAAAAATTAAGTGGTAAACAAACTTCATCACGCCGATAAACTACGATAAACAAATATTCAAAAACAATTGTTCATTTTCATAACACGTAAAATGCACAAAAGTGGTGTAAAAAATACTGGGCAAGCTTGTTGCGTCCCGGGTTCCACTAATCGCCGAAACACAAACCCGGAATTACACTTTTATACATTTCCAAATCGCCCATGGGAAGCTGAAAGGAAAAAGAAATGCATTTCTGTTCGACGTAAAGAGTAAGTAATATTCACAGGTTTTAAATAGAAAACTTTAATGCAGTTCATCTGTAATTCTGTAAGTTTAGGTTAGGTTTAATGCTTATCAAAATATATAGTCTTCAGACAAATGCTGGTCGTTAATGTTTTTTAAATCCTCAAATCCAAAAACGTGGTCCTGTCTATTTCCTTCGCAAGGAAATAATGTTTCAATTCTACATCCTTTATGGTACTTATCAAGTTTATGTAGTCTTCAGACAAATGCTGGTCGTTAATGTTTTTTAAATCCTCATATTCAAAAACGTGGTCCTGTCTATTTCCTTCGCAAGGAAATAATGTTTCAATTCTACATCCTTTATGGTACTTATCAAGTTGTATTTGTGGAGGTCGATTCCATATCATAGGTTGATCCGTTTTTGAACATGTATTTTCTACATTCACGAAAATGCAAATTGCTGCGGCGTGTTTACAGTAGCCCTTTCCTGCTTTACAGTTGCAATGTGTGTCCAAAATTGTACGGTCAAATTCGAGCTGCAAAAAAATTGTATAAATGTTAAGACAAGTATTCAAATTTTGCTGCAATATTCTACAAACATGCAATTTTTGCAAAAACAAACAGCAGCGTTACATCTCTTGCTAGGATTTCCAATACATGTCATGTCATATTCATTAAGTTAAACTCTTTTATATTTATTATTGTAATTAAAAAAATACCTGTACTACCGGAGTATACGTATTTTCCTGCTTTCGAGTGCTATGAGCTCCTGGGGTTTCCCTTAAAACAGTTCCAATTAATTTTCGACTCTGTCCGTCAACCACTTCTTTCACGTCACTTACGTGAAAACTTTCAAGCAATTTTGTCCCTTTGATCAAGCTTTTTTTGCGGAAAATACTTGTATTTACAGGTAAAAAGCCACAAGTAATTTCAATTATCATTTTGTTTGGAGAAATAATACTTAATTTTACACAAAATCACTTAAATAATACACATGTGTAACACGTTAAATTGGGCAAATTTGAAATTCACAACTCACGTATTGACTCGGCGAATCCGTGAGATGGCGCGGCGGTCTCTCTGAGACGCGACTACACAAGAGTATAACTTAAAAAAATGTTTCTAAATCGTTTCCGTGTATACAAAATGTCTTACTTAAGACAGTAATGACCCAAACTTCCTTAATTTATTTTTAATAGATTTCAACCCAAGTGATCATAAACCAGAGGTCATTAATATGTAATTAATTACTTAGTTACCTACGTCGAAATTACATGTATACAATTATTAATGAATATTATTACGACAGAATTCTTTATCCCACTCTTAGTATGGGGAAGAGCTTCAAAAATGAAAGGAAGTTTTCGCTCAGAGTTGTTAAACGTCCTTCACTAGTGGCATGTCTATTAACATTTTTGAGAAAATCTTTCTGTTACACGGATTTTTTTCCACTGTATTAAAAAGTAAGCAAGGTCAATAAAACAGCTTAGTAGAAAGACTTGAGTCCCGTTAACCATTCATTTTTTTTACAAGAACATTTTAAAATATTTCACCAAAAGTGAGACTTAAGTAAAACACTCTGTATATGTATATTGTATTATTAAGCATATATGAACTTTTTTTTGTCTTGGAATACACTAACTTTTATTATTGAGTCTCATTAACAACTATGACTTATTAACAATTCTTATAAAATTGTTTATAAAAATTTAAAAAAATTATAAATCACAAACCGATACTGTAACTATCACAAACTATAACTGTGTTCCACAATTACACTCGCAATTAGGGCATAGGTCTGCTGTTAAAGTTACACCTTGTGCAACGCAGGCAGCATTAATATAATGGAGCTTAACTTACTACAAACAACGGTCTCGGTCTTACCCAAACATGAAGGTCAGTGAGCTTATGTATAAAGGAAGCAGTTTAACCCATGTTGAAATGTGGATTCCGTTAGACCTTCCAACCCTTACATGTAGACGTACGAGAAGGATGAATACCTGAGAATTAAATTCCTGAATGTGAATTTCAGGTGAATTTCAGTAGCTAGTTTTATATACAGGTTGTATTTAAATGAATGGGCACAAATGATACCAAGTTCCAGGTGATAAGTATTCAACCACATTGACACCATGATGTCAAAGTGAAAAATAAAAAAATGGTTTTTCCTTGATGATTTCTAAAGTTTTAGTCAGACATGTTTTAAATTTTCTAGCCGGGAATTTTTTTCAGGGTGGGAAAAATAGTATAATAATCATTTTTGGCAGTCGCGTGTGGGGCGCCCTCTGCAGGCAATTTTATGCATTAGATATGTAATAACTTTTTTGTTGGCCCTCGAATATAGACAGCTTCTAGTTACAAAATATGAAATATTGGACTTTTTTAAACAAAAAAGGTATACTTTATTGGAAATAGCTCAATCAACCGTTGGGGAGATACTTTTGATTTTATAAATTGGTATTTCGGTTTTAATACCTCCAGAATATTAACGTCCAAACAATATCCACAATAAAACAATAAATACATAATCTAAGAGAACAATTAACTAACAATAAAAAAAATAAAAGATGTCTTAAAGGATGTTGTCGAAGTAGTTTCCATTTTCTTGTAAACATTGTCTAAATCTACGATTAAAATTACCACGAACCTTTGCAAAAATGTTTCTATCGTTTGTTACTTCCTCAGCCGCTACAAAAATTCTTTGACGAAGAATTTCCACGCTATCAATAGGGTTGGAATAAACAATATTTTTTTAGGTAACCCCATAAAAATAGTCCATGGGTGTGAGGTCCGGTGATCACGCAGGCCATTTGACGGGAGCATCATTCCCTCGACCTATCCATATCGCCGCAAATGTTTTTCCACTAGGAACACAGCAATTGGGATATCTGGCATGATGAAGTCTTACGACAGCAGCACAATTCATGTAACATTCAAAAAATACTTGCAACATAAAAGCATATTGGTTATTAGTGTAATTTGCCATATTATTCAATTCCAAACCTCTTTAATATCGAAATAAAAAGTGAATAAAATCAATCAACATTTGATAATTTCTAAAATCGACTTTTAATAATTACTATTTTATCAAATGACATTTACCTACTAGTTCACTTTACCATTAAGTCGCCAAGCAGCATGGTTTTAATAGTTATTTTTTTTTCATAGTATTTAAATAAACTCAACAATATGCTAAAATGTTTTTTTTTCTGGAAATTAAAGGCTTAATGAAAATAGTAGGCACACATAAATGTAATTTAAACAAATTTTGCGCTTTTGTTTAATACACCAAAAGAGTAAATTGAATATAAGAAAAAATAAATGTTATCCCAGTCGATGTGAGGCAATGAATTCTGAATGTATTAACAAAAATGTTCGTTCTGGACATTAATATTCCTGAAGGTATTAAATCCGAATTTATAAAATCAAAAATATCTCCTCAACGGTTGACTTTAGCCATTTCCAACAAGTATACCATTTTTATTCAAAAATGTCCAATATGTCATATTTTGTTACTAGAAGCTAAGAAAAGTATACGAAAGTTGACAAAAAAAATATTATATATATAATACATAACATTGCCTGCAGAGGGCGCCCCGCACGCGACAGCCAAAAAATGATTAATACTATATTATTTTTCCCACGCTGAAAAAATCTCCCGTTAGAAAATTTGAAACATATCTGACTAAAACTTTAGAAATTACGAAGGAAAAATTATTTTCTATTTTTCACTTTGACACCCTGTATCTTTTTTATTATGTGACTTGGGATATAGGTGTGTTGGGTGAAATCAACTTATTTTCACCTGAAGAATCTGTGGTATCATTTGTGTCCCTTCATTTAAATTCACCATGTAGATATTTAAAGTGATGTGTTATTGACAATATTTCATGATTATCGTAATAAATCGAAACAACAAAGAGTACTGACTCAACGCGTGCCTTTAACCAATCATGTTGGCATCATTGGCAGGTGCTAACCATTCTTAACACTGATCAGAACTGACTGGAAAACATGTTAAATTTGTGTTTAATTTTATATATCAAAAAAATTCGCGCAAATCTTTATCATCTCTTCATTCTCTTCTCAAAAGTCACAAATGGACCTGCTGATGGCGGCAGAGAGTGGAAGTGCATCACGTGAGCGACAGCAAAGCACACAGGATATCGGTGATGGATGCAGTAATCGGATTTCGAGGTCCTTGTGTCGTGTCCCATTTAATGGAGGCCATTAAGCTTCACTTATGTTATTACACGTTTTCGCATAGGAGGAACGAAACAAAAACTTAGTTAAATTTCAAGTGTCTCGAGGGCCTACTCGTCGTCATCAATAGGGACGGGAATTTTTTGCGAATACCTAGTTCGCTTCCGCATTGTACAATTTTGAGTGACGTGTTCAGGACGACTATTTTGCAACGGTATGTATTTCGTGGAATTACTGCTGGATTTTTATGTGTGTGACATGGAAAATTTTTGAATTTTATTAAAATAATACACAGGGTGATATCTTTTCGTGGTCCGGTTGCCTCTTTTGGAGCGTGCCATTTTTACATAGGTTAAATTTTGTAAACGTGTTTTGTTAACATTAGAAATATTAGCTATCACACTATTTTGGTAAAAATATTAATGCGTCTTGTGGAAAATATGGAAATGAAATCATTAAACATTATTTGCAAGTCCGTTTTTATAACTTGCACTATAGATAAAACTATAAAGTTAGTAGATGATAAAAAATACTCCTGATTACGTTAACTGCCTAATTAAATAAAACATTATCACTTATCACCCAATGAATTAATTTAGCAGAAGGTTTGTGAAATAATATATTTAAACAAACTAAACGAATCAAAACTTATTCACATCGTCATGGAGTTACAGTTAAGCCCTGATGGAATTACAGTTACAGTTCTTTTCACAATAATTTTAACTTTTAGGATAACTTTGGAAGTTATCAAGTCAATCAAAAACTAAAAAGTAGTTACCTGGCCTTTTTCCATAGATCGTATTTATTTGTGACCTTTAATATTGTTATTAGTTTTGTTAGTGTTATTAGTTTTTTTTTGTATTAGTTTAGTTTTAATAAATAGTTCTTTTTTGTTTTTCGTTTGACTTCTCAACATTATATTGCGTTTCTCAAAAAGGCAAATTGGAGGTGAGATCAGGTAATGAATGTGCTTTTCTTTTTACACTTAACTTTTTAACACTTTTCTTCGCATAAGGAAATATCAGATGTAGAATGATACAGATGACGGGGGAAAACTAAAACCAGTTTCAAATATCTAAAAAAAAAACGCAGGTTTTCTAACAATGTTTTATAAACTCGAAGGCGTTTTCTGAGAATCTTGAATCCGGGGTCAAAGCATGAGAACACCCTGTATATAAAACCACATTAAATCTTCATGCATGTCTTATACACGGTGTCAAAAAACTATTGTGTTAAAGAGAAATTTCAGATACGAGATGTAATTTATTTTATATTTAACTTAATTCATAAGTATATTTAACTTTTAGCCTAATCCAAAAATTCTTAAGGGAACTAGATCCCTGTGAAGGTTACACCCCTTCAAGTAAATTTGTTTTAAATCTCTCAAAAGGGTTGTTATCTTAAAAGTGCAAACTTGGAACAGGTCGCTCAGCTTGTAATGGCAAAGTATTTTATTTTTGTATTATTATTAAATGTCATTTATTTTAAACTAACACAGAATCATTTTTTTGCATTATTTCCTAAATATATGAGTTTTTTAAAAATTACGATTTTAAAAATATTGCACAAAAATTAATACAAATATTATCTTGAACAGAAATACACAGATATTTATGTTGACATTTTTGACCAAACGATATTTTGTGCAACACAATTTTTAATTTATTTTTCTCGGTTATGGTTCATAATAACAGTCTTTAAGGAGAGCATGTGCATATTATTATAAAACGCCTTAGTTTTCAAATTTCAAACACTGGGATTTCGTTTGGCAAAAGAGTTTTTGGACATTCTGTATATGTAAGTTTTTAATATATTTTAGATCATTAGCTCGTGCAGTAAGACAGTTATATATAATATTTATAAGACATATACGTAAATATTTATCTTCCATATGCGAAATTCATAAAGGTAAAGAAGTTACGAGAATTTTGTAAAAAAAAAATATCAAACGAAAGCTTCCTGCAAAATGTTAACGTTATTCATCTGAAAATATGGCGTGCTTATGCTTTTTTGCTACCCCTTTCCTTCTGCTCGAAGAGGGCGGATTTATATGCGGCGAAAAAGGAACCCCGAATTTAACATTTGATTTATAGTATACATTATTTTCCTCCTCATATTTCTCGTGTTCGACTTTCATGCAAAGAAAATTCTATTTTCCCATTTAATTCAAATTTCCGTAATAATTTATACACGCTACACTTGTCGCTATCGGATTTCGCACAATACGAATAGAGAAAACGCTGGTGTCACACCAATATTTTATCCCTCTACATACCAAAATAATCTGGTAACGCATGTCACCAAAAGAGGATTTATATTCTATTGTGTTTACCAGCGCTGACACTGGGATTATTTCAGTTCCTACTTGATAAAAAAAAAATCTAAACAGATATATCACTGACATCTAATATTTATTAATTTCTAGATTTCAATAGTGGCATTTTATTGTTTTACTTCTTTAATACCAAAAAAAAAAATGTCTGGCATATAAGTACATTGTATAAGTTGAATTTGTGCAATGTATTTAATAAGTAAACATTTTTTGTATTCTACAAACAATTCGGAAATTGTATTTTATATGGTCATCATATGGTGAAATAACGATAAAACAGGAAATTAAATAAACAGAAAAAAGGTAAAAAGGTCTTCTAGAATTAATCAAAATAGTATGTTTTGATGCACTAATATTGTATTGAAATTGCTCCGGGGCTTAAGATTAAAATATAATAAAAAACATTTTTTTAAAGTAAGAAGTCTGACCTTATGGAGAGAAACAAGCTAAATTTATAGGGTTACGGTGAACTAGTCGGTCGTGACTAACCTTCAGTTTCCTATAGACAGATGTAAATATTCGGTTTGAACGAATCGAAATGTATAAAAATACACTCGTAGCGTTCATGATACAACATTTTTCTTCTTGCCACTGACACTTTTTGCCACTGTTCACTGGTTTTTGGGCACTTGTGAGGTTAGAAAAAATCCTGACCCCCCAAGGAACGATTTCAGTACCAGATTTGGTTTCAGTGAATCACAATACATAAAAGCATACTGCTTTCGTTGATTATGAGGACCTTTTTTAGCTTTTCATTTCCTACATGTTGTTATTTCAGCCTCGAATATATTTTCATATATTTGAATTTCACTATTTTGGAAACACAATAAAATAACCGCTCAAAAAAAAAACTACGTAATAATAATAATGAAGACATGAATACCTAGCTACAAAATAAGCCGTGGTGTTCCAAATTTTGGACAGGAGAGGTGGCTTATTTGACAAAAAATTATCCACTATATATATTTTTTGGTACCTACCTAATTAATAAAAAATGAACAGGTCATTCCTCTAAAATTGTTTTATTAAGTTTTATAGAATCCAATAGATAGAGAAAAATATATAAGATAAGATAAGAAAAATAATAATATATAAGATCATAATTACTTTTTAAGGCAGCGGTTTTTACTTAATATTTTATTATCTCGTTTTATTAGCATCTTATGAACTGTAACGTAAAAAAAAACTTTTTTTGTAAAAGTTGTTCAAATGACTTAACAGGCTTCTTACTACATAATTGTTTCGCAAAATTAAGAAAATACATACCTATCCCTTTTCTGATTGACACTTTCTTTTTAAGTAGTTCATTATTCTGTAATGAATCTATATATTAACTTGTGTTTGTGAATAATGGACTAGGAATAACCATAAAAAATGCGCAATGCCTTTCTTACCTCATTTTTGTTCATTGTTGTTGTGTGGTCCATGTGGTCTATATGACAAGGGCCAACCGCCGAGAGGATAATAGAGGGGTGTCGAAAGAATGAGAAAAACACTGTACCATCAACTAACTCTATCAAAATCTATCTATGAATACGAATTAATTATGCGGACTATCTTCGACGACGACAACTTTTTTATTCTTTCTTATTGTTGCCAGCAAAAAAATTATGGAGAAAGGCAGTGCAGTAGTTACGCGAAATTATACGACTCGAGATTATTGAGTAGTGATGTAAATAATGAATAATAACTAGAGCCCGGCAAGTGCGCCACAACGCAGGGTCGGACTCGTAATCCGTCGTGTCATTAACGGACTGTACCGTCATCTAACTACATATATCAAAATCAATCTATGAATATGAATGCATTATGCGGACTATCTTCGACGACGACTTTTTTTCTTTCTTATTGTTGCCAGCAAAAAAAATTATGGAGAAAGGCAGTGCAGTAGTTACGCGAAATTACGACTCGAGATTATTGAGTAGTAATGTAAATAATGAATAATGACTAGAGTCCGGCAGGTGTGCCACAACGCAGGGTCGGACTCGTAATCCATCGTGTCATTAACGGAAGGACATATGAAAGACCAAAAAGACAGGAGTAAAAATGTGTAAATAATGTACATACCTATCGATTATGTCATTCAGAAACACCGACTGTCGTCATTGCTTGAGAGTATGTTGCCACAATCAGTACTCTGCATTTCTTCTTGTTAAACGTGAGCGATTTGGCCTGTACCGGGTGGGCAAATTTCGATGTTTTTATAGGGTATCTCGGTAACTTAAGGGCTATGGAAAAATAACCCCCTTTCCCCCTCTTTTTCGAGATAAATTCATTGGTGAAAACCAGAATTTGCTATATCTTCTTTTCGGTTGTAAACGAAAATTATTTTTTTGTTTTCATTGGTGTCGATAACTGGTTGTTTGTAAAATTAGAAAAATCTGTTTATTTAAGCACTTTTTTAAGTAGAATAGGATTTCCTTAAAATTTTTTATATCTTGTGTAGTTTTCAGTTATGCAAACTTTATTTTTAAATGGAAACCAAGTTGTATATTATAAAAAGGGATTTTTTCTCTTTACAACGATATATAGTTTGTGGGTCTATGATAGTGTTTATGCGGAAAAGTTAAAAATTTTAATTTTTTTATAGGTATACTTACTTTTTTTTTTAAAATAAGTTTTATATAATTTAAACAAGTTTTAAAAAAAATGTTTATGAAATACTCCTGGAAAAGTAACATAAATAAATAATCGTATATAATGAATGGTATATTAAATTAAAAATAATTATGACATATTAGTGACTAATTAATAATTAATTATAACATATTATAAAAGAAAGTTTAAACATTAACAATAAATTGTAACAAATAATGTATGTAAAAAATACGATAAATATATTTTAAAAAAAAAATAACAATTAAAAAAAAATACAATATACTATTAATTATAAATTTTAAAATTAATATAAAATTTTTTAATATTTCTTTTAATTCTTATGTTCCAAAACTCTCTTTCCCAATATTTAAATAAAATCTGTAAAAAAAATTCTTAAGTGGAAATCTAATTTATATATTATAATTATAGTTATAAATTAGTGGTAATAAAAAAAAGAAATGATATAAAAAATGAGGTTTTTAACCAATAATTTGTAATTGATGTAATATTTTTAAAAATAATTGGTCTTTGTAGTAGCAATGAGGGAAGACTTTGTTTTCCTTATTTATAGTTAAATGTGTTTTTTTAAAATAAAGTGCTTAAATAAAAAGGATAATAAAAAAAAATTGATAAATTTAATAAAAAAAAAAAAAACAAAAAAAAAAAAAAAAAATAAAAATTAAAAATTAAAATCAAAAATATGGTTGTAGAAGGAAAATGATCCACATCTACTGAAGTGAAAGGTGCAAATTCAAAATAGTTCACATGGAGAGAGGACGACACACCACGCACATTATTTTCACTAATTTCACAGTTTTTTGTATAATATAATATAATAATAATATAATATTTTTTATTTTACCAAAATGACATTTTATAAAATGTATGGCAATAGTCAATCTTAAACCTAAAACCAACAACATTGCTTCGTAAAAACTATGATGAAAAATATTCAGATACATTATAAAAACAGTTACTTATTAAAAAACGTTTTAGACTACTTTTAAATATGTTTAAGTTTTTGCTTAACTTAATTTCTTGAGGCAAGTGATTAAATATTTTCAATCCTAAACAGTCTATTGTCTTAGATGTTATCGATAGTTTAGAGAAAGGTACGTGGAATTCATTTTTTTGTCGAGTATTTATAGTGAGAACATTTTTATTCTGTTTGAATTTATTTTTGTTTTTTAATACATAAACACACATTTCAAAAATATACAAAGATGCTAGGGTTAAAATTTTATGATTCACAAAAACGTCCCGACAAGTTACGGTACTCGCAATTCCGGCCAAGGTACGTAGGATACGTTTTTGTGAAACAAATACAGCCTGTGAAAAGGTAGAATTCCCCAACGCAACAAATGCCATAACGCAGATGTGTGCATAATACAAATTTATTAATTGTTTCTCAGTGAGAACATCTTTTATATTTTTGAATAAAAAATTTGTAGAATTTAATTTGGCCATTACATACTCGCAATGCAGTTTCCAATTTAGGTGTTCATCTAAACGGATACCAAGAAATGTAACTGTAGTTGCATTCGAATCCACTGTGGTGTTATTAACACTCAGAGGCACGCATACTTTTTGCCTATTGTGGAACCTTATTCTTTTTGTTTTATTTGAATTTAGGAATAAATGATTTTGATTAAACCAGCTAGTTAGTTTTTGCAAAACTTCATTACATTTTTCTTGCATACGATTATCAGATTTGTCAGATATAACCAAGGTAAGATCATCAGCATATAAAGTGAAACAAGTGTCTTTTAATACATGCTCCAAACTATTAATATATAAAATAAATAAAATGGGACCCAACGCCGATCCTTGTGGCACCCCCATCTCTACTTGGACAGAATCAGAGTTACTATAAGATATATGACCGCGTTTACAGTGCTGGATTGACACAAATTGTTTACGGCATTTAATGAAAGAAGAGATCCATGCCAACGACTGGCCTCTCAAACCATATTCAAAAAGTTTAGAGAGCAGTATACTGTGGTTTACGCAATTGAATGCCCTACTGGGATCACAAAAGATCCCAGCAGGACATTCATCAGCCTCGATATACCTTATTACATCTGCATAGAAAGAGTGAACTGCTGTGATGGTTGACATATTTTCACGAAACCCGAATTGTTTGTTTGTTAACACTTTAAACTTATCTAAAAATTTGTAAGACGATCTAGAAATGCATATTCAAAAACCTTCGAGAAAGAAAATGGCACAGTGATTGGTCTATAGTTTTCTAGAAGGTGAGGGTCACCTTTTTTGAACACCGGTATAACTTCACCTACTTTTAAATATGTTGGAAAATGTATCACTAACAGTTGTTTGTTGCCACTAACATCAGTTTATTGTTTTTATTATTTTTTATTACATATATATTTATTATTTTTTTACAGCTACAGAGGACAATATACGTGTTACTACTATTTCTATACTTTTAGCCGTTGTTTGCAAAACCCGTTTACTAACTCGATATCAGGGGCGAAAAACGAAAGGCTGAAACACCGCAAAATACTGTTGTTTCGTCCACTGTCAGCCACAAAAATTATTGTATCTCTTTTTATTGTACGTCTTTTTAACAAAAATTCCTCTTTTTTAACATTACGAGTAATATTTTGTTGATGAATATTCGAATCTAAATGTCTTTCACAGTTTCGGCGCCTACGATTGCAAGGAATACATAAAATATGTGATCCGTCTATTGTAAAATCGTAATTTTCAATCATCTCTTTCAGTCTATCCTCAAATGGTAACGACTGTGCTAGTATTGCAAAAATCCACACAAAAGCAGATAATATGTAAATACACTACACGAACTCACGAGTTAGTAACTCACGACATATAAAATTATTTGAACTCGGCGTTCTGCCGTCCCACCGCTCTCATTGAGCTAACGTAAATCACTACGGAATCGGCGCACTGTAAACTGTATTCAAGAATTGCGATCACCCGCCACGGGAGTGGAGTACTAGAGACCCAGTGCGCGTTACTAGGCACGGTCAGTGGCTCGTACAAAAAATACACGCGTATATTATAATTTACAGGGCGCTTTAAAAAGTACGGTTTATTCTTTAATTAGCATAGAGTTGTATAGTGCCGACTATGCATTGTGTAACACTTTCCGGACCCTAATAATGACAATGTGAAAAAAAATAAAACAAAAACAAAATAGAATAAATGCGATTACATAACAACTTGCAGAATATTAAAATTTTTAACTTTCCTCTCATTTTGAACCACTGTTAATCTGCAGTGTTCACAAAACTGTTATCAATATAAATATTATAAGTGACGTTTTCCACACAGCGAAAGTATCCTGCGTCCCTCGTGCCTGAGGGCCTTTTATGCGAGATGCGGAATCGAGGCGACCCGAATGGATGCGTGATGCTGATGATGTATGAAAAACGATCTCGCCCAACAACCCCTTTGTTCGACACACCACTTTCGCTGAGTACGGTGCCCTAAGAAAATGGGGCAATATTTTTTATGCACCCCGCGCCGAATAACGTCAAACGCACATGGTAAAAATAAACAAGGCCCCACGCAGTATTCTACATTTATGCGTGAAGCAGAACTGGAATGTAAGTGCTATGATTTTTCATAGAAGTATCTAAAATGTTATTTTTTTTTCTACATATAACATAGTGTGTGCCGTTATTCAGGTTAACACCCCTGTAAATTTGAAAACGAAGTAAAATTTCCGCAAACCAATATATCATTTTATTACAGGTTATAGGGATTTATGCTCAAACAAAAACATTTGTTTGCTTCAAACCTGACGTCAACACACTGACAAAATATAGGAGTACTAATTATGGTCGGTTTCTTCGAATTAGGATATAGTCTCGAATAAGTATCTATTAGATAAACTTATCTACAAGATAAATTCAATACGAATTTCTTAATTTTAAGTGACATGTTACGTATCCACAGATTAGTTAATCCAGCCAACGGTGTAGGCGAAAGAAATTATATTCGGCAAATACATTGTAAAATAGAGCATCTTGTCTATAGAAGAAGAAGATTCGCTAGATTCTGGATAGGATTTGTCAGTGTGTGTATTTTTACGTTTTTATTAAATAAACTAAGATGCACGTTTCCTTGTAGGTACTTGTATTAAGGGGGGTACACCACCCTAGAGGCCGAAAAATCAAGCAAATTTTAGGATTTTTTTTTTTTCAAAGAAACTAAACAATATATCGAAATTCGGTAAAAAAAAACATTTATTGTACAAGTATTGTACAATAAATATTATATAAGTGTGTTTGTAATTTTTTTTTTGCTGTCAGAACCAAAATGGCGGTTTCTCAGTAGTTTTCCCAAGCCATCTTTTTTTATAGCTCCATGTCCGAACCGATAAATCCTGCAAATCTAAAGATAGAGCGATGAGCCAGGAAAATTTCGATTTAGTCTAATATCAGGATCAACAGTACGTAGGATTTTTTTAAATTTATATTTGCAGATATGGTGTGTTTTTGAAAAAAGAGTTCGAAAAAAACGAAAAAAAAAAAAATTGCTCGAAAATTGTTAATAAGAATTGACCTATGCAATATAACAAAATATAAGAAAAATCCTACGTACTGTTGTGGAGAAACTAGTTTTAAATATTCATTTAAAATTTCAAGCCAATCGAATAAAAATTGTTCGAGGTATTGGTTCGGCCGACTTGAAATTTCACGTTTCGAGAAAAACGCGTTTAAAGTTTTAATGTGCAATGCCTGCACCATACAATTGACCTTCGAGATTGACCTCCTTCTCCTGCTTTTCTTTTCTTAGTGATTTTGAATCGATCCTGGCCTTTTTTTCTTCATCAGAGAAGGACAGATGCTCCAATTCTCGATACCAACGGTACCTAGATTGCGCTAGCGTAGAGCAGCGAAAGGGATCGCTCTAGATTAAAAATTCGAGCCGCTTGCAGGTTTCTCCCATACATAAAACTTCCACGTACTTTTTACGATGTTAAGGGACATTTTAAGCAAAAAATATCGATTTTTCGAAAATGTAGCGTGTAGCGTGGTGTACCGCCTTAATTGAATTTAGGAAAAAAAAAGAGAAAACGCAAAATTTTACTCTGCAAATATTGACATTTTCGGACTTTTATTTATTTGTTAAGATATAAACAAAAAGTGGTGAAACTTAATATAATCAATCCACAACTCAAATTTTGAGAAACATCTACATACGCATTTCGGTATCTAGGTATAGGTACCTCTTCGCTGTAAGCGGTTCATAAAAAAATTCATGAAAAAAGTTCAAAACAGAGGTGGTCAGGAAATTACTAAGTTTACTAAAAGACGCCGACTACATAGACATAAATATAATTAGTCTAGCACAGAAAGAAACTCTCAGTTCTAGGATTTAGTCTAGTTAGGGGGAAGCGAGAAAGGTCTATCAAGATTAAGGTTTCAAATTCTCAGGAAGGAAAAGCAAAATGCTAATACAGGTAGCTATACAAAAGACTCCTATCAATGACATAGAGTCTGATAAAAAGGACCAAGTTAAATAATGTGATTTAAAACAAGTAGAAGTGCTACCATAGACATCTAGAAGGTCTCAGTGGCGACTATTCCCAGTTCCCGTACATTTTAATTGGATAGCAAGTATCTAATTGTCATATAAATTCATATTTTTTTCATATGCAAACTGTTTTTCCTTTTCCTTTTTTATGTAGGTACACTTATTTAGTGATTTATTCGAAATTGTTTATTTCAAACTGCAAACATGAATATTTTCACCATTTTCTGATGCAATTATCTACGTTGTTGTTCATTAAATTTATGTGTGTTTATATTAATTAACATTCACGATCCAAATGAATATTAACAGAATCTGAATGAGACCGTTCAAAAATAAATTTTATTATTTAATTTTCTGCGTCGTTTTATGTGCAGGCTAATTAGAGATAATTAATAATAGATCTGGTGGAGTTGAAACACAAATGTGAAACGTGGATATGCAAAAATAATGAATAGCAGAAATACGAAAAGCATGAAATCGAAATATAATTTTGTGTTTGATTACAATTTCGTTTTGTCGAATATTAAATAATCAATCCTCCATCCTATAATTTAAATATTAATTACTGTCGAAGCATTTATTTTTTCATCGGTGATGATATATGCTAATATGTGTCTATTCAACGAATGAATTAGTTTAATTTTCATACACATTGTGCTACAAACGTAACAGCAAAATTAAAACTTTTGTTTTTGTATAAATTGCATTAATTTTTGTTATATCACACCAAGTTATACATCACTCAATAAGTTCGTAGGATGATATATGTATATATATTGCGCCACTATTGATAAATCCATATGATTTTTAAATAGTACCAACCTTCAACCCATACGTGTCAAAATTTCATGACATGAAATTACCATTAGTTTACCAGTTACAGTGGTTTTAGTGACGCTACTTTTGTGATTTTCAAAATAATGGAAAAATCCGAATTTCGTAATATTGATAATAGTAATATCTATATTTAAAATTTTTTCAACTAGTAGTAGCAAATGGGGGTCTCGGCTTGTCTGATTTGGTTTTGAAAATACATATTTTGGAAGTAGGCCTGATAATAAACAAAATATAGTACTATTATAATTTTGACTTTTTGTTAAAGTTGTTATTCAAATTGTATTCAAATTTTGTCAAAGGTCATTTCTCGAAAATGGAAATTCTGTATCTGTAATATATACGTATTTTTTGAGAGAACGATCAAACTCTCAATTTGTTATAAAATAATTTCAAAGAAAAGTAATAAAAAAATCTACCAGAAAGTATACCAACGTTATCTACGAAAATCAAAAGTGATTCCTGAATTTATTAATTATGGTTTATAATATTTTTACAAATCGATATTATTCAGATCCACAGAAAGTATTCTCAAAGAAATCAATTCCTCAGAGCTTTTCAGCAAAATACCTAAGAATACAAAACGCAGGCCGACAAAATTTGACGTAAGTCCACACCTAAGAACCACACTATACTTTTCCGAAAGTTTTTGGTGCGCTGAATCCAAATCCGACCTCAGATTTGTTCCATCACGTCAGGTTTTCGAGTAATTCATTTTCTTTATAATATTGTCTTTACTTTTATAATCACAGGTATTTTGATCTTACCTTTAATATCACTATTTTTTTCACACGTTTATCTACTAAATGTCTGCGCCGTTCTGGGGTAGGTACTAGGTAACCGGAAGCCAACTAACAGATTAAAAAAATGGTAAGTTACTTATTTTTTTTATCAAATCTGTTAGAAACAAAAAACATAGATGAATGTGAATACAAGAGTTGTAACTTGTAACATAGCTACTTTAGCTTTCAGTTATTTGTACAGTATTTTATGTATTCATTTTCGATTATTTCGAATATCGAAGTTTGTTGGAATTTTCACTTTAGTTTCTTAAAATGATTATCCGTTAAACTGGGTCATTCTAGACCCCCGCTGTAGCGATACACCCTCATGTCGTCCTGGCAAAAACAAAATATAAAACTCGCTTCGCGGCGTGCCATCTGGCATATTCTTTATAACTTTTTTTATGGACTGAAAGATTTTACGACTTGCATATGAGACTTCGCAGGACCTCCGAGACGTGTGCTTTAATATTTCATAATATTTTGGCCGCCGTAAAAATCCCTTTTTCCTGTGAAGTAAATTACTGTATAAGGTAAGCACGACACAGCCGCATAAATAATGCAACGTTAAGGTAGCATGTAGGTAGAAGATCAATTGTGCGGATCCATTGGTAGCGTTTTAAAAATCTTTTTTTTTATTATACATGTTTTTCAAAACTCTGTTCCATTAGTCACATACATCGTATAAATTTGGTAACCCCGTCAACATAAAAATTTTCGATCACTAAAAAAAACTATTACTTTTTAAAACATAACAAAAATAGTGCTGAAAAATTGTTTGCATCCGTGTTAAAATAAAATATGAAATACGAAGTTTCATGAACAACCTCTAAATTTGTTTGTTTTTGCTTTTCTTTTTTTGAAGAATACACTTTACTTTACAATTAAAATAAAAAAAATTTCAACTGTTTTAAAGAGGTGGGATTTATTTGATGTTCTATAATATTTTATTTTAAGACTAATTTTAAAAACCTTTAGACGTTTTTTTCATCTGTCCTTTGTATGATTTACAAACTGTAAATTTTATTCTATTAATTTACCCCAATTTTCATAGAAAATTCCCAAGTAAATATTCGAAAATTGAAAAAAAAAACAAGATTGTCCTTCAGATATTTAAACCAACTTATTTTAATGATTAAAAATGTTGAACCCGAACATAAACACAACCCGAATGCAAAAATGCGCAAAAAAAAGAAACCGAAAAGAAAAAAATACGTAATAAAAAATCGAATTTAATGTATTTGTGTTAACTACGATTAACACAAACACAATCAATTTTCCTGTATCTCATTCATATTCATAAATGTATTAGCAGTAGGTACCCCGAAACAACGCTCTATGCAGTGCTTCGTTTTTCTCATTCCTGAGTCCTAAACCACAAAGTTTGTTGTTTTTTTCCATGGTTGTCATGTAATAACTAGAGCCCGTAGGTTAATAAGAGATTCCAGTACCGGGTTTAACGCGATATGATTACTATTATATATGCCACATTAATAAAGTACATCGTCAACTCCTGTATATACATATGTATGTACATAGTATAATCGTAGTTCAATCAAATAACGCCATTATATGCCAGAATAAAACCCGCCTGCCGTGTTGTAAGCCCCACTCTAACCAAACTACGATATGGGCACATAATTTACACTTATTATTATTATTAGTTAAACTGCGGTGGTCGATGCATCATTTATGTGTATGAAACGTCGAATAAGTTTGTAAAAATGTTGGGACAACGTCCGTCGCATGTGTACTACGGACACACATGAAGTTCATGTGAGTGCGCGAGACAGACAAAGCAAAACATTTAACTTGGATTTAGTCAAAATGATAATAGTATGAATTCCATTCGCCAAATTAGATCACACTGAGTTCAGACAATTTGTCAAGAACGCTGCGAGTGGAAAGTACGGCGAAGTTAGTCTGCCTGCATAAACAACTCTTTGACGATAAATATCACCACTGTGTGAGGACATCAAGGGCTTCAAGGGTGATGGAAAGCACAAATGCGGAAACACTTAGTGAGAGTGTGACTAGCAGTCTATATAGATTGCTTGAAAGAAGAGGACTTTGAAGTAAATAAACGCCATGTATTGCTGCTACTGTCAGAAGCGACGGATGCTACATGAAGGTCGGCACCTACAAAGAACATACAGGGTGGGGAAAAGTACGGAAACACCTAGGAATTCCGCGAAATTGGTTACAAGACGAAAAATCAAGATCGTACCCTATGGTCTTTCAACGAGGGGTCCAATGGTGGCCTTAGATTTGACCTTGATCCTCAATATTAAGGTCATTTGAAAGTAAAATTTGTTTTTTTTTTAATGGCAACCCACATTTTTTATGCCCCAATCGAAAAGAGAGGGGAATTTTACATTTTATAGAGGTCACCTTAAACTCATATCTAAATACATATCTGAATGTGAAGATTTTTAAAACCCTACCAATGGATCCGCACAATTTATCTTCTACCTGCATGCTACCTTAACATTGCATTATTTATGCGGCTCTGTCGTGCCCACCTTATACAGTAATTTACTTCACAGGAAAAAGGGATCTTTACGGGGGCCAAAATATTATGAAATATTAAAGCGCACGTCTCGGAGGTCCTGCGATGTCTCATATGCAAGTAGTAAAATCTTTCAGTCCATAAAAAAAGTTATAAAGAATACGCCAGATGGCACGACGCGAAGCGAGTTTTATATTTTGTTTTTGCCAGGACAACATGAGGGTGTATTGCTACAGCGTGGGTCTAGAATGACCCAGTTTAACGGATAATCATTTTAAGAAACTAAAGTGAAAATTCCAACAAACTTCGATATTCGAAATAATCGAAAATTAATACATAAAATACTGTACAAATAACTGAAAGCTAAAATATCTATGTTACAAGTTAACATAATAAGTTTTGTTTCTAACAGATTTGAAAACTAGAATAGAAAAATAAATAACATCATTTTTTTAATCTGTTAGTTGGCTTCCGGTTACCTAGTACCGACCCCAAAACGGCGCAGACATTTAGTAGATAAACGTGTGAAAAAAATAGTGATATTAAACGTAAGATCAAAATCGATATCTCAAAAACTAAGCGAGATATCGAACACTTTCATTAAACTATTTTGACGCATTTTAACCTTACTTATGGGTACTTACGGACACTTGCGGGCACATGCGGATATTTTTATACGCAGATTCGTAATCAGCACACCAAAACACCCTCTTATACCAAATTTCAAGCGATTTGGAGATAGTCCGTATACGAAAGTAGGTACAGCCAAAAACAAAGTTGACTTTCAAATGACCTTGATATTGAGGTTCAAGGTCAAATCCAAGTTCACCATTGGACTCCTCATTGACAGTTACCACATAATACGACCTTGATTTTTTATTTTGTAACTAATGTCGCGGAATTCCTACGAGGTTCCATATTACAGTCGTTTGACCAACCCATAGAGGTCAACCTTGAACTCAGATCTGAATACATATCTGAAAGTGAAATTTCCTGCTCTTTTCGATTGTGGCATCAAAAATGTGTGTTGCCATTACAAAAAACAATGTTGATCTTCAAATGACCTTGATATTGAGGTTCGAGGTCAAATCCAAGGTCACCAATGGACTCCTCGTTGAGAGATACCAAAGTGTACGACCTTGATTTTTCATTTTATAACCAATTTCGCGGAATTCCTAGGTGTTTCCATACTTTTTCCCCACCCAGTACCTATACTAATTTAATCCATTTTATTGATAATTTATGGAAAATCGAGTGGCAGTGCAGACACATTATAGCGTCGGTTACCGTATATATGCAAGTTCTGTGTCTTGTGACTATGGTTCCTTTGCCGATTAGTTGGGCTACAACAATCACATCACATACACCATCACATGTATAAGATAAGATCTGGTTAACAATTCGTAGTGTTGCCAATAGTGGTATCCTATAGCCGCGTCTGGTATAGTACACATATATTATTAACCTCCGGTCTTAGTATTAACATTTACATAACAACTTACTTATTGCCGTCGAAAAAATTCACAAACACTTCTATTTTCAAACATTTGGAGAATTGCTTTAACGCGTTTACAAAAATAGTCCCGTTCATAAATAACTTCATGAATGAATGAAGAACTAATTAAGTTATTGTTTTTGAATTGACAATAATTGAAATATGTATAAAATTTTATCGGATTTTTTTTATACACTTCAAATAGATCGAAAATAGCCGGGTATTACCGTCACTGAAGCTTCAAACAATTATGGATATGTCATACATATCCACTATATGGAGCTGAAAAATATGCAATGTACTTCAGTTTGATGTGTCTATTTTCGATTAACTCGATTTGAAGTTTAGACGGTGGACGATCATAATGTGCTTTGGTGCTTTGATCTGCAAATGATTTTCTTTATGTCAGGTGGTCCTTCCTAGTTTCTACCAAATTGTGACATTTTAATACTGAAAACATTATTCTCTGATGGCGTTGGTTACGTTTCTTCTGATACATTCTCTTTTTTGTAAGTCTAAGATTTCAAAATGTTTTAAAATATAATAGGAGTATCATTTTTCTTCTGAGCAATGGAAGATTAACCTTTAGACTGCCGGCTGGCTCATATATGGGACAGTAATAAAATAATAATTTTAGTGATGAATACAGATATTATAGTGAATTTTTCCCATTTAATAGGCTCTCTGATCTCTAAAGGATACAACTGAAATTCTTTCTAGTCGATCGAGGTACCCAAACTACCCCTAGCGTGGGGGTGAAATATTTAAAAACTCGTAATTGAACTTGTATCCGTTATTGAACTTTTTACTGAATTTTTTTAGTAAATAGCTGCAAAATCTGTAAAATGTATCCTAAAATTTTCCGCAATTAATTGAGATGCCGAAACCACCCCTAGCGAAAGGGGTGATATTTTAAAAATTCTTTATTGAACGGTTATTGACTTTTTATCGGTTATTTCAAATTAATTTTTTTTTACATAGAATAATTATTTGTTTTTTACTTGAATTACTGTATTAAGGATAAATAATAATTTTTTTTAGCGATACTTGAATATAATGTGTTCGATTGAATTCGAATGTAAAACATTGAATATATTTAATACCATTATATTTATCTACCTATAAATACATGAATATATCAGTATAAAAACATATACGTATGAAAATATATACGAATGATAATATGTAAGTCTAGGGATGAAGAAAAAAAATATTATTTCAGTGTAACTGATCGCTTTTTTCACGTTTTTGAGTGGTTTTATTGGTGACTAAATATATTTTGAGTGGTTTTGGTAGCTTATTATATTATAATATCAAGCACATTCGGTTAAAAATAAATATATGGTAATGATGATAGATAAGTGAAAGATGATAAATAAGATGAGTAGCCTTGTGTGAAATAAGTGTGAAGTGCCTTGTCTGAAATAAATACATACCTATTATTATATTGAGAAAAGTTGTTTAGAATTAAGAATTATAGCAGTATAATTCAAATTCCAATATCTACTATCGGCCAACTTTGACCTTTGTACATATGTGTGATCTAATTTTTGTCCTGATTACACAGAACCACAAAATTTTTTTGGGCGGCACCCGAAACCGGACCATATCTCCTATATGTTTTTGGGGTCGTTAATCACGAATCAAACTCCAAATTGCTCTAGCACATCAAATTTTTGTTTTAACTTAACTTAAAAAACGTCCAAAAGATCAAGAAATAGCTCAATTTTTGAGCGTTAATCAAATAAAAAAAGATATTATCACAGGAAGATAGTTGAAAACAATATACTAAGAAATTTGTATAATCAAAATCTAAAAATTCTACGTCAATAAACCCCAAATTCAAAAATCCAAACTCCTGAACTCCAATTTTTACTATATAGTAAAAAACTTATGCGTACATCATTTTTAAACAAACAAATACTATCACCATAATCTAACAAGCAGGATCAACCCAAACTCCAAAACCTACAAATCCTATGCCCTTAATATCCCATCATTCAAATTCAAACCCACAATCTCGAACGCCCGTCAGCCTAAACCCACAAACCCAAAACCACTAACTCAAAAACCTACAAATACTGATACAAAGCATAAAAGAAAAGCGATCAGGAGATCCTTTGAGAAAAAAACAACTCGATATTATAACAAAAAATAAATTCTATTTTTGTAACCTGGCGTTGACGCCTAAAAGAAATTGTACCTCCACATGGTTTATGATGGGTAGTGCTAAATCAATTTCGATAAAAAAATCAACTAATAGGAAGTGTTATTTAAATTTTTAAACTCTTATATTTGTACATTGATTTCAATTTAAGATTAAGGAATTATTTACATATCTAACAAGAAGTGATTACCAGGTTCGGGTAAACGATCATTATAAAGTTTAAAAGTTTAGTTCTTGTACCTCAAAATGAAAGGAATAAGCATAATTTCATCCCAAAAAAGCTTTAAAAAAAGATATTGGGATTTGAAGTAGGCCTCGTGTTAAGTTTCTAGGTCCAGGTTTAAGTTTGAATGATTGGGTATTAAGAACAAATAATTTTTAGGTTTTGGGATATGGCTTGATTCTGCTTGTTATTCTGATAGTATTTCTTTGTTAAAAAATGTATGCATAAGTTGTAAACTTAACCAAACGACTCTAAACGAATCAAATTTAACACAACAGAAAGTCAAACCCAGGAAATTTAATCAAAAGACTTTAAACGAATCAAATTTAACACAACAGAAAGGCAAACCAAATAATCTTAAATACACGACTCAAAACGAATCAAATTTTAAACAACAGAAAGACAAACCCAGGAATCTTAATCAAACGACTTTAAACGAATCAAAATAAACACAACAGAAGGGCAAACCCAGGGATCTTAATCAAACAACTCTAAACGAATCAAATTTAATATAACATAAGGGCAAACCCGGGAATCTTAAACAACCGACTCTAAATGAATGAAATTTAAAACAACAGAAAGGAAAACTCAGAAATCTTAAACAAACGACTCTAAACAAATCAAATTTAACACAACAGAAAGATAAATGATTGTGTTTATCTCTCTATTGTGTTAAATTTGATTTGTTTGGAGCCGTTTGGTTAAGATTTTTACTGTATAGTAAAAATTGGAGTTCAGGAGTTTGGATTTTTTTTTATTTGGGGTTTATTGACGTAGAATTTGTAGATTTGGGTTATACAAATTTCTTACTATATTGTTTCCAGCTATCTTCTCGTGATAATATCATTTTTTATTTGAATAACGCTCAAAAATTGAGCAGTTTCTTGATTTTTTTGGATGTTTTTTTAAGTTGAAACAAAAATTTTATGTGCGAGAGCAATTTGGAGTTCAGATTCGTGATTAACGACCCCAAAAACATATAAGAGAGACATGACACGGTTTCGGGTGCCACCCAAAAAAAATTTTGTGGTGCTGTGTTATCAATCAGGGTAGGTACTTTTTTTTAAGTACCTAAAGTCTAAGAAAATTTTAATTTACTTGTGTATAAAAAATGAATGAAAATATATGTATCTAAACACACCCCAGTTGAAAAAAAAGGGTTTTCATTCTTTGTTAACGAGAAGTGTAATTAATTAAGGTTAATTGTGTATAATACTTGTAACGCTTATAATTGTTTAACCACTTGTTTTAGAGGAAACTCATTTATAGCTAAGGATACTTATCTTTTGGCTTTTTCTGGCGACTTTCATTTTGTATTTCTTCAATAACATTATTTCTTTCAATAAAAGTATTTCAGCTGTTTCAGCCATCCTTCTATTTTTAATAGCATTTTTTTTCTTTTTAATCAGTTCATTAGTATGTGAACAATTATATAACATTTTCATAAGGATACATAACCAGTATTAATATAAAATGAAGACTTAGACACTAATTACTCGAGTTCTTAAGTCGTTACTAGGCTTCGGAATGTTTGCGTGCCCGCGTGTAAAACTCCATAAGCGTTTTCCGCGTTCCTGACTCCAAAAACAGGAAGATAACCTCTTTCCTCCTGCTTATGCGTTTTTTTCGCTATTCGACCTTGTATTGACCTTGACTCTGACGTGATACGATTAAACCAACCCTGGATTCGGATTCAGCGTTCCCAAAAACCCATACATATTACAGTCAGTCTCAAACACCAGCTTATCTACTTTGTGAATCTGTGATTTATTACACATATTTTTCTCATATTGAACTTGACTAGGAGCTGGCTAGGAGGCGGATGGGGGTGGTCTCGTTTGTAGTGGACCGATTAGTAAAAAATATAGATACAAGAAAAAAATTGCTAAAATTAAGAGGGATCGAGCGGCCCTCCCTCTTTTCAGTTCTTCAGCATACTGCTAAAGACTGAAGAATTGTACATGCGAATGCGAATGGTAGATTCATGTTCAGGAAGCTAAAAAACATGACAAGACGTATCTTTCATCTAATACGAACTTCTTCTTCGCTCTTCACTTCGCTTCACTCTTCATCGCTTTAATCTTCCTGAAGATGCAATGATCCACAATCCTCCAGATTTAGGAAGGTTCTTCAGCGGTTTGCTGAAGAGTAAAGGGTAATGACAAAATTCTGATGATGAATCCGTATTCAGGAAATGAAGAAACATTAGTTCTCAAATAATTGCTGAATTTTAATCAGAAAATTAATCGACATTCATCGAGCTCGTGCAAAAATGCCTACTTTGACCTCCAGTATCTCAAGAACCAAATGCAGCCTCAACCTCAAATTTCAGGATGATTAAAGTCTTATCATGATAGTTATATTATATATATATATAACTATAGTTATATTATATATAGCCAAATGATAGTTATCATTTGGCACATATTTGAAGGTAGATTTCGAGGGTGGCCAAACAGGCGAAAACTAGCTTATTTTTGGGATCGCTCTTTAATTAGTCTCAATACGTACAACCGTTCAAAAGATACGAACGGTGGGGTGAATTTTGACAAACGCCGTATAACGAACCTAACGAATAAACTCTGTTATTATACACGGTGGAGACTTTAACTGGAATATATTCGCTAGCGGGGTGGTGAATGATTTTTCAAAAAAATTCCCGAGACATATAAACTTTTAAATGTATTTACCTACATTTTTCAAGTAATATGAAAAATATAGCCCTTCAGGGGTGGCTGAAACCACCCTCGACATGATTTTTTTCAAATGCAACCCTATGGCTTGTGACCCCTCATTGTAAAGCTGGTGGAAAGACGAATCCAACGCACTGATCAAATTTTAATTTTTAGTATGTTTGTAGGGTTTCATACAATTAAAACAATTTAAAAATTAAATTTATTTTCAACGTAACAATTGTTCAAAATGTGCACCATTCACTTGTTGGCAGCATCCCAGTCTGTGGTAGGTTTCGTCCCTTACATTATGCAACATTTGCGGTGTTATTTTTCCGATTTCCTCTCTTATCCTTTCCTGCAGATCTGCTATGTTGTTGGGTTTCTGAATGTAAACCCTACTTTTAAGATGTCCCCACAAAAAGAAATCCAGTGGTGTAAGATCTGGAGATCTTGCTGGTCACTCAATATTACCTCGCCTCCCAATCCACCTACCGGGAAAAATTCTGTCCAGATACTGACGAACAATGGCAGCACAGTGTGGTGAGGCCCCATCTAGCGGAAACCATAACCTCTCGTCGGTCAAGATAGGGTTTAAGGGGTTTGGAAATAAATGACATAGCACTGGCATTAGTTCGTGCTGGAGTAAACGCAAGTATCTTGCTCCATTAAGAGTGTCATCAAAGAAAAATGGTCCTACAATTCTATCCTATATTATTCCGGCCCACACATTAGTTTTCTGTGGGCGTTGAGTATGAAGTTCCCTCATCCAATGGGGGTTCTCTTCAGCCCAGTCACGACAATTTTGGCGATTTACGTGCCCATTTAATGTAAACGTAGCCTCGTCAGAGAAAACTATCCACTCTAAAGATAACTGGTTTTGATCAATACAAGTCATCAATAAATCACAAAATTCCACTCGTCGATCTTTATCATCTTCAAGTAGCTCTTGAACAGCTTGCATTTTATATGGGCGTTTTTTCTCATATTTAAGTATTTTTAAAACTGTTTTGTGATTAAGATTACTATCACGGGCCAGTTGACGGGCTGGAGTGATTGTATTTTCTTCTAGAGCAAGCAACAAATTCAACTTCGTGTCGTCATCAACAACAGCCTGCCTCTTACTCGGTACTTTCCTGACATGACCCATCTCTCGATTTTGTGCCTCAATTTTACTAATGGTACCTTGATTTAGTGGTGGCAAGTCAGGATGCGTTTCTCGAAACAAGCGAACAACTTCGCATTGAGTTCGCGCCATATCACCATATCCAATCATCATTAAAATTTCGATTTTTTGAGATTCAGTTAAATAACACATTTTCACCAATTTGACATAACACTTCGTTTCAAACTCTGAATACAGCATACAAACTAAATTACTCTTTGCGGCCGTGTAAAAACACTAGCAAAAAATAACAAATATTAGTTGTGGCAAAAAATTGCTTGGAATTTTTCGAGGGGACATATGAAAAGTAAGGTTTACATTCCAAAACTAAACAACACTCATTTTGAGTACGAAATTGTTGCGTTAAAAATAAATTAAACTATAAAATTACGTTTTAATTGAATGCAACCCTACAAACATACTAAAAATTAAAATTTGATCAGTGCGTTGGATTCCTCTTTCCACCAGCTTTACAATGAGGGGTCACAAGCCATAGGGTTGCATTTGAAAAAATCATGTCGAGGGTGGTTTCAGCCACCCCCTGAAGGGCTATATTTTTCACATTACTTGCAAAATGTAGGTAAATACATTCAAAAGCTGATGTGTCTCGGGAATTTTTTGAAAAATCATTCACCACCCCGCTAGAGAATATATTCCAGTTAAAGTCTCCACCGTGTATACTTTACAGAGGTTCAAAAACATATTTCGAGTAGGTACATACGTCGATGTAATATGCCTAATATAACATTCCTATACAATGTAAATATGGCTGAAGAACATCCACTATTACTCCGTTAACGAACCGCCTACGGTGAGGGTAAAGTTCGGTAAAGTAAGCACATTCCGCTTTCCTCTTTGACCCTAAATGCCTACCTGGTTTCACGAAAGATTTCAGCGTTCGGGGGTCAGGATACGTAAACGAGATTACACTCTGCGTTGGATGTAGTCTCAACAATAAAATCCTTGTCGCCAGATTTACAGGCGCTGAGAACATGTTCGAAATCCAGACACCAGCGCCTAATATGGGTGGCAATCGAGGGTGATGGGGGTCGTCTGGAAATAGCGAGTGCCCAGATGGATGAAGAACAAAAGAAATATGTGAATCTAACAAAGAAAATGTATTTTAAATAAGGTATGTATTTTCCCCATACACACACAGTGCTATTATAAAGCCATGCGCCACCTATTGGTAAACTGCAATGGTGATATTTAAAGAAGTACCTGGGTTATACTACCCAGGCGTACTGAAAAAATGAAGCTTTTTTGGGATTTTTTTTTCGATACCTATGTAATGGATCAAAATTCAATTCTGACTCTTGATTCTATGGGTATTAATGTATACAAAAGTATTTTTTACTTTCATTTAAGTTACTGGCGTCGTAGCTCCAGGTAACACGAAATATGTTTCTGGAGGAGGAAATCAGCGTACACTGTAGCAGTCTTGATACACCACTTAGCAACAAAAACAAATATTTTTCTTAATCTACATTAGTTTTTCTTTGGAAGTACCCAAGATTTTAATTTTTTTTTGAAAATTCACAAATTGACCTTTATTTTTTTTTTTCATTTTTTTTTTTCTTAAAAAATCGACATAAATTTATTGCAAATCTAATTATTTATCAAACACAAAAATCATGTGTACTGCGATAGATAATGTATACAGTAAGCGGCACCCTAATGCGTACATAGCCGAATGAAGGGCAATTGATAATTTAACTTCTTTGTTGAGTAGATGTAGTAAACATGAGGTGAGAATCAATCGCGCTCCAATCGCTAGCGCAGGCGTATGAAAGGCATCCGGTTTTTCAGTAGGGCTGTTTGAGTTAAAATTTGACATACCATTTTATATTTTATTCTGGTCTAGTGCCTGATAAGAAAAATGCGTATATCAGTCAATATTGTCATTTGTCAATGATTTTACGTATGTGTGTAAGCTAAAACACATACGCCAGTACATCTCCTTCGAACAACTATTCGCATACTAATATAAAATATAAATTAACCAAACGACAACAAACGTCTAGTCGCCGAGCGCTGGCGCAGTTTGAATTTGACATGCCCAGATGCAGTTCTGTCTGCGATTCGCCGAAATTTTGTACGCCGAAGCCGAACCACTGGACCGTTCGTTCTGCCTTGTTTCTCTGTTTTCATATCAACATAATATTCTTATTAGATATTTTAAAATTATTTCACAGGTGTTTAAAGTAATATTAACTGTTTAAAATTATTTCGCAGTAGTTGGGTTGAAAAAAGATAACAGTAAACTTTATTATACGATACGCAACGCAGTCTGAAAATTAAATTGGCTTATATTAATTGATCGTACGTCAATGCATTTTGTAAATATAGGGTTTTTATAAATACTTATTATGTAGAGTTAAGAGTTACAGTTAGTTCTGGCAACTTTGCTCTTTAGATTTCCGATAGACCTCCTCTTAGCTTTATGTACAACCAAGCCCCCCCCCGGTCCAAGTAAATTCGCCTGACTATAAAAATGTTCATTTAATATGTATTTAATATCCACCTATGTACGCATTAGATTGCCGCTTACTGTATAAGAAGCTACAATTGTCTATCGGATAAAACTGAACTAGCCACGTTGTACGCCAATTTGAAGAACACAGTTTCGAGAAAAAATACGTTTAAAGTTTGAAAACGTATTTAAACTCAGTTAACACTGAATTTAAATGGGGTTGAAAGAAATCTTGGGGTGGAGTTTTTTAATATTACAGTGTAGAACTGTAAAAATGGATATAGGAAGCTTTATTCTATCTTTTCTAATACTGAGAAAAGTATTGTTTTTCTAGTAAAAAGGCACTTCTCAGAAAGGATGTATTTAAAAAACACATTAAACAAAAAAAGTACACAAACAAAAAACAAAAAAAAAAATCATATCTTAAAAAAATACATTATTTGTGATATTTTAAAATAATTTATCTCGGAGGGCTAACTAAAAAAGCTACAACACAAAATAGTTATATATTAATAAAAATGTAATCTATTGGTAGTTAAAAAATATACTTATTTTTAGTTTACGTAATAAAAAAGAATGTCCTCAGTCTTAATGGTCTAACAAAAGCTACAATACAGTATTTAAAATGATTTACAAAGCAGTTATATACATGATCTTTTAAAATTACTGGAGTTTTCTATGTTGTGCATAACATCTCATCATGTCAGTGAAAAACCTCAAGAGATATTTCAACATCGACACTATGTTTTGTATAGAAAAATTGAGGTTAATTTTGTAGGGCTTTCTCAAACAAGCTCGAGAGGTTCTAACCCCCCCCCCCCCCCCCCTGACATTCTCCTGGTTACGAGCCTGTCTCCAATACACAAAATGCATGCTCGTTTAAAACCACTTTAATCTACCTATCCCGAATGAAATGAAACAAAATTCATCCAGCACTCCTATAATATTCAAAGCGAAATACGTAATTTATGTCGTGTGAAGAGGGATTATTTCTATAGCAACCGAAGTTTTAAACTGGAGCATATATATGAGGATTACACATTTTTAATCTGAAGTTATTAGCATGGCTAATTCATGACTAGAGTCCAGCTGAAATGTGACGCGGAACATAGGCGTACGTATTATTATAATGTAATACATATAATAAAGTCACTAATATTAGATATGGTAACAAAAACAACACATTCACACTTTATAACTATATATGTATGTAAGTAAAACTTACGGTTTTAATTAGCTTGACGACGTAACTTCGTTAGCAGTACTATCACGAATTGGAGAAGGTTAGTAAAAACTGTAACATCGGATAAGTTTTTATAGTTGTTGCCAAGAAAGAAAAGTTGTTCACTGGGGTGAAAATATATGCTTATATTTTAAGAACGATCGTTCGATGTCTACTGATGTAATACAGGCATAATTAAAATATTCGTTGCACTCACTTAATGGATCTGTAGATGCACAATCACTCATCATTTTGTTCATTCATTCAATCAATTTGTCTTAATTGGTAAAACCGGTGTAATACACTTTCTTCAACACATTTTCGAACGTATTCTTCTCTGGCTCATTTATTGCGTCACTTATAGCTTGTAGCAGCGAATTTACTTCGCCCACTATTTGTAGTGACTCCGCTAACCATAGCGCACTGTTCTGTAATTTTTGTATGGCTTCATACAAACCTTTAAAATTTCCATGAATAGCTTTTAAAGTTGTTTCAACGGACACATCTTGAAATTTGGTCTGGCTCTCCTTAATAGCTGCAGCTTCGGCGGGATTGAATTGTAAAGTAACAGCTTTTATTTGCTGGAAGTGTCTCGTCGACAAACAACCACAGCAGTGTTTTTTTAATGCACTTTAAATCCACTGTAATAAGTCCACAACTGCGTACAGTTGTAGTGCGTAATGTTGTTCGACTTGGTCATGGCATCGCTGGAACGTATTTGTTCCAGAACTCACGAAATGTTTATTTATCGAGTACATTCAGTGGTTCACCTCAAGCATTTAACATTAAAAGTAAGTCAAACATAAATTGAGTCCTCAAGGGCATACCTTCATTTCTCTTTTTGACATTTGCATGTGACATTTTATTATTAATGTATATAATGCCGACGACGTAAACACCTCGAACACATTAATAATAATGGACGTTCGGGCGAAACGACTGAAGTCAATGACCCGCCCGCCGTACGCCGCTGAATTGCGGCACGATCGGCCAACTCTATTCATAAGTGAACCGAAATAATCCAGAACGAAGGGGATCAAATGCCGGCTTACACTTTTTTGTGAAATCGGCGAGCAGAAAACATTTTCCACAAATATTCAACAACCTCGCTATTGGAGGTACAATTAGTATTTTATTACACGCCCATATACTGGAGCTGAACTAAAAAACTTCCTAGTGAACAACATAATTGAGTAATTTTAATTGCCTCATTGGAGGCAAAGGGCTACGAAACGTCGAAATTTTTAACGGAAACAAATTTTCCATCCGTTTGGCTATCTATCCCACTTTTGTTTTACAGTATTTTACAAAAGTGAAATAATTGCCTTCTATCGTAAAAAATAGCATATTGTCCATTGCGATCGAAAACTTTAGATTCACTTTTAAATTACTTTATTTGCCTAAACCAGTGATTCTCAAACTTTTTTTCGGCGTCCTCATTGAACTCAAATTTTCCCAAGGCTTCCTATCAAAAGTACGGGAACACTTTACAAAATAGGTCATATTTTTTAAACAAAGTCGAGTTATTTCGAGTTATTTGAAAAATCCATCACAGAAATCATTTCAATCAGAAGTAAGGACATTCATTTTCAATAAAAATAATCAAAGGTGAAGATATTCTTCAAATAACTCGTGAACGGTGGCTCGTTGCCGACCATTGCGCCGGGCTCTAGTCATAGCCATACAACTTTTATTTAAAACTTTTTTTTCTATAGTCAATAATAACGTTAATAAGGGATGGGTAATTTATAATGAATAACCGGAATGGCGCAAAAGAAAATGGTGGATATTGAGTATTAATCGAAACAGAACAAGGTGAATTTAAAAAATACATGATATACAAATCTATAAACTTCAAAACTTCATCACTACTCCATACCGCCATGGTAGCTCGTAAATACAATAATTATTATACACCGCAACACTAGCGTTTCTGATTTAACGGCAAGCACGAACTGAAGAAGAGGCCAACGTTTGAACGCTTTTGCCGGATTGGGCCAAGATCTTTTGATGTGTGCACGAAAAACCGACAACATTCGGCTGGCCGACCAACGCTGGCCGCCAATGGCCAAGTTACGCCAAGTAGTCTTGTACACGTTGGCCCAACTCATTGGCCCAACTAGTTGGCCAATCGTGTACAGGGGCCTTAAGACGATCTTCAGCATGTATGTTAGTAAAAGACGGAGGCAATTAAAATGTACTCTAAAAAGACATGGAAGTTGACTTTACTTGACTGTGGTGAATGCGGCATCGATAAACAAAAATATTGAAGTTTCTAGTAAATTCTTCAGTCATTCAAGAATATTAACACACAACGTCAATGCTATAAAAGATTGAAATTGGGGAAGACCGACAAATACCTAATTTGTAATATAGTCACTTTGACTTCAACAGTTGTTACTTCAACAAAAGTTACGGTAGTTGGAAATGAAAAAATGTATATGAAAATTAATATAAAATATATTACATTACATAATATATACATCAACTTTTCGCACAATTTTATGACAAATCTTCTGATTAACTGGATACGTAAAAACGGAAAAAACCATGGATACGTAAAAAACTTAATCTGATTTTTTTGCTTAGCAACGTACTTTTTTTTGCTATGTTTTATTTGTGTTCAGTTTTTTCAGATATTTTCGTTTATTGTGAAAAATATATTTTTTATTTTGTAACATTCAATTGTCATTTACTCAAAATAAAAAATAAAAAATATATTTTTTCACAATAAATAAACGAAAATATCTGAAAAAACTGAACACAAATAAAACATAGCAAAAAAGTACGTTGCTAAGCAAAAAAATCAGATTAAGTTTTTTACGTGGCAACATTTTTATACCGTTAAATCGACAATGAAAGGGTCTCTCAAATTAAATTAAAAAAAATGGGGGATTACCATTTGAAAAATAAGTTGATGACGTCATTATTCAAAAACAAATGACATCTGAAAATAGACGTTCCCTCAAAAAGATGTGTTTTTATTAAGCAAAATCGACCTGTTCGAGGATTTTTTCCAAAAAATTTTTTTTTCACATTTACTGAATTTATTCCATACTTTAGGCGCGCATAGTATAGATTTGAATTAAGGTTTTTGATATTATCATCGTCCAATTTTAAATATTCACATTTAAAAAAAGCACTACAATTTTCCTCAAAAGTAGTGCATCTAATGTAGATTCTAAAATAGCAATAAAAGTAATAGCTTTAATTCTTGAAAACATATTGCTATTCAACCACAACGAGTCACCGATTTCGATGTAATTTCCCTATGTGTGAAACTCGATGTAAATCGTTTGATTGTTGTTTTTTTTTATATGACAACTGTGTGCTTTGAATATACTTAAAAGCTTTTAATTCTCCCAACTTTTTACAACAATAGCTGTGGTGGAGCGCGGTATGCAAAAATGTCAGCTAACTGTGCTCGCGAATGTTAGAACAAGATGGAGTTTGAGGGACCATTGGGACCCGATATATATATATTATTTCTTGGTCAGTACATTTCATTACTGCGTTTGTACTGTTTCCATATTCGCGAATTGGTACTTTCGACCTGGCCTTGTTACTCTGGATTATCAATAGCGTAAACAAAATCCAGAACAACAAACGCAGATTGGTGATACAAACATAAGTTCGTTCATGTTAAAAAATAAAGTCTTTAACCATGTCTTTAGAGTCTTTTGTTTTCAAACACGGGCAGTACTGGACAAAACCAGTTAACAGGACGAAACTACATGATATTCTACCACGAAAATAAATGTTACATTATACAGATAAAGCAAAATTCTGTATAAAGCATAATCTCAAACGCAGACTATAATACCATATTTGGCGAATCCCATGGCGGTTACATTAAAAAAACAAAAAACATCACAACACAGAAATTGACATTTTTTCCTCTAGGAATAATTTGTATCAGTCAATCACTTGTATCAGAGGGAGAGTACACATGGACGTATCCACACGACCAGACAATGTGACAGCTCAAATGCCACAGGCAGGATTCGAACCCGCGAGGAAAATAGCTCTCGTTGTAATCGCCACCTCCCAGTTGGCGCTTTACCCACTGAGCTATGCCGCAATCAAGTATTACTCTTATTAAATAATCATTATATCTTACCTGCTTGGACAAAATCAAGTTAACAGTAAACGTTAATAACGTTAACTTGATTTTGTCCAGTACTGTTCCATCTTTATTCTATAATTTAATTTAATTTTATTCCTCAAGCGTATGCAGCCAACATTACTCACACCTGTCATATAATCTCCTTTCTCTCTCTCCAAAAAAAGGCACAGTACAATAGTGTGAAGTGTGATTTTTAACTCTACTCGAAGAAAGACACGCGACTTTTGCTCTCTCTCCTACGTTAACATAACGCAGCAGCTATTTTAGTGCACCTACTTGCATACAGTGCATTAGTGACTACTTGGGTCATCCCAACTGCTGTGCACCTTAGTGACGCCGGCCGGCATAAGTGCATCAGTGGAAGGAAAGCATCCCGCGTGCACCTATAGACCTTGTGAGACCGCAACCTACGGAAGAAAACGTAAGTGCCTTTTCTCATACAGTCCACAAAATCCCTTTCGCACAAGTACTGTATGACGAACAGGGTCCGGAAATTGTCTTACAACGTAGGGTCGGCACTATACAACTCTATGATAATTAAAGAATAAAGCGTCATTTTGTATATTATTATATATACATATAGCGTAGCCAGTGTTCCTTCATCGATTAGTAAGTTAGTTCGACGCGAGACGGACGAATGGTAGAACGCCGAGTTCCGAATTTGATGTGTCGTCAGTGATTAACTAAGAAACGTGTGTATATACGTATTTTGTCCCGTGTACATATGTTTTAGAGTTCGTGTGGTGTATTTACATTATCTGATTTTATCTGGATTTTCGCAATAATGGCACAGTCGTTACCATTTGTGGATAGACTGAAAAAAGATGATTGAAAATTACGAGGATTTTACAATAGACACATATTTTATGTATTCCTTGCAATCGTCGATATACAGGTATGTTCCGTAGATGCCGAGAGTGTGAAACACATTTAGATTCGAATATCCATGAACAAAATATTATTGGTATTGTTAGAAAAGACTAATTTTGTCGACTAAGTTTGATTTTTGTATGTTTTTGAGCATGTAGCCTTTCGTAGAATGTGGTCGCCAATATTCACTTTTTTTGTCAAATATGTATCTTATTTTACATGGCCTAGTAGCCATACATTACGTAAAATATATTTACAGAAGATATATCAACGTGTCATGGGATATATCAAAAAAGATTAATAATAGTATTAATAAATTTCTGTGGCTGACAGTGGACGAAGTAACAGATTTTTACGGTAATAAAGTCGTTAATGTTCTGATACGAATTTTAGGTGTTTCAGATATTTCGCCTCCGATATTGATAGCTAGGAAACAGGTTTTGCAAACAACGGCTAAAAGTATAGAAATAGTAGTAACATGTGCATTGTCCTCTATAGATGTAAAAAATAATAATGTACTGATGTTAGTGGCAGACTCAGCCGCTTATATGGTGAAAGAGGGACAATATTTAAAACACATGTATCCCAATATGATTCACGTTACATGTTTGGCACATGCTTTACACCGTGCGGCGGAAGAAGTTTGCAAACAATAACTATTGGTAGATTCTTTAATCGGAAATACTAAACATATTTATTAAAGCGAGCTCCCGAAATCAAAACTTTAAACGTTAATTTCTTAACATACCATTACAATGAATAACATCGTTCATTACACGTCCGTAAATGCTTTTTCCATGTTTGCATGACTTTACGGGAATTTTCCATGCACGCACGACAACAGCATATTATCTGGATTCCTATTGAAATACACTATTTTTCGACTACCCGGATTTTTTCGCCCACGCATTATTTCCACTCGCATGCGACTCGTGCTCGCTGAAAGGTGAAGTAGGGATCATTACGTTTATATCGATGGCGTATCGGTAAGTAAGACGACACTCGACTAACGAATTCCAAATTGGGCATCCGAGCGAGCCCTTTCGCCGAGACGGCGGCGTGTCGCCCTTACGACCCTTAACAAGGACGTAAGGATATCTCGTCCTCGAGTTCCGCACCCTCAGCACTCGCAGCAACTCACAGCAACTCACATTCTGTGCAAATAAGAGGGAGGCCTTGTAGAAGTGAAAAAGAGAAGACGAAGCGCGTGCCTCGCTCAGATCTGTCTGCCCTTGCGGGAAATTGTCATGAAGAAAATCGAAGCACGTTTCACGCAGAATAAAATATAATAAGTAGGCACAGGAGAGTTTGCCATAACGCATGTTAAACTGCATTTAACTATCATACGCGAGTCCCGGCACGTTGCTGGGCACGGTCAGTGCCGTACGTATACAAGGGCAAGAAATACACGCATATACAATTTACAAGGCGCTTAAAAAATACGGTTTACACTTTAATTATCATGGAGTTTTATAGTGCCGACCGTACGTAATTGCCCACATTTCCGGACCTTAGTAAAAAGTTACACTACACCTGTGGAAAGATAGTGATAGAACGACTCGCAATTTCGCGTGTATTATATGTACTTCGACCTTTTGAATTCGAAAATAAGAATGAACATTTTTTTGGTATCATCCACCGCACTAATATCATCCATTACTCATAGCATAAAGGTGCTTGATTAAAATGCACGTTATTAGATACATATGACATACTAAACAGAATGACGGAGCCAGGAAACAGTTTGTCAAGGTATTACGTACAGATCCCTGGCAGCAATTTCATGTACCTGTGCCATAAGTTTCCAATTCTGTCACATTCGAGGTTAAAATAGGGTATTTTCATCGGCCCCAACAATTTCTAGGAAACAATGAATGGCGTGCAACGAGAGGCCTGGATATGGTTTGAGAGTGTAATTTACAACTTTCTGGAAAACACTTACTAGATATGATCACATAGTTGAGGATGTGCTTCAAATCCGTGCACAGTGAAACAGGTGGTGCGTTCAAAAGTATCTGCCCTTGCATGAAATTATCATGAAAAAAATCTAAGCAAGTTTGACGTAGAATAAAAGGCAATCCTATTTTTATCTCACAAGTTATACTAATCAACATTGAAAACAGTGAAAATATTTTAAGTTTGGTATCACCCACCATTCCTACCAGTGGAGATGCAAATGAACACATTGCGTACACGAAAGTAACTAGGAGTCTGCCACACGTTTGTGTATTTTATTATAAAATTATTTATTCACAAATAATTTCATTCAAAATACGTTGAATAATCACATTATTCAACGTATTGCTTATAGCGGAGGTTGTACAACAGCACCAACTGACACTAAATTTTCTTATTATTATGGTATAGTAACTCTTGACAAAAATAAGTAGTAGTTTTTTTTACCACCCCTCTCACATGCGATAAGTATGTATGTATAGTCAATCCCCTCCCAAGCAAAATATCTGGGCACGCCACTGGCCCAGTTCTTTTATTCCTTTAGAAACTTCTTCATGGCATACACTAAACATTTGTTTGTAAAATTTCATTTTGCATATTTTTTTTTAAGTACCTTTGAAGAACGTCGCTTTTAAAACTTGCTTTTTCCAAATGGTATTTTAGAGCAACTTCCAACTCAGCACTAAAGTTTATTAATCCGAGGAAAACGTGACGTGAAGGACGTGAACTCTTTGTGTCATGTTCTGTAAATGCAAGTTCAAATGCATCACAAAAATGTACATAATATAGATTTATAGGATGTAAAATGAAGCAATTGTGCCCATACTTTCATTGTACAGTTCAACGTCTCTTCGATACGCAGATTCTAGCTGAGATACAGTGTTTACTTTCCAAAAAACGTAATTTACATAACATTTTTTTTGTTCGTTGTGCCACACTACATGCTTTATCATACAGTCACCTAAATGATTTTAATAAGTCAGTTTCATTTTTGTCCATGATTGTTCATCACCAAATAATCAGCAGGGAAACAAAAAAGCACATTTTTTTTATTACAACCTCGAAAGATATTACGCCACAGAAGCCACTATCGAATACGATTATATGTAGCTAATCATATAATTTCGTCTTTGTTTACATGTCTTCTCACTCTATTCTCTATTTTACGAAACTGGCATGATATTTGCAATAAGCTTCCATGGCAGATATATCTACAACATAGTTTTTGTAACATGTTTTTTTTTACACTTTACACTTTCTCAATTTGTAATGAAATCCCGAGAGAAGAACAGTTTTCGGAATATTAAACAGATTGTTTCTAACAATCTATTAATAAATTCATCTAAATTATGTTTTTGGATATCTAAAGATATTTTTACTTCATAAAATAACAAAACACTCTGTCAAGTGTGTAAAATACACATTTTACAAGTACAGATCAACAGACAACTAACGAAATGAATGAACTTCTTTGGTAGTAACAGTGAATGCTCATGAGTTAATGTGACTGTACTGATGTACTAAGTGAAACAGATTCCTACGTTAGCACTCAATATCTCACCTGTTGTGGAACTGCTACTTTATAATATTTTTGCACACCAAACATTTTGAGTTATTCCAGGTGATAAAAGTCTGAAATTCAATATGGCGTCATATTTTACGTAGAATTCTGATGGAAAATGTCCTCTCAATATTTTTCATAAAAATGCGTTCTATCTGAGTAAAAAATTATTTGTCATTCTAACTTCAAAACGAGGTTTTTTTTCCGGTGTTGAGGTTCTCATGATGAAATCATGAGAATTATATATTATGCACTTAGGGATGCTCGGGAGCAAACTACTCGCCGGAAGTACACAACCTACTTGTTTCTCGTGGTGCATATACGATCTTTTCTCACACCCACCAGAAAGTACGTTCTACGTAATATTCTTTGAATAGATATGCGAGGAAGTTCCGGAAAAAAAATTCGTCAATGCGCCCGAATTCAAAATATATATTTTCTATTTACATGCGGAGAAGTTTCGAAAAAAAAAATCTTCAATGCGCCTACATCCCTAAGTGCATAATATATAATTCTCACGATTTCATCATGAGAACCTCAACACCGGAAAAAACCTCGTTTTGAGGTTGGAATGACAAATAATTTTTTACTCAGATAGAACGCATTTTTATGAACAAAATTGAGAGGACATTTTTCATCAGAATTCTACGTAAAATATGACTGTAATTTTTCCGTTTTCAAATTTTGAATTTTCAAGAATGATGTCCGCCATATTGAATCCGCCATCTTTTATTTCAGACTTTCTTCACCATAAATAACTCAAAATGTTACTAAAACATGAAGTGACATAGGAAAAGTATAATTACAAACTCCTATTTACTTTTTTATAATGAAAAACGCGCCATTTCTTGAGAAATCCGGCCGCCATTTTGAATCCGCCATCATTAAAATTTGAAAATTTTGTCAAATATATTCTGTAGTATTGTTTTGATTGAGAAAAATGACTGTGGCGCAAGAAAAACTCACATTAACATTATTTTCTCGTTAATACTAGAGAAAAATTCATATATCATGAGATTTTATGCAATATCCGCCATTTTGAAAAGATTAGAGTCAGTTGAGGTCGGCAAAAAAATTCTATCATCAACTCCAACTATTGCCTCCACCTCCTTCCACAATCCGGAGTAGGTTAGAGTACTTTTGGACTAAAAAAAAAATTATACTAAAAAAAATAATCCCCAAATTTTCAGTACTTTTCTCCATAAAGTCAGCCATATTTTTTTTTTTCTAGAGCAGTTAATCACAATTCTGACCCCAAATCGAAAGATCACATCCGAAAACATTAGGATAAGTGGTTTTTGTAAGTGAATTCATTAATTTCCCTTCGAGATTGACGCTCCAAAAAGGACGAAGAATTGTGTCCGTTTGGGCGTTAATGGGTTAATTATGTACTCTCTTTCTTAGAATAATACTTTCCTTATAGAGCCGGCAACAGCGCATCATCTGACACAGAATTGACAGACATGCGACAAACGATTAGTTTGCGAATTTGCCGAGTGACTGCCTTAATTAGTGTTATTGTATTGCATTTCGCTGAAATCGTTATTATTTATGTGCTTTTAAGTGTAAACTTGTAGCTAATATTTCGTTGTATATTTAGGTGTACAATTTATATTGTTTAGGTGTATTTTTAAATACGTAGAACCATATATTTCGGATTTAAAGACCTGTTGCTTTTCTGCCGGTCGGCCGGTTTGTTTACAGCACAGTTTATAAGTTTTTTTGTGTTTAATTGTGTTTTACTTTCGGTTTCGGCTAGTTTTGTGGTAACGGATACATAGTATAATAATTATGCCTCAAAAGTGTTGTGTTTCTGGCTGTAAAGGAAACTATAAAAGTGGGTCTAAAGTTCATGTTTTTGGTTTTCCAAACGACGTAAATTGAATGATAGTATGGATGCAATCAGTCAGTATCAATACTTCATCAGTTAACTATCGATGGTTTTCATAAATATTAGTGTATTTAACCCCCTCATATGATTAGAATTACGCGGCCTATATGTGTGACGTCACACGACAAGCGCTAAGGCCTTGTGTATTTCAGTGGGTGTTGGCTACGTCCGGTATTGATATGACGCTAAGTCCGGTGGCTTTTCGGATGGAAAATCTCCTCTGTTAACGTAACCGGACGGACGGTGACAGCCAGTGAGTGGTAGCAGAGCGTGTCAGTCTTAACCATCTACTAAGCTTCTGTCAGCAGGTTCGAGTCCCACCTAACAGACTTCTAATTAATCAGGACGTAGGTGTCTAATTGTAAGTGCAAATGTACCGGGGTTAGATGGAAAATCTTTGTTTTATATCTTATTGTTAGTAAAAACTAAGCGATTGTTACAACGCAGTTTAATAAACAAAGTTTTCAACAAGCTTTAGAATATGTACAATAGGCAAGGCTCTGAAAATTATTAGCCACGTGAACGGACATTGTATTAACCAGGAGATGATTAAATTTGTTTCTTAAAGTTCACAATCATTCGACCTTAAAACTATTGTAAATTCTAACCTACGCATCTACCGTATTCAAATTAACAATTTTGTTTCGATTCAGTGAACTTTAACATTGAACATACGTTGTGTTGGCTAACCAAAACAATGAAATAATATACATAAGTATACCTGTACTATAAGTAATATACGTTTACCTGAACATGTATTATCATTATTATATTCAGTTAATAATTTCGCTACCAAAAGCACCAGATTGTTACTTTTCTGTTAAATTATATAGATTAATTGATCTATATGTAATTTTATGGATGGGACATGAATTAGGCATCTTCTATAAGTCGTAGAAAAAACTACCTGTATATATTTTACGTGTATGTAAAATACTTGTATGAATACCTGTACTTTATCGTTCTTCCCTTATACCCGCTCGACATCGGCATCCGCCATTCCGTCCGCCGACTTGATTACATTATATTATCATAATATCCCTAGAGTATTCCAGCATAGGTGACCATGAAGTGGTCCAGAATAACCGTATAGGGACAGTTTGGCGCGGCCTATTTGGCGCAGGAAGTTAGGCGCGGCCGGTTTGGCGCTAGGACTATCAGCCGCATCACAGTTTGGCACTAGCATATTTGGCGAAATTAAGTTCCTTTGCTAAGATCGGCAATCAGCAGTGCACACAGTGTGTTTTATATTGCGTTAAGCAAATGAAAAAGCTTTTCCAATTCATTTCTTCATTTATAGTCACCTGCCTCTACACTCACGCGTATTTGTTGATAATGGTTATAATTGAGCCTAAGAGCATAATTACATATTTATCAAATACTACAGTTGTAACTTATGCCACGGAGGTACTCAATTATATTATTTTCGCTGAAACGCATAACGATAGTTTTATACGGTTATCAGCTTCAATATAAGGTTTAACTAAGGTTAAACCCTTTAACGCCAAGTGCACTGTCAAGAGACTTGAACTTAGAGGCTCATATTACTGATAGAAAAAATAAAGAAAAAACAACTAAAAACTATGTATTCCCATGTTTTCGAGGTCGCTCTTGACGAATCGTTGACGTCTCAATTGAATCGTTAAAATTTGCAAAAAAATTGATGTAACCTTCATTTTTTAACAAAAACTATTAAAAAACGCTATTTTTTTGATTCTTTTTTTTAATCGCAATTTCATCTATGTTATCTCCTTTATACCACTCAAAAACGAATAGAACGTGCACTCGAGCCATGTACTTGAAGGAAACGCAATGGGAACAATTTAATTTTCTCATTTTTGAGGTAACTATAACTTGATATGGCAAAATTCAAAGGGTGATATTTCTCGTTTTTCCAGTTGCGGGATCATTGACGCAAAAGAAGAATTTAAAAATCATTAGTCTTTAGGGGATTTTGGACTCCTGATTCAGAATTTCAAAATTCAAATGGCGGATCCACTATGGCCACCATCCCGAGACAAATTTCAACTTTTTCGATTATTGTGACTCAAACTTTGTAAACTAGGGGTTTTCGGGGTCGCTAATCACGATCCCTATGTGAGAATTTCAAAATTCAGGATTTCGAAATTTGCTTCAAAATGTCTTTCGAAATTTCCTTCCATGCATATCTATCATTCTGAATTTTGAAATTCTGACATCGGGATCGTGTAGCGACCCCGAAACCTCTGGTTTACAAAGTTTGAGGCAAAATAATCGAAAAATTTTAAATTTGATTCGAGATGGTGGCCATATTGAATCCGCCATCTTGAATTTTGAAATTCTGACATCAGAATCATGATTGCGACCCCAAAAACCCCTAGAGTACTAATTATTTTTCAAAATTCTTCTTCTGCTCAATGATCCCGCAACTGGTAAAAAAGGAGAAATACACCCTTTGATTTTGCCATATCTAGTTATTCTAACCTCAGAAATGAGAAAATTAAATTGTTCTCATTGCGTTTCCTTCAAGTAATATGTTTCATTTGTTTTTGAGTGGTATAAAGGACGAAAATAGCTGAAATTGGATTTAAAAAATTTGAAAAAATGCATTTTTAAAGTTTTTGTTAAATATTGGGTAAATTTTTTTGCAAATTTTAACGATTCCATTAGAAAGAGGTGACCTCGAAAACATGGAAATAGGTTGTAGTTATTTTTTCTTTATTTTCACAAAATGCCAAGTTGCGGCTCTTGGGGTAAAGGGTTAAATAAGGTTTAACTGTAGCGCTGTTTCATGTACACGTCCACAAGTTAAATGGTAGCGAACACACTGCCACGCAACTACTTGTACAAACATACTTCGCCAAACGTGCGCGAAGTCCTAGCGCCAAACCGGCCGCGGCGTAGTCCTAGCGCCAAACCGGCCCTAACTTAAGAATAACGTCTAAGAGTATAGGGGGGACTCACAAAACGGGCAGACCTCGGGGAGCCTGATCGAAGTTGGGGGTTCCGTCTCTAGGATTGCACCCTTCCAGAGTCAATAACCAAGTGAAGGTTGTCACAGAAATTGGTACGGTTTATATTGGCAGTTTTTGCAACGTTGTCACACTCTTCTCGCGAAATTGTAATATATAATTGCATCTAACACGTCTCGTGTTCAAATCTATAGTCAAAACCTGATGGTAACAATTCCAATTTACGCCTGTAGCTTCCGGTAACTCAACTGTATCATCGATCCTGGTCTTTTTTTTTTGTCGAGTTTTTTCAACAGTCTAGATGTAGGCGTCATCTTGAACGCTAATTTCTTCTCTCATTCGAAATATTCTATAGGACCCAGTGCATCTTCCTGAAACTTGTTGTCCGTTGTCTTTCCGTGACGGAAACAAAATCTCAACCAGATTCGCTGTTCCGTACGACTAGACATCACAGTTTCGTGAGAAGAACGTTACAACGTTTGCGATAAGTGTCAATACAAGCCTATACAAACTTCTACGACAATCTCCGTCTGGCTACTAACGTGAAAAGGGTGCAACTACACCCACCTATATGTGGACCCCTCAACTCCGATCTGTCTGTCTTTTTTTGGGTCTCTGGTGTATACGAGATCAAGAGGAGAGAAAGCGCGCGATCCAGTTACAAAGCAACACAGCTAATAAGTGCGTATGTCCCCTCGAATTTCAAGGCATTAATAAATATTTATACGATGCGTATTAAAACGGAACGTTGACTAGGGAAAACACTAATTGAGAAATTATTAACCCGCCGATTTAATTCGAATTACACTTAAGACGTCACCCTCGCGTAATTTCCGTAACGAGGATTTATAGGCGGGGAACGCTGCTGGTGTGGTAAGCGCCATGGTTATATTAAGCTCTACCGTTCATAAAAGGCAGTAGACCGATCGTTAATCTAACTTCAGTTGTTTAAGCGAATGAATCATTATAATTTAATGTTTAGTTATTTCTTTAAAAAAATAATCACATCAATAATATAGTGTGCTGATACTTTAGTGCATGTTAATGGGACCAGTAGGGATGGGCGATACCGATCCGATATATCGAAGTATCGATACTTCGTTTATAATACATCGAGTTTTTGGCATCGATAACTCTCTCGAGCGATATTCTAAAATATCGATATTTTGGTTTCGATACCAAATAAGTATCGGAAAATTTTTACCCGGTAAAAAAACGCATGTTCGCCCTGTGTTGTTAGTTGCCGTCGAGAGTGAATTTATGTTGTTTGTTGCGGGATTTTTTGCAAAAACTTCGATGAACATCAAGTAAACTCTCTGTCTTTGCTTTAATATTGGCAAGAGTCTGTGTTTACAGCACGGGCCATCTCTTAACCTAACTCTCTGTACACTTTTCTGCTAATGTTCAACTTTTTTGATATTCCAAATGGACGAATTTCAATATGCAAATGTATATTTTATAATTAACCGTTGCATTCTTTAAAAGGAAACAGAAATAAAAATGGCACCCCCGAAGAGCGAAGTCGTCTGTTGTTGAAAATATTGTTCCATTTTTAGCAAAATGAGAAAACGCTTATTATTAGGGACAATATTTGTGATGCACAGAAAAAAAGATATGTAAGCATTGATAAATAGTAATAGTAAAATGACGATGGAGGGAGTTTTCATTTAATTTTTACCATTATAACAGTAAAAATTGAATGAAAACAATCTTTTCCGAGAGTCAGTTTACCATTCTTTCTATAGTGTTTTCTTTTCTTTTTTTTTATGTGTATGATTAATCGAAATGTTTTTTTAAATGTATGTTATTGATCAAAACCAAAGAAATGGGTATTTTTATTTTTGTTGATCTCGCTTGATGTTGAGAGATATTTGAAGTTTTAATTTATTTCAGAAAGTTTATTCCAGAGCAATTATTTTATCCTTTTTTAATAAATAATAATGAAAAAAAATCGTTCGTTAAATTTTGGATTATTTTCCTGCTCATCAAATATTTTTTTTAACTTTATATTCACATTCAATTATTCTAAATGTTCAAATTTTGGAAAAATATTCATATGATTACCAATATATCGATTAATTTTGATAGATGTATCGATACCCGGGTATCGAAAAATTCAAAATACTTGCAATACCGAGTATCGATATTTTTGCTTTCGATTCCCATCACTAGGGACCAGACATATTTTGTCTGTCCGAGAAAGCACCCACCAAATATTCTTCCCAAAAAATCATTCTGACGGCGAAACCGTCAAACTCAGATGAAGCGACAAGGATATCCTTGTTCCTTGTTATTCGTACGTCGTGTATCCGAATTTCAATCTCATCAATTCAACTTATTTGATGTGCGAGTAACAAAGAACGAGCGTGTCGATTGTATCCTGACCAGGAGAGCGTACTGAGGCGATACCCTAGTATGGCCCTCTAGTGTGTGTTAATGGGACCAGACTTTACTCAACCTTCATCAGGCCTAGAAGATTACAAAAGAAAGTTTAAAAGTTTTATAAAATATAATTTTTGTTGAGATACGCCCGGCCCTGTCTGCGATTTCACAAAAGAGGGCTGGCAGTACAATTAATATAAGTTTTAGGCTGCGAAAGAGGTCCTGGTCATAGCTGTGCCATTAACCTCACTGAAAAATGCTTTCGAGCCCACCAGATATCCTCTAATAAGGTTCGAAAGCGATTTAGAACTAGTCTTAATTGGTTAATCATTAATTATTCAGACAGCCAAGAAGGGAAAAGGAGATAAGCCCGATGACAAAGAGAATTCCGTGGAATCCTAGTAGTTAAGCGGAACGGATTTAAAATTGAATTATCAGAAGACTCGATTTCCATTAAAACTTTAAACATTATTATAACACGACGTTACAAGGGGAATTACAGTTAAATCCTTAACTCGGTTATCATTTCCCTCCGTTCTTTGGCTTAAATGTGCCCATTTTTCGCTTTCTATGGCCTGAAAGTGCTTGTTTTCTAACTGAATTCTTTCAGTTAAAGAAAGGATATAAATAAAAGAATTTTTTATATGTAAACCGATGTACATATATATGAGTTAACTGAAAAGGTAAGTACGTAACGAAACAAATTAGTATTTGAAAAAAGTGTTGAGATTTTGTTTTCTAGTCAGAGTAATATTTTGCAAATTTCAGGAGAATATCTCGAAACTCGACGTTTTTCTTAACATTTCATTCAATTACATATGTATAGTGCCCTTTATAAAGTGCGCATCATATCCATTTTTATTAACGACTATTTTAAATCATATCTTTAACTTGTGCTTTAAAATTGATAAAAAATTGCCTACTCGAACAGGGTCACGCAGCTTTCGACAACTGCCAAATTTGACATTTTTCTAAAAAAAAAATCGCTTAGATAGAGCTTATTCGTAAAAAGTTTTACCAAGGAAAGGAAAGTTAATTGGTTCAAAATTTTACATACGTGTGCCAAATCTGAACGCACTATTAGAATATTTGTTTTTTGCCTCATTTGCCTCTATAGTTACTGAGCTATTGAGTTCAAATACCTGATAGCATTAACACGGAGTTATGAGGCTATTGAGGAGTCCGAGGATTCTAACTCTCAGACCGTTAGGTTTTGGAGTTATTGGATTTTAAGCTATCGGTTTACGATCTCGTGAGATCGTACATAATTTCGATATAGTTTCATGCATACAGATTTCTGGGCTGCTTCTTGTTTTTAACTGTTTAAACATATTTTGCCAATTCTGTTATTACGTGTTCTGATGTAAAGTAAAAATCGCCTTCATTTATTTCGCGTATCGCGGATGAAAACCCGTTTTTCGTTTTTTATGACGTTGTCGGAAAAGGGCTTCCGCAAAATTATTGGCTTCATTAAAAGCTTGCACGCGAAGTACAAAAACGAATCCGTGGCAATATTCCAAAAATAAATCTGGCGTGAAACGAACACTGCACAAAAAGTAATATGTAGTAATCGTGTTTCGAAATGAAGGTTGAGTTTAAACATTGGCAAAAAGGAAGTAGGTATTGTGAAATAGAAAGGCTGATAGCAGAAAATTTGATTTTATTTACATATGAATATACAAAGATGTACAAGGTTTTTGTTTATATTTTGACACTCACAAACGAAGCTTGATACAGAAAATTTACTAAAACTCCATTTTTTATGTCATATAATAAACCTTGTTTGTAAGTGTCCAAATAACTAATTATTAAAAAAAAGTCATCAAATCTGGCTATGAATGAGAGGAATAGCAGTTATGTCGAGGCTCGAAGCGAAACTTTGTTGTTGTAAAATTTTTGAAATTGCTCTCATAATTGTAAAATAAACAATGAAATTCATTTTTAATGAAGAAAATAGGGGTCTTTCACTTAAAATTTATTTTAGAAAAGTATGTACTACTTTTTACTGGCACGAGCAAAGAAACACTTGCACAAAGAGCTCTTTGGCAATATTTTTCAAAACGGATCAACTACGTAGCTGTCCCTGACTCCCAGGACCTATAAATTTCAGCCTTTAAGTGGCAAATACCGGTGGAAATTTATGTTCGCGATATGTCCCAGATGTCGGGACTCGCCGCGCTCCAGGTACATAAAATATTAATTTTTCCTATAGGTTGTCGGTCGATTTCCCGCGGGATGCTTCGGAGATATTAAGACATCAATTATTTAGTAAAGGCACGAATGCGCTGGATGGGTAATTTTAATTTGCGCTTGATGGATTGATGCCGTGTGGGATAGCTGAACCGTAATTTTAATATAATTTATAGGGCGGACGAATGTAGTAGCACAAGTGCTAAATACAAGGGTAATCCCAAAAGTAAGGTCTTCAAAGCGATACAGAAACAAGTATTTTTTGGCGGCAGTTGAAACTACTGCTTTATTCGACCATATTTGTTTTTTCAATTAAGCGGTTGTCGAGTGCGCTGTGTCCACTCAACTTGGCAGCCGTTATAAGTGCAGCTGTCATTAAGTCATTAAGATTTGCAACATTAAGGTCGGAGCACAATTATCGCTATTTATGGCTCTCTTGTGTACTTCCTGAAGATTTAAAATCCACTATGCAGAGAACTGTGTAGTATTCTTTGAGCATTCGCGGGACCTACCTTGTGCATGTATTGCCAGACAAAATCTTCTGGTTGTGGATTTTAAAACTTCAAGAGGTGAACAAGAGAGCCAACAAACATCGATCTTCACATTAATGATATCGCCAAGTCCGCACTTGAAGGAAATGGCGATTGGTAGCTCCATTGAAAACATAGAAAGACGTCCTTCTGTAAACCTCCATCCTAAGGGGTTATAGGGTTTGAGGTTGCATGGTCACAAAAAAGCAATAGGGTTAAACAAAGCTCAGACTTATGTTTGGAAGGTCAATCCCCACATTTCTCTATTATTCTCTAAAACATAGAAAAATGTGATATGGAAACATAGTTTATAAAAATTATTTAGTTTAGTGGAAAATATGCTTCTTTTAATAAAGTGTATTTCAAGAAAAATCAATAGAACAATCTTTTAGTATTTCTTTAAGTATTTTTTTAAGTATTTTTAAAGATTTTTTATATATTTTTGTATTTCCCGAGATTTTGTTTATTTAGCACACTAAATTTATACGTACTAGCAGTTTTTATGAATCTGTGAGGACTTACTTTTAAATAATCTGTAATTTTTAACATTTAATTATTTTATCATCGTTTCCGTTTTTGTAGGGTTTGGTGAGTGAGTCCGGTCCAATGGATACCGACAATCTTCTAGAAAAAAGTTTTTCCACTAAATATCGGTTTCGAATGGGTATTTTATTCGAGTATATCGCAGCAAATGTTTCAGCAAGCTTTATCGAATCACGGTTTAGTACACTGTTATTTCGATAAAATCATTTACTTACTTCCATTGCCAATAATTTCTCCAGCGACGAATAGATGGCGTAATTAATATAACACTTAGACTCCTTCTCTACCCTAAATTCCACATTATCCCGCTCTTCCCTAACTAAGCTAAGCCTTTCAATAAAACGAGGCAGCTAGCGAAGGCATTGTGTCCAATAACTGGCAACGACAGCAGTTACGAGACGAAGAAAGCGATGATAAAGGATATTTTTTTCACGTCCCGCCGACAATTAACGTCAGGGTGTTTATGGAAAACGTAATATCGGACAGATATTCCCCTAAAAGGATTATTTTCTACGCCCGCGTTTTCATTTAAGTTGTTGATGGGGAAGTTGCCAAATGCTCCGGCAGAGCAGATATGAGAAAATTTCGCTGTATTGTAATGAAGCGAAATATTTAGAGAGAGATGAAACGTGTATTAGTTTATTAGAAGTGTTATAGTTAACTCGAAGTAGAAGTTCACATATTTGTATTTGGGTTAGGGCGAGGAACAAACAGTTATTCTTCCACGTGACATATTGATGGACAACATTGTTCGTTTATCACCAACGCAATTGTATATTAACGTGTAGTTAACTTACAGTATAGTACTTACAGTAACGTATAGTTAACTTACAGTAGATATAAAATATCCTACAAAAACACCACAAAGAACCCAATAATATTTCAAGGAAGTACATCGCTCAAACTATATAGAAACAATGTCCCAAACTAAGGCACGACGACGGGGCATTACGATAAGTGATGTAATTCAGACTGCTCGCCTTTTGTGCTCGTTTTTTTTGCGCTTCCTCAGATGTTCCTTGCCACGAGTAAAGTAAATGTGATCATAGCATTCCTTCAGTGGGAATTATACAGTCTGTGTAAAACCGACATCGGCCAGTTATGAAAAAGGACAAACAGAAGTGAGACGACAGATAAGAAGCAACCTCATACGCATCGAAGGTAGTGAGGGAATAAGACCGGCCCTCTAACCACGTTAGTGTGAGAGATGTAGACTTTGTCCTTTTTCACAACCGGCCGATATCGGCTTTACTTTTTGCTCCACTTGCCCCTACTCAGTTACTCTGCGCCAAATTTTAGTTTTTTTATGTCTTCTATAAGTTTAAGGTCTATTGTAACTATTATAAAGAGTTATCTACATATACTCGGATCGATGAACAGATATATCAATAAAAATGTATGATCAGTGTATGCTAGCTGTCCGATTGGTTAACAACTTTGCTAGATTGGTTTACACTATTGGTTACGCCACTGGGATATATGTTTGATTAAAATAGATAAAATAAATATTTTTTGTACGTGTTTTTTTTTGTCGCTTGGAGTAGACATTCGAATAGATAGATAGATATAGTTTTCATGCATATAGTTGGTTAAATCTCTCTCAAGATTTTTTATTTTTGGTAGATTAGTAAAGTACAGTTGTTTCTTTCTTTTTTTATATAATAATTCATTAGACTTTGAATAAATAGTGATAGTGAATTAGTTCAATCCCGCAATTCCTTCGTTCCCACTTTATCCATTTACCATCCCGTACCGAACTACACGATTCAACAAATATCATCATTGCAATACGGATTGGAAGTCGCTTAGCTATTTTTTATCATAGTTTATTTGGTACAAAGATACAGTCCATTATATTAATCCTGGCGTCATCAACTATAATTACATATGTGTTTCTACACATATGTAATTATAGTTTACACAGTCAGACACTACAGTTCACACAGTCAGAATAAATGTATTGAACTATACAGTGTTCATAAATCCACCCAAATGTATATTTTATTTATAACGCGATTTCTTCCAATTTGGGTTGTAAGTGTATGTTAAAAAAGTTAAAAATTTGGTGTAGTTAAAATTTACATTAATCATTGGTGTTCTGTTTTATAGGGAGCAAAGGGGGTCGATTTTTCGAGAAAGGATGTTAGTGCTTATTCTAAATAATTTTTGTTGTCAAATTTAGATTCAACTAGCATCCCTAAAAATACCTTAATCCCTTTTTCGAATATCTCAAAAACATAAAATATGAGTAACTTGTCTATTTCATTAACAAACAACATCAATAACAGATTTAAAATTAGTTTAGTAGTTTTCCCAAATGTCTGTCTGACAAACATATCCACCTTCAATGCGATACATTTTTCAACACTTCTTAACCACTCCCTTACTTTTCTTAGAGTTTGTCGACTAATATCTTGACGCGCTCGTCTAACGGTGTTTTAATTTTGATAGAGGAGGAATTTTTAAACGTTTTTCGTTAAATACGATGATTTGGAAAAGTGTATCATATTGGAAGGTGGATATGTTTAACAACTCACAATATTAATAAAAAATATATTTTTTTTGAAGATTTTATTAATTGGTTAAAGAAATAAACAAGTTATTCATATTATATACTAAATTAATCAGTTTTTGTGATTCAAAAAAATGTATTAAGGCGTTTTAGGGGAGGCTGAATCTAAATTTGACAATAAAAAATATTTAGAATAAGCCCAAGTATACTTTCCCGAAAAATCGACCCACTTCTACTCCTAAAATAGCACGCCAATGATAAATGTAAATATTTACTATGCCACACTTTTCATTTTTCTATCACACACTCGCCACCCAAATTTGAAGAAAGTCGCATTACTACTAGCAGAGAAATTAAGATGGATTTATGAAAAACGGGACACACTGTATAGCACACGATGTTCCCATGATTACCATATCTATTCGCTGGCCAGAGTATAACTGACCAAGATGAAAGTTCGTTCCTTCAGACATACGCAGGGAAACAACACAGCAAATGCAGACAGCATAATTTTTGTAATTTTAGAGAGAATTGGAAAACATAACCAAAACATAATCAAAACTCATAAACATCCCTCAAACCTCTTAAAATAAAGTATATATTTTTGTCACCATTGAATGTATAGTTTTCGTTTATATTTTGACAAATATCTACAGGGTTTATTGTATGAAATAAAAAAACAAACTTCTTGTATACTGTATCATCTTTCAAGCTACTCAAAATTAACAATTACACATCGAAAAGTCACAAAACGAGACAAATGTCAATTATTTTAAATCGAACAAACAGTATATTTTTTGTTTTTCTGCTATAATTCTTTCTCCTGATTTAAAAATAATAATAGTTTATTTCAAATACTATGAATAATTTATATATTTGCATGAATTATAAACTATTAAATATTTTATGTTGATAATATAACAATATACGTTATGTTATCGTTACAATGTTGACGTATATAACAATATTAATAAATTAATAATATCGTTTTATTCTGAAAGTACCTAAAAGATTTAATTCTTGCGTCGAAATTTATTTCGTTTTGACATAGGATGTTTGCAAGAATATTTATTTACTATACTTTACTAGATTTATGTGAATAAAATATTTTTTTTAAAAAGTGATGATGTTAAATAGTCAAATAGTTTTGAATTGGTGTTTGTAATTTAGAAGGAAACTGTTTGAATATTTTTGAACGAAAAATACAAATGATAGATTCACATCTGTATTCAAAAATCTGTTGTTCAAAATAAAACATACGTAACACATGTAAAACGGTCCTGGAATTTAATTATTTAATTCTTTAATAATTTAATTGATAGTTTAAACATTTTCACATTAAATATTTGCGAGACTATTAATATTTATCTAATGTAACATAACGTGCACCAAAAATACACTAATTGTCTCATTATAATAATTTAATGAGTACAGTACGTCCTGACTCACTACATAATTTTGCTATCAATGTACTTCGCCTGAATACGGATCTGTTAAGATTCGTGAATCTCTCACTTTAGCAATAACTTTGTATATACGAGAGACGTGATTATTGCCATGGTACACTCAAATTCTTCAGGATTTAATAACATTCCTTCGCTCCAAAGCAGTCGAGTCTCAGGAAGGTATTTCTGAATTAGTCCCAGACAATATATGATGTACTTAATAAGAGTTATTGGATAGTTAACGACACATAAGCTCCTACAGTATTTCAGTGTCCTTATGTTGTCTAATCAGATACTTCTGTGCGTTTGCCGAAATGTTATTCACTCTGATAATTCTTTATTTAACTGGTAAGGAGAGATTCTAAAGTAGAATGAAAATATATATGTATATACAGGGTGAGTCAGAAAGAATGTGCCAACACTAAACTGGATAACTAGATAACACAATATTATGATTGAGCTCAACATGCCTTAACCAATGTCTTGGTTTGAGAGATTCTTTTATTCTGAAATTTCTCAATTATTGAAAAAGTTTTGTTAGTATAAATTTGAAAATTGGTAGTTTTATGTTTTTGGCTGTGAGAATTTTAAGTTTATTTTGACGTTGCCCTTAGAGTGCGCTAGTTCCACTGTATTATTTAGGTAAATTAAAACATATTTTTTTATCTGTTGAGCCATGCGAAACAGAGAATCTAAAAGAACGCTCAATTCTACAAAGAAAGGCTATTCTTGTTTAGGTCGTCTAAATCTATCGGATTTTAAGTTATTTGCATTTAAAAGGTACAATGTATTTTGTTATGATTTTTTTATTCTTAAAAGATGAAAAGGTACTGAGAAGCAATCAAAGTAACATTAAATAAAATAACAATTATTGCTAATAGTGATAACAACAAACTTCAAATCAAATGTTGAAAGTGTCCAGCATCTACCTCAATACATTTTAAAATACACTTTCTTAAATGTCTCTGAATGTTAAACAAAAGTTCACTATTATTTTGAAATGTATTCGCGACTTCTTGTATTCTCTGCCAGAACTCCTGAAGAGGATTAACTTCTTCCTGATAAGCTAAATCCTTCAAATTTGACCATACAGAGAGTTCAGAGGGTTTAGGTCTGAACTTCTCGGTGGCCTAACAAATTGACTTCTACGGCCAATCCACCGATGTGGAAAATGCTGATGTACATATTGGCGTACCGTGGCAAAATGTAGTGGCGCTCTCCGTCGTGCATAAACTACATGTTTTCTCTTAATGCGAGTCGTACATCTTCTAGGAGCTCATTTAAAGGATGTTGAATAAAGTTTAAGTACTAAGGTCCAGTTAGATTTTATGGCATTTCAAAAATTCAAATGACAAAATTAGAAATTACACCACACCAAATGTTCACCTTAAACTCATGCTGAAAATGTCTTTCTTCTAAAGCATGTGGATTCTCGGAATCCGACAAATGATTGTTCCTCCAATTAAAAACTCCCAGTCCAGTGAATGTCGCCTCATCGGGAAATAAAATCTTATTAAGAAAATCTGGATTTTCGGTTTGCATATTTTGTAGAAGCTGAGCAAATTGTAGGCGAACTGGTAAATCTTGAGGCAACAACTGCTGAACCGGAGTATAATGATATGGGTGGAGCATTTCTTTTTTCAAAATTCTACAAATGTTTGTCGTTTCTACGACATTTCTACGATTTTTTTTGGTCGAATGTAGAAATTTCAACAGTACCTATTTTAGTAAAAAAAATTCCAACTATGTCATATTGTTATATTTTAACTTTCAGGTACTCGAATAAAATTTATTTATTTTTAATAAACTATAATGGATTTGTAAAGATCTCGACCCCAAAGGTACTGAATATTCATTGCTAAGGAGCTTAAAATTAAAGTAAAAAAATTAAATGGTAGGTAAAATTAAAATTAAATGTGGTTCTCAACAACTCCAATTATACAGGGTGTCTCTAAAAGGTCCATACAAAATCCCACCACATATTCCTCGGCTCAAATTAAGTATATTTAAGGCAACTTACCTATATACCACGTTGTTCCGCTTGGCCGCTACGAGGCGCCAAAGTTCAACTTCTGAGATAGTTTTTTGCTAATAACTTCAAGACCATTGGGGCGATTTAGCTGAAATTTTGTACAATAACATAGTTTTTAGTTACGAAAGCAATGATTCTCAAATCACCACCGGAATGAATCCATTGGCGTATTTATTAAGATTCCGTGTTTTAGACCCTCCCAAGTTTCTACGCTAATGAAATAAAGACTTGTTGACATGAAATTTCGATTAATTGACTAACTCGCTACAAAAAAGGTACTAGTGATAGAAGTCGATAACTCTTATGGTTTAGGAGAAATTCGCATTTCAAAAATTAATCACACATGACTATCGCCCGACATTGTCTTCACAGAGATGTCAACTGAAGGGATCTTTTTCGTGTAAAATCAAATTTCATGGGGACAGATTAATTAAAGATTTATTTTTACAGCAATAATTGTTCAAAATGTTCACCATTCACACGCATACAAACATCTACACGACGTAGGAAATTGAAAATGACTCTTCGCATAATTTCTTCGTCATTCCTTAAATCATTAACTGCAACCTGAATGCGCTACCAGAGTTCTTCTTCATGATATACAGGTGTTTTGTAAACAATTGTCTTCAGATGTCCCCAAAAAAAGTAATCCAACGGATTCAAGTCTGGAGACCGTGGGGGCCAAGCCACTGGAGCATCATTTCCTCTACCTATCCATTTGTTTGGATACTGATGATTGAGGTAGTTTCGGACTCCAATTTGAAAATGTGGAGGGGCCCAATCGTGCATAAACCACATATCCCTCAGCAGTTGTAAAGGCAGATCCTTCAGCAGATCGGGAACCGTATTTTGAAGGTGTTGCAAATAAATGTCACCTGTTAATCGTTGTGGAAGAATAACAGGACCAACTATGAAATTGCCGATAATTCCAGCCCAGACATTGATCCTAAACTCATGTTGAAAACGTCTAACTGATAGCATGTGGATTTTGATCTGCATAAACGTGTTCATTATGGAAGTTAGTGATACCCCTCCTTGTAAAACACGCTTCGTCGGTGAACAAAATCATGTTGGCAAAGTTTTCATTCAACTGCCGTTGCGTATTCACTGCCCGACAAAAAATCATACGCGATCCGGGATCCTGAATTAAAATATCTTGAACTGGCGTCTAATAATATGGTAGACAGGTATCTGACTACGGTCAGACGGTCAGATCGGTACGATACTGTGTGGACGGGTACTATGATGTAAATCTATTCTATCTCTCTCATGTGTTACGCTTTCTCACTCATCACAATTGTCCAATACCAGTTGTCAAATTTTCTAGACAGATTGAACACCTAACAGATGAGAACACCCTTTACGGTTATGGACGGGGCCACCGTGATGGGTGTGATGTTATTAGTGTAGCCCTTCCTTCTTACCTAATTACTTACATCATTTTATAGATCGAAGATTTGACTTTGCCAACAGCATACATCTACTGTATTCAATGTGTGCACTTGTAACTTGTAATCACGTTGTAACGTCAGATGATTGCAACAGATTAAATTGATTAAAAATTCAGTTATCACAATCCCCATATTATTTAAATTTAACTCTGTATATATTATGTAATTAATACTGGATATATATATAGACATCCAAAAAAACGTCATCAAAGTTGGCCGAGAAAAAAAAGACGTATTTCTATTCTTAATCGAATTTATAACCTTATTTACTTGTCAATACTGTCACATTATATGGCAGCCATTGTTTATTTTACAAATTGTCACAGTCACTTGTCAAAAGTTTGACATAACCGAAAAGCTTAGACATGACCGCTATTTCCATCTCTCTCGTTCATAGCCAGAGTTGATGACGTTTTTTTTTTTGGATGTCTCTATAGTATGACGCTTGTACTTGTTTAAGATAAATAATACGTATTAAAGCTGAACAATGTTAAACATTTTTTCATCCGCATATAAATGATTAAAGGAAATACAGAAGCTAGAAGTGCTGAATCGCAGAAGGTTTTGCCGTGATTTCCAGTAGCCCTTTGCAAAATTAGTAAATTAGAAATCCATTCGCCTGGATCTAGCCTAAAATTGGCCAAATCGCCTTTGGCCAACATCCACACGATGGATAATGGCTTCATATAATTTCCTGCGAATACAGAATATGTATAATTCGTAATACCTATAACCTACAATTATATCCAGGAATTATGTACCTACACCGGGATCCTATTCCGAATAGAGTTGTAAGCTTTCGTATTAATTCTGAAATTATTATACGGAAACCTAATTATTCCAATTGCAATAATGGAATCGAATCGATATGTTCTGTTTAATCCTCGGAAACGGAATAGGTGAGCACTTCCGGTGTATGTGAATATGATGAAAATATATACGCTAGAGCTCAGAAAGATATTCGCATGAAGCAAATATATAATAATAACAACACTTGTGTTGTAAAGAGTAACACGTCAGTATTCTTGCTTAGTCTAGGACCGAGATAATATTATTAGATCGAATATAGGACAGCTCTGATATAGATTATCAACTCTAATTCTTAACTAATTAAAAAATCTAATCAAATCTTAACTGAATCTGGTAGCGAATAAGTTAATAGATATAGTTGATAAGTAGGGTCCGGAAAAGTATGCTGTCACGCAGAGCCGACACTATACAACTGTATGATAAATAAAGTATAAACCGTATTATTTAAGCACATATTTCTTGCCCCTGTATACCCATGCCACTGACCGTGCGTAAAATGCGCACTGGACTCCTGTCCACCAATTCCCGTGCGGGATCATGGAACGCGTTAATACAATTTCTCCGTAAGACAGGGAACTATTCCGATGTTGACAGGTGTCAATTTAGTTTGGTATCTGACGTCGGTGTAAACGTGTCCGCTGTGTAAACCGCTGCATTGAAAACAATTTTTTGTCACGAGTTAATAACTCATGAGTTCGTGTACTGTATTTACATATTACCTGATTTTGTATGGATTTCTGCACAGTCGTTATCATTTGTAAATAGACTAAAACAGATTATTGAAAATTACGACGGTTTTAAAGTAGACCGGATCACATATTTTTTGTATTCCTTGCAATCGTCTATATATATTTCGTGATCCCCAGAATGTAACAGACATTTATTTTCGGATAGCCATCAAAAAAATATACCTGGCACTGTTATAATAGTAATACATATTTTCTGAAGACGTATCAACGTGTCATGGGTAATATTAAAGAAGACATACGCAATAAAATTCTGTGGCTGATGGTGGACGAAACAGCAGATTTTCGCTGTAATAAGTTTGTTACGATACGAATGTTCTGATACGAATTTTAGGTGTTTCAGATATTTCGCTCCCAATATTGGTAGCTAGTAAATAGGTTTTGGCGTAAAAAAATAATGACGAATAATGTACTGATGTTAGTGACAACAAACAACTTAAAACTGGCATTTTTCATATTTTGGCATGTAACATTTTTTTAAACCAGATACCAGAACCAGATTTTGTGGCCCCTCATTGTAAAGCTGGTGGAAAGAGGAATCCAACGCACTGATCAAATTTTAAGTTTTAGTATGTTTGTAGGGTTGCATACAATTAAAACAATTTAAAAATTAAATTTATTTTCAACGTAACAATTGTTCAAAATGTGCACCATTCACTTGTTGGCAGCATCCCAGTCTGTGGATGTCGCCCTTTCGTCCCTTACATTATGCAACATTTGCGGTGTTATTTTTCCGATTTCATCTCTTATCCTTTCCTGCAGATCTGCTATGTTGTTGGGTTTCTGAATGTAAACCCTACTTTTAAGATGTCCCCACCAAAAGAAATCCAGTGGTGTAAGATCTGGAGATCTTGCTGGCCACTCAATATTACCTCGCCTCCCAAACCACCTACCGGGAAAAATTCTGTCCAGATACTGACGAACAATGGCAGCATAGTGTGGTGGGGCCCCATCTTGCTGAAACCATAACCTCTCGTTCGTCAAGTTAGGGTTTAAGGGGTTTGGAAATAAATGACATAGCACTGGCATTAGTTCGTGTTGGAGTAAACGCAAGTATCTTGCTCCATTAAGAGTGTCATCAAAGAAAAATGGTCATACAATTCTATCTTGTATTATTCCGGCCCACACATTAGTTTTCTGTGGGCGCTGAGTATGAAGTTCCCTCATCCAATGGGCGTTCTCTTCAGCCCAGTAACGACAATTTTGGCGATTCACAGCCCATTTAATGTAAAAGTAGCCTCGTCAGAGAAAACTATCTACTCTAAAGATAACTGGTTTTGATCAATACAAGTCATCAATAAATCGCAAAATTCCACTCGTCGATCTGGATCATCTTTAAGTAGCTCTTGAACAGCTTGCATTTTATATGGGCGTTTTTTCTCATATTTAAGTATTATTAAAACTGTTTTGTGATTAAGATGACTATCACGGGCCAGTTGACGGGCTGGAGTGATTGGATTTTCTTCTAGAGCAAGCAACAAATTCAACTTCGTGTCGTCATCAACAACAGCCTGCCTCTTACTCGGTACTTTCCTGACATGACCCATATCTCGATATTGTGCCTCAATTTTACTAATGGTACCTTGATTTAGTGGTGGCAAGTCAGGATGCGTTTCTCGAAACAAGCGAACAACTTCGCATTGAGTTCGCGCCCTATCACCATATCCAATCATCATCAAAATTTCGATATTTAGTGATTCAGTTAAATAAGACGTTTTCACCAATTTGAAATAACACTTCGTTTCAAACTCTGAATACAGCATACAAACTATATTACTCTTTGCGGCCGTGTAAAAACACTAGCAAAAAATAACAAATATCAGTTGTGGCAAAAAATTGCTTGGAATTTTTTGTGGGGACATATGAAAAGTAAGGTTTACATTCCAAAACTAAACAACACACATTTTGAGTACGAAATTGTTGCGTTAAAAATAAATTAAACTATAAAATTACGTTTTAATTGTATGCAACCCTACAAACATACTAAAATTTAAAATTTGATCAGTGCGTTGGATTCCTCTTTCCACCAGCTTACAATGAGGGGTCACAAGCCATGGGGTTGCATTTGAAAAAAATCATGTCGAGGGTGGTTTCAGCCACCCCTGAAGGGCTATATTTTTCACATTACTTGCAAAATGTAGGTAAATACATTTAAAAGTTGACGTGTCTCGGGAATTTTTTTGAAAAATCATTCACCACCCCGCTAGCGAATATATTCCAGTTAAAGTCTCCACCGTGTATAAATATACGAGTATTTATAGAAGAATGCAAATTTGCGAATATTAGATGATACATATAATTATTTATTTTTTGAAATATTATTTATACTACCGCTGCTATTCAATTCTTGGAAACTCCTGAACTTTGTCAGCTTGTTATAATATGTTCTATAATATACCGGATTGCCCAAATTTTACTTCACAACCAATGGCCCAATTGTTTGTAGTGATGGGATCGGGTCCAAGAAAGTAGTTGTAGTATCGGAAGTAATTTCTAAAATGCTTCTTATGTTGTTAACACAGTGTGATTAATTTGCTGCAATTAAGAATATTTTAATGGTACATAATATATTGTATATCATCACATTTTCTGTTTATGCATATTATTAGCTTTACAAGCATATGACATTCTGGTTATAGAATATGAAATAATACACAAACATCTACATATTTACATAGTCACCACTGATATTGGCAGCAAAAGGTAAAACGCGTGGTATTACTGCTATTTCATATTAGAAGAAGAATACAATCAATAACTTGGCAATACTGAATAATTATAACATGTAAACAAAATATCATATGCCTGTAAAGTAACAATAATATGGAGAAAAAGAAATAGTAACAGTATAAAGGATACATTATTTATCTAAAATTTGCTTCTTAATTGCAGCCAATTTCGATCACCCTGTGTTAATAACATTTTAGAGCTTACTTCCGACCCTTCAATTTCTTTCTTGGGTCCGACTTTTATCTCTTCAAACAACTGCGATATTGCCTGGTAATAAAATTTTAAACATAGCCGTATATAACAAATAGTCAGGTATAACACAAAAAAAATTGAAAACCGTACCCATCCCTTATGTATATGGCTGACGCGTACAAAGGAATTAATGTTCTACGCAGTTATCCCCATCGTTCCGGAACTCAATTAGGACAGGCTTCGAGGTGTATTTGAATACTTCAAAAACTTCCACATTTTCTGCTGCGACGGGTTCCCTTACCGAGTCGAAACTCAGCTCCGAATTAACTCACTTTGAATTTCTGTTGTATTGTTAAGGCGAAAGTTCCCCGTGTTCCATGTATAGCCCCTTACGTTATGTTACGCTACGTAAAAGTTGAGACAAGAAACGGTGAAGTGTACTCTCGACCCGTAGAACAAACACATCCTTAAATTATGTCCCGGCGAAATTAATAAAGAGTTTCGGGGCCCTGTGGAGTTGCGCAACCAAAAAGTTAGATTGGACTATCGTTGCTTACTTTGTATTGAGAAAGTTGAAACCAGGTTTTTCTTGCGAGTTGTCGGTAATTTGGAAACGTCAGGTAGCACAGAGCTTGACAGAAATAAGAAAATTTGTCTTTTTTTTTTGCTGGAAGCAACTCAATCGTGCCTGCGAAGACGGTGCCCTCTTAAGAGCTTCTATGGATAGTTTCACTTTCTCGTTATAACTGCAGGCCGCTGCACAAAATATTAAGTGAGGAAAATAAACTACTACTACTACTAATCTACTTTTTGTGGTCAAACGATTGTAGTCCCCAAATTATCCTCTATTATGTGCTCTACATGCTAAAAATAGATTATAGATGAAATTACCCAATTTCAAATTTACAAATGGTTGTGATATAGATTTTTAAAGAGACTAGCACAGAGGCAATTAGTATTAAAATATGCTCAAGTATTTAAATAACCATCTACTATGTACTTTTTAATATGTTACGTAATTCAACTAAAACAATTTATCTAAATAAATACAAACACGGATTAAGCACTAAATTAACAAACACTAACTCATTTATGTACAATTTATATTCGAATGTTTTACGAAGCCCGCGACTACGCAATTTATCTCAAAGACTAACTGGTCCCTGGCCGTACCGGCATGATCATATAAAATCCGTTGGATTCATCGCCGGACATTTCGCGAGCATTCCAGTCCAATCGATATTCATTCGGAACATCTCTTCGGAAATGGCACTGGGCTGCGAAAATGAAACTGAACTTTTTGTACATAGATATCAGTTATTATAAATGTTATGAATATCACTTGTATTCAATGCCACAGTATTTGTAACCCTCTTGATTGGTAGGATTACGCTTTCTATGTCATTTTAAAAGTTCATTATTTTGTGATTTTTGTGAAATAGAATTGACTGCAAAAACATTCAAGTTTAGGGTTGCTGCTACACGTTAAAATAATATATTGGGCTATGGTTCTAATTAATATCTTAATTTTAGGGGTAGAAATGGACCATTATTGTCTCGTTCTTTTTTAAAATAGCGTATCAAAGATACTAACTCTTGGCAACAGCTGTTTAACTGTTTTGGCATTTCGTAAAAGGAAGTCTGACAACTATAACACTTTGATTGTTCTGAAAATAATAGTTTTTCAATGCAAGATAAAAGTTTGTAGCTCAAAAAAGACACGAACCACTATTAAAGCCAATGTAATGTTCAGATAATGTCAAACTGTCAACTAATGTCAAGTAATAGAACATGGCAACTACGGATCTCCTGCCAACTGTATAATAACGAATATCAAGCGCGAAATTTAAAATTCAATCAAACATACCCTTATAGTTTTTGTTTCAATATAATTGCGTAGTGGTATCACTGCACACATTTAATAGCGCCATCGGTGACGTGTATCGATTTTTCTTTTGTATAAACTTATACGTACAAATACTTGCTTTGATCTTAGCAGTAAACTGTGATCCATCTTCTCTTGCACTGGTTTTATAACTTTCATAAACTCTTTTGCGGATAATTTTCGTTCCTAGGAATGTTAGAAATATAATGAGTGGATTATGGTGAAGGAAGACTGAATTAGTCATAGTATTTCTCATTGACGTGTAGTTGATGCCAATGAGAAATGAGAATTGACGCCAACGACCTCGAATCTTCAAACTGGATGAGTGGTGTTGACAGTAGAGGTCTGCACGAGTAAGTAAAAATGTATTCGATTAAAATTCGCCGATTACCTAAGACAGCGATGCGTGTAATCGTGAATCGCGTGCCCGCGTGTAAAAGTACATAAGAGCCTCCCTCCTTCCCATGAGAACGCGACTGAGGATAGCACACTACTGCGCATACGCGGTATTACGTGGGTTCTGGAGAGTACTAGGGAAGGGGTCGATGCCGTATGTACATGTAATGTACAAGGCGCTTAAAAAATACGGTTTATACTTTCATTATCATAGAGTTTTATAGTTAAAATTATCCTCTCGCAGAACAGTAGCATATATTCTGCTTCTTTACAAAATACTTAATAATATAATTGATTCCAGTGTTATTACTAACAGACTAAACTTTAATGTGAAGCATCATATTACTGGCAATTGTAATTTGTTTTACTTCGTTTTTCATAACACCAACTATGCCAAAAACTCTCCTATTTATTTATTACAAAAACATTATAATGAATATTTTAGTCATATTGATCTTTTTAATAAATCATATAACTAGATTAAACGTGAGGCAATTATGACATTTGTTAGTAACTCATGATTAGTTAATTTATTTTTATATTTTAGTTAGCAGTGCTTAGTTGTAAGGTATGTAAGGTGTGTAGTATGTAAGTTTATGTAGAAATATGAATCATTATAGCTACATTTATTTTGTATAGTTATATATTACTCTGAAAAATGTTCAAAATTCTGTATTTTTCTTTCATTTTTGTCATATAGCAGTGTCCACGCTGTTATTAATATTACGATTATTATGTGTAACCCTGTTATTGGAATTTATAATTCTTTTGGGATACCTTATTAATACAATAAAATAAAATAAATAAAAATAAAATAAAATATTTCCGAACCCTGCGTTGCCGCACACATTTCTATACCCTGGTCATTAGTAATCGCATCGAAGTATAAAACTAAAATATATTTTTTCTTTAATGAATTTGAAAATATTTTTTGTTGACATGCTTTTATTCTATTTTTAGATGAATATCCTAACGAACCTAACAGTTCCTCGGTTACAATATTTTTATCTAATTGGATATTCCAGACATGTGTATTTCTTCATATAAATTTATATATATCTACACATATTCTAAATTTAGAACATACCTCATGATGATGCTGGTTCATCTATAGTTACTTCTTAAACAATAAAGATGTCACGATTATTGATCGTAGCAATGCCACAATTCCGATTAATACTCGTCACGCACGTACACGATTATACCATTCCAAATAAGCATTCTTGTCATCATCAAATGAGTATTTGCACCTATACTCGTACGATTTCGTAGTTACTCGTGCAGATCTCTCAGTGCCAGGTAATAATTTATCGTTTTACATACTCACATAAGAAAGAGATAACAATGGCCTTGAATAATAATAATAATACTCACCCTATAATTACTCCGAAGAGTAACCCCTTAGGTCCTCTCAGGGACCTGTGCGGGAAGGAGTGGCTATTATTATTATTTGCCATGGCGCACTGGGAGCGACTTAAGATTATTTCGGTAACGCATTTGCATTACAGTTCTGAGGAAACCCAGAAAACTCAGAACATTACCAAATCTAGGGCATGTGCGGTTGGATTGGCATCTATGCATCCACACCTATTCACTAGTGTATTAGTGGTTGCATATCAAGCCCTGACGGAGAAAGCGAGACGATTAAAAATCGCTACCCTAGCTGGGACTTGAACAACGCGCACAGAGGTATCGCGACTGGAAAGACGGTGCTTTAACCCACTCGGCTACCCGTGCCCCCGAATGAACGAAATGAATAGATTGAAGCGTTGCTATAGCCCAGTGGTCGGCAAACTCATTAAGCAAAAGAGCCAAATATCAAAAGTACAACGATTGAGATCTATCGAGAGCCTAATTTAAACTTAAATTATATAAGTAGGTACCTACTTTGTTTATTAATTTAATAAACTTTAGTTTTAAGTCTTAAGGCTTTCGTCTTAAGTCTTTATTCTTTAAGTCTTAATTAAACTATAAGTACATTGAATAAAACTTGATATCATAATAATGCTTAATACTGATCTTGTATATTGATATAAATTGAGTTGTAAGTAAAGTATCTATAAATTTTAGTAATGACAATGACTGACAAAGACATAACAACATGTGAACAATGGCCTTGCATCTCCTTAGAAAGTGTGGATAAGTTAGGTTTGTATGTTGTTTTTAATTTTATGCACGATTCCAGGTTCTCATCAGTAAGACGCCTTCTTAATTTACTCTTGATGAGGTTCACGGTCGAAAAAGATTGTTCGCATGAATATGTAGAACCGAAAAGGGAAAGAACACCAAACCCGTAGGAAAACCAACATAGCGTAGGGACTTCGTTAAGTAAAGTTCATGCCCTATTTTATTATCCTATACACGATATTAACCACCATTAGCGTCCACACGTGGTCCTTTGTGGCAGAGCCACACGCAAGGGGCCAAAGAGCCACATGTAGCTCGAGAGCCACGGTTTTCCGACCACTGCTATAACCAATCTGACCGTATGTAGTTAGCTGAAGGGTTTATCATTTAAACGATTCATCCATCCGTTTAACTTGGATACATATTTTTCTCTGTTCAAAATGATATTACCAAACGAGAAATACAAGCCATTTAACCCTCGTATAAACCCATTAAAATATTATATGTCCTGGCCCACTCATTTCTTCCAAAAATAAAACTGCTCTTACAGACCTCGTCGACGTTTTTTCTCGCAGAATAGACCCGGAAGCCACATCGAGGACTCGCTGCGAGCATCCTCTCAGGTTTAACATTCTATTTATTACGCCACGTTTATCGTCCGACATCGATTATACCTTCTAGACGTGTGCGGCCAGTGGATTCACGCACATTCCCGTATATTCTAATTAATTTTCCCCACTTTAAACATCATCTATCACGGCGCCATTGAAACCGACCGTAGTCGATTCATTTAGTGGGCATATTCATCTTCTTTGAAGTTGGCATACGCCACAAAAGTTTTTAATTATGTTCCAGCCCGGAGAGGATACTAGAGATTTAAATAAACAGGTCCTCCGGTTGGGACGTGAAATATAGGGCCCTTATTCCCATTATGGATTAGCCCTCGCTACCGCCTCGTGTGACATTTCATTTTGTGCGTGGTTAGGTGGTAAATTAAATTTAGGACAGTGTGATGGAAATAATGTATTCGTCAAAATCCAATTCAGAAATCAGCCACAGTCAGATTTCAAACAGCGTGTCTGAAAAATATGTGACCTCCCTTCGCTTTATGTTTCATAAAATGACCGACAATGAATATATAAAGAAATATAAAACAATATCAAACTATTTATTCTAGCATATGTTCCTCTCTGTCTATGAGTGTCTACCCAGAAATAGATCCACGCTCTTCCTGTGATGACAAAATATAACAATAAAATAACAAAAACGACATAACTCATATAAAATAATTTGAAATAAAACTATAAAATAAATTAGTCCGTTAAAGTTTGTCATTAATGTGGCTTTTGTGCGTATTGTGCCGAGACCCTCATTCATTGTTATTCGTTACACCACACTGATGAGACCTAATAAGGTCGAAATCCAGACCTGTGGACGGCAATTGATGACAATGAACGGCAATTATGCTGATTCTAGTTTGTCTTAACGGATTCATTATTAGTGATGTACTCCGGGAACGACATGTATTGGTTTCTGATGTTGTCAGACCCAGTGTCCTATTTAGGTACACTAGAGGGCAGTTCTCCATATCACCGCTATATTTTCTTGGGAAGGAAACAAGCCGAGACTCGTTCATTGTTATTCGTCGTCAGATATACAACACCGATGAGACCTGATAAGGTTGAAATCCGAACCTATGGTGTGGTTTTTGATGACTAATGACCGAGTGTGATGAGTGAACTAAAATTATGCTCATTTTGTATATTTCATATAAAGGAAAACATAATTGTCATCTAACAATTACATAATAGATAAATAAACTAATATCTCCTGTCGAATCTATCGATAGACATATATATATAGATGAATTCAGGATTTTCGATAAAATGTAAATGGAATGACCTGTAGGATATGAAAGGGATTTTATATTTACAGCTTCAGATACAGAGGATACATCGATTTTTCAGTCGCTGGTTCGACATCACAAAAGAATTTTCCTTTATTTGGCCGGGGAGCACCGCTTTATACTTTATTTTTAAGATTTCTAATCCGTTGTTAAATTATTTTTGTAGTCACCTATATGTATACTATCCGAGTCACGGAGTCACCATATCAAAGTGCAGAGATACCTATAATGGAATCCAAAGATATATCGTACGTATAATCCTCACACGTATGTACATACTAGGGCTAGAACAAAATTCTCGGATACCGACCGTCTTCCAGGCGGCCGCGTATCGGTATCCCGTATTCCAGGTGGCCGCGGTCCGGTCAGCGCGGCGGGAGCCGGGGCGACTGCGACGCGAAACAGGTTCCTTATTTATTTAGTCCTTTGAAGGTCGCGCGCTTGTAATTGTGCATTACTGATTGTTATACTTAATTGATATTATAACGATGGTTAAAACCCCAGCCCCATTTGCTTATCAATTAAAAAAAATTGTGCAGGGTTTTCCAGATTTAAGTGTTAAAGCTACCACTGTGTACTGTGAAATATGCAAGTGTTACTTACATGTTTACAGAAAAGGACAATCAGGCGTATGATGTATCATTTGCCGTTATTTATAACACCGCTGTTGACAGCTTCAGCCAATAGGAAACTGGGATTATTTAAAAATGGTAATCATGATTGGACAAGAATTATAACATCACTGTTATAAATAACGTCAAATGATACATCATAGGTCTGAATGTGAAAAGCACGTAAAGTCGCTAAAACACCGAGAAAATAAAAGAAATGGAATCCCAAGAAGTGAATTCCTATATGAGGACGACGAGGTGTAAGAGTGTGACAACAGATGCGGGAAAAGTAAGAGAAAACAATATTACTTAGTAAGTCACTATTTATTCACTGCAGCATGCATGCTCAAGTTCGACCCTGGCATGTACCATTTGGTTCTAGCCCTAGTACATACATATGTATGTCAGTGCCAACTTATTATTGGTATTTCATGAGATTTTTCTAACAGTAAGAGAAAATTTACACGCGTCTACAACTTTGGCGAACAGAAGAAATTCAGTTATGGAGAGGACGTTTAAAGAATTCGTTTTAGGACGCTAAATGAAAGTTTGCCTTAATCATGATGGAGAAGGTACCAAGAGGTAGCTGCATCACGTGGAAGTAGATCGTTGTGCAATATTATTTAAAACTTACACAAATAATAACTAGACACATGCAGTTAACTTTTAACATTTAACAATATAATGTAACTCTAAATATACTGGTGGTCATCGAAAATGCAACATCCTGAAGGAGTTGAGTAACACAAGTCAAACTTCGTTTAAATAATGTATTATACTGATTATTCTTACAAGCTTATCTGATAAGTTGTACTGATAATACTTAATCAGATACGTGTCTCCCACGTACTCTTATAGCAGCTTCTAGACACCTTAGTAGTGAATCAAACAGCGTTCGAATGGTCTCTTGAGGTATAGCATTACATGTAGCTTGTACCCTCGCCCATAATTCCTCTGTTTGCATATATTTGGAGTCTTTTTTCACATCCACATTTTCTATGGGGGATAAATCTGGGCAAAGGCCAATGAAGTCGTTTAACTGCATGTTCATTCAGAAACTCTCGTGTGCTGTTGCATGTAGTCAGGCATTATCGTGTATAAATATGGCACCTACGTGGTCCTGCAGATAAGGTACTACCACTGGTCGTAGCACTTCATCGATGTATCTCTGGCTGTTTAAGGTACCTTGAATCCGAATAGACGTGACCTGTTATTATAGACAATGGCGCCCCATACCATAATCCCTTGTGTTGGAGCCGTATGTGCCTGAATTTCTCAGAAACGATTAACCGGAAATTATTCAAATTTAACAAACCAAAATACAAAAGGTCATAACGTTATTATTGTTTATACTGAGTGTTAAATGGCCACCAGTGTACAAAAACTCTTAGCTATTTTCAAAGCAACTAAGATACATTCACAAAGAATTTAGGATACAGTATTTCAGAAGAAGTTTAGAATTTTATTTCACTTTCGAAAATATTTCTAGTATATGTCGTATGGAACAGTCGAGATTTTTAAACAACTTGCGGTTTAAATTACAGGTTCTTGCGATCGAGGTATTCGGGTTCCATGATTTCTAGTCTCTCTGTAGTCACCAAAAGGGGTAACCAAGAGGTCACAATAGACTTTGTTTTTTTTTATATAATAAAATAGACTTTGTTAGAGGTAACCAAGAGTTCACAATAGTGTACTTTTCACAAGTTTCTTTAGAGTGAGAGATAGAGTGTTTTCACAAGTTTCTTGACGTTGTGTACCTTAGTTTTAGGTTCCTACATTCAGAGTTTCTAGATTCAATATTAATAATTATGGAGTACTGGAGTCTTTTTGACTGTTTCTAGACGAATTATTTTGTTGAATAATCGATGTCTCAAAAATTTAAGTGATTCCTCACTCTCCTTCCACCAATATGACGCCATGTACGAGATGAAAATGTATGACCTGAAGATTTGAAGCAACGAAACGTCTCGATAGGAGGCGACGTTTCAATTTTTGTACAAGGAGGTGTCATACGTCAATGATAGTACAAAAAAAAGTATATTCAATAAAAATCTTTTAAGAAAATTTAAACAAACTTTAACGTAACCACAAGTACGTCACAGGGCGGCATGTCTGTCAATCGCTTTTCCACTATTGGAAATTAGAATTGCGGGAATTCTGCCGGGGGTGCGCAATAAATTTAATATTATCTTCCCTGCTTCCTCCCTGCGAGATAATTTCCATGCGGATGGAATTGGAAAAGTGAATGGCGGCTCGTAGAAAACACATTTTTCATTTAATGTAAGCAATCAGACGCATCAGCTTTAGTGGCTTTTTCAGGGATCGAACGATGGTCACGCAATATCTGGAACGTATGCAGGATGATATTGAAACAGGGGAATCAGATACCAATTTGAAATGTTTTTGTGTGACATAGAAGTCGATGAATTTCTACCTAACTTTATAATATTCAGTTATAAAGTTACCTAGAATTTTTAAAAATTTCGCTGATTGTCATTCGTCATCAGAAACTACAGATCCGGCGCTATTAGGTCTCATCATTGTAGTATAGCTGTGAATGACAATGAATGGGTATATCGGCTCAGTGTTTAGCCAGAAAAATGCAGCTGGTGATGAGAGATAATCGGTGGTTATTTTCTTTGACACATTAAAAAATGTCTAGTACCACGTAAACAATAAAGGATGAAGTGCTTGCTTATGAAAAGTCAGAGTTGGATTTTGTTTAAAATACCTGTGAGTTAAAGGTAACTTCTGATTACTCCCAAATAAAACTCGCCACTTGTTTTAACGTTATGTGTTTTTAAGAATTATTTTATTAGATATTCAGCATTTTGTGATGTCAGGAGAAAAGTGGAATTATAAGGTGCTAAATTCGCGAAATAACAAATACACTCACAGCTTCGCATAAAAACTTTCATATAGTTCGTTTTACAGGCACAAATGAATGTTCAAGAGATGTGACCGTTTAAAAATAGCAATCGAATGCACTTAAACAAAGACTGTTTAGTAGAATCGATCGAGTGAAATAAACTTCTGTTCTTCTCGCATAAGAAGATAAGAATAATGTAACTTCTTTCTGCTTTCCTCTTCCGGCATAGTTTCATTGCCACTGCAATACGTACTTGCTATAGAATTATACAAAATGCTTTTAAAAGGAGTAACAAAAATTGTTTGCGTTTACTAACTTTGTCATGTTTTTTTTTAATACCACTGACAATATTGCCTTTAAATGGAAAACCCTGACAATACTACTTGCATAGCTCTTACTTGTAAAATTTTAGAAGAACCTACGCTATTTTAAAGTACCTATTTATATTCTTGAGTAGGTAGATATACTTAATTCTAGGAAATCATCACTAGCAATCATTTTGTTCACAGACAGATTGAAAGTACAATAATCTAAAGTACAAAAAAGTACAAAGAAAAGACAAAAAATTACAGAAATTTTAATTTTAATGATCATAATTTTAATGAAGACGATATGATTAAAATGAATTATTGAATAAGAACAAAACTAATAGTAAATATTTCTTCATTTTTCATAATATCATTCATTATTTACCAGAGGAATCAGTCAACAGTTGAATATAGTTATCATTATATTTCCTCACACTAATTGGATTTACATAATAGTTTCAAAACTGCCATGGTTATTACTAAAAACATGTTTACGGTGTATTACATTATAGTGATGTAAATATAATTTAATTGTATTCAAATATTTAAAACTGATCATTTTATTTGTCCTACATATACCGTGTGTGTAAAGCCGACATGGGCCAGTTATGAAAAAGGACCAACAGAAGTGAGACAGCAGATAAGAAGCAACCGCTACTCGTTTGTCCTTTTTCATAACCGGCCGATGTTGGCTTTACACATACTGTATACTTTTATTCTAATCGAATTGAGTTAACAAAAGTATTTTTGTGTTAAGTGAAAAAGTGTTGTCAAGTGTGAATTCTAAAAGCATTACAAAATTAATATCCATATTATACAATATTGTATATTCTTGATTTCCCATGTTGACGAACACAAAAAGCACATAATATAACTCGAGTATGATAAAAATGATATTGCTACTTAAAAAAATAGTAACTGTAATATTAGCACAATCATTTCCATAACATGCTATTTAAAAATTAAATAGTTTAATAGAAGTTATAAAACCTCTATTAAATTGTAATAGAATTTATTTTTAAAAACTCTTAGTAAATAAAGTAAAATATGGGGCACTGTTTTTAAGTGGGGCAGTGTTTTTAAGAGTTTGAAATGGCTGGAAGTTACTTTAAATGGTAATTATGTTTTAAGCACCCTGTACATAATTAAGAAATAATAAAAGCATTGTTATGATGCTACTAAAGAATATTAAAAAAACTCGAAATTACTCAAAAACGGTAAAAGATTTATTTCCATTGTAAGAAAACCTTTCTTACAATGTGGCAAAGTTTTTAATATCACTGCCTTCGGACCACTTCTAATGATGTTATGAGTGCGTCTCAATGACGCGCGATGTTTTTGGGGAATCTGATCACCATCACTCCTTCTGGCAATATCACTAGGGCGTATGTATTCACCTTCTGTAGTCTACAAAGGCGCTTCGACTCATTAGATTCATATTTTTCGATCTTCTCTCATTCGGCCTTCTGATTGTTGTAGGTTAGTAGCACTGCGATATCTGTGATGATCCCTCTTCGTAATTCCTTGTTTAACAGTACAGTATCTAGTCGATTATTATTATTATCTGAAATCAGTTCTGGAAAAATACTAGACTATTTTTTCTCCCGACTAGAACTTTAAATCTGACCTGCTTGAGTAAATTTCCATTTTGTAAAGAGCACTTCGAGCGCGATTTCTGCCAGTAATTTAATTTTCAAATGGCTGCTACTTACTGGAACGTTACAAACAACGAAATTGCTCCCTTCCATTGTCTACCACTTGGGGCATTGTGTGTATGTTTCGAATGGGTTTCTTTCAGGCGTCGCCGGAAGTGTTTTAATTGATTGAAAAATCGAATCGTCCCGAGGTATTCAATCAGTTCGGTAGGTGGGAAGCCATCAAATCAATTGAATGGAAAACACATTTCGCAGATTGAATCCACGGCTTGTAGACCGCGCTGAATAACTGGAATTATCGGTGGAAATGAAGTTGTTTTCCACCCTTCCTGGGCATTGTTTACTTGTTCATTTTGTTTGGCGGACGGCCTGCGTTCCATCTTTTGTGCGAGTTGTGTGAAATCGCACAAAACGTACAATAATGACGATGACGATGGAAAATACACTAATGGAAAAAATTAAAGGGTCAAAAAAATATTCCGAATTTTTAGTGATTTTTTCAGAATGCTGTATCTCCGTGAAAAATGGTTTTATCGAGGTCTAAAAAAAAGCATTTTGAAGCTTCAAGTTTTGAGATATTTCGGCAAAAAAATTTTTTAGAGCTACATGTTTTGCGCAATTTTAGGAAGTAGTGTGAGAAAAAATATTGCGAATTTTTTTTGCTTTTTTTTCCACGAGCTTGAAAAAAAAATTTATAACTTAGCCATGGTATGGACCGCATAGATTGTTTATTCAGCTTCGGTTTACAATTTTTAAATCTCGATACGACCATTTGTTGCTCAGATATCGAAATTTAAATCAAAAAGGACCCTTTTGTCTTTGATTGACGATATCTCAGCAACCAACGGTAGCACAGAAAATCTAAGGGCAGTTCTGAAAACTGGAATAAACATCCTACAAGGTTCTGCTGCGATTTTTGAGGAGACTTATTTTTTTATCCTTGACATGAGTTTGAAAAACCAGGAAAAAACGAATAATTGATGGTTTTTCAGAACATCAACGGCTGAAATTCGAATCTTTATGAAATGACGTGTGCCTTTTACAGATGAATATACCCCCCAAAAACCATGCAAAGTTACATTACGATCTAACGAACCGTTTTCTTGTTACAAACGGTCAAACTTTTGAAAAAATTAAAAAATTAAAGTGTCACGTTTTTTTGAGCTTAAACATGTCCTAATCATGGCTAAAGTGAAAAAAATTTTTCTAGCTTACCCAAAATTTTTTCAGCAAATACCGTTGAAATTTACAAAAAAAAATTTTCTGAATTTTTTTTTTTAAATTGAAAAAAATTTTTTTAAAGGCTTCCAAACCTTGAAAAAATCCACACACGTCCGTGTGCGTGTGCGTGTGCGTGTACACACGCACAAGTTAAAGTTGATGACCCAAATCGCATTTCGACTCTGATTCATACTTGCTTAGGAGACAAATCTCTTATCGATTTTGGTTTACGCTTCTTACACACACGTCTGTGTGTGTGTAAATCCGATCGTGAAACCTCCACGTGGTAGGTACGCTTTGGGTAATGCCGACGGTAGTAAAAATCAAAATTTTTTCTAGTTTTGGAAGCCTTTAGAAAATTTTTTTTCAATTTTCGAAAAACATTTTTTTTTTATTTTTTTTTTTATTTTGTAAATTTCAACGGTTTTTGCGGAAAAAATTGTAAATGAGCTCGAAATTTTTTTTCACTTTAACCATGATTAGACCATGTTTAAACTCAAAAAACGTGACCCTTTAATTCTTTAAAAAGTTTGACCGTTTGCAACAAGAAAACGGTTCGTTAGATCGTAATGTAACTTTGCATGTTTTTTTTGGGGTATATTCAACTGTAAAAGTCACACGCAACATTAGTCATTTCATGAAGATTTGAATTTCAGCCGTTGATGTTCTAAAAAAACATCAATTATCCGTTTTATCCTTTTTTTTTTTAAACTCATGTCAAGGATAAAAAAATTCCCCCTCAAAAATCGCAGCAGAACCTTGTAGGATATTTATTCCATTTTCAGAACGGCCCTTAGATTTCCTGTGCTACCGTTGGTTGCTGAGATATCGTCGATCAAAGACATAAGGGTCCTTTTTGATTTAAAGTTACGATATCTCAGCAACAAATGGTCGTATCGAGATTTAAAAAAATGAAAATTGAAGCTGAATAAACAAGCTATCCGGTCCATACCATGTCTAAGTTAGAAAATTTGTTTTCAGGCTTGTGAACTTCAACAAAAAAAATTTTTTTTTCTCACACTACTTCATAAAATTGCGCGAAACATGGAGCTCTAAACATTTTTTGCCGAAATATCTCAAAACTAGAAACTTGAAGCTTCAAAATGCTTTTTTTAGACCTCCTCGATAAGATCATTTTTCACTGAGATTCAGCATTCTGAAAAATCACTAAAAATTCGGAAATGTTTTTTGACCCTTTAATTTTTTCCATTAGTGTATTGTAATATTTTCCAGTCTTTCGGGTTCTGGAAGGTGAGAAATTAAACGTGCACTTTACAAACAGTTTATTAGACGTTAATACAAATATTTAGCACACAGAACATAATAACGAAGTAATCTACTATCACTAATTTATTTAGAACAATTTATCTCATTTATTTACAGTCACATATATTCACAATAACTCACTTACAGTTTGTGCTCACATGTGCCAGCTAGCTTATATCCCTTTCAGGTTAAATTCTAGAGCAGTCGGGGTTCTACCGAGTTAACCCCTTTGACTATCCCCTATAAGAGTGCAAGAGCTTTTTATCATGATCTCGATGGTGATGCTCTCAACAGTGATGCAATTAGGGATGTGTTAATAGGCTCTAATATTAACATAATGGCATCTATGACGTTAGTTCAACCTATGTAGGTACGTAACCTAAGGATTGCAACTGTTAAGTTACTTGCAGTGTAATATGACGGCCTATTTTTGACACGCCGTATACACAACTTAATTAGTTATTTAATTAACATAATCCTAAACTCGGAAAGTACGGATTACGTGACTCGCCGGGCGCACGAGAAATAATTTCAAATTAATTTCGGAAATATGAGATCCGCGGCCGTAATTAAATAAAACTAATTATTTTAGTTCCTCGCTACGAGCGCGAAGCAATTTACTCCGTGCGGCTAGATGTGCGAGGTCGATACACCATCTCTTCGTTTACGAGTTCTTAAGGGGACTAGGGAGGGTTGAAAATGCAAAAATTGGCTCGTGTTTAATGGTTTATAACAAGGCCGCGAATAAATATAAAACTTTTTAATTGTTAAGGGTATTAATTATAACATTATAAAATGAGAAAATTCGTTGAAAGTCATTCCCAGAACAATAATATCGGCGTCCCAATGTAATGGAAAACTGTCGAATCCACGGTTTTACCACGATTCCATTCGAACGGATAAAGGTTTGGAAAATTCTAAAACTATTTCTTCTCCTTAGGCTCCCCTCTATTGATTATACCTAACAAATTAAAAACAAAAATAAAATTAACAAAATGGTGTCCAGAAAACAAAAAATTTGGAAAAATTCGAGTTATTTGTTATTATAAAATTGTAGCAATATTTATTCAATCTGATTTTAGGTGTAATTCATGCGTCATAGTGTTTTACAACGCCTGTATAAATTTCAAGTTGATATATTTCGCGGTTCTCGAGATATCGTGGTGAAATCATCAAGAAAAGTAGTTTCGAGAAAATCGCATTCAAAGTTTCGGTACAATATTTGTGTTAGAACAGTCGTACGGAAACAGAAACGTTTCGACTTTATTATCAGGTTGTCTTTAGTGTGTCGTTACAAATTAAAACTTAATTCTACTCTCTATATACCCTAGAAATTAGAACAATGCTCTCGGTCGGGACCGACCGCGCGAATCTGGGTTCGGCCGACCGCGCGCGACGCTACGTTTTACGCTCTCTTGACCTCAATTTTGGGAATTTTTCAAAAAAACAAACGGGAAGATATTCCTATTCCTAGGATCACAGTATCGGAATATGCAAAAAAACCGAAAATCGATTTTTTCGAAATTTCCTCCTAGGGAGGGTTGTCCCCTTAATAGTACTCTAGATGAAATGCATTTGAAATGAAAAAATTGTTCTACAAATAACGTTTTAAAAACACGATTTAGCACACGAACAGAGAGCACGAAAAAATGTGCTGTCTGTTAAATGCACTAAAGAGGATAAAACAAGCGTCGTTCTCCACAATGTTTGTGTAGTGGACAACGAATGTAGTCTTCCTGGCAAACTTATTATTTTCTTAATTTAGTGTGAATATGCGAAAATCATTAAATCGATTTTTTCTCGTTTTTATCGAAAACTTTTCACTTTGCACTTTTCGCATTCCGAACAAGTACACCTTTTCTGTAGAGAATTAAATTGCGCATCATTGAAATTCTATCAATTCTAAATTCCCTAATTGAAATTCCTTTAAGGAAAAAGAAAATAATTACAAAAACGTGATGTGACATGTTTGCCATTAACGCCCTGTAATCAAATATTGGCGCCATCATATTATTTGGGACTGTTTATTGTACATACTTCTGTACCAAATTTGAGCCACGCTGAGTCGGTAGTTTTAAAAATATTTAAGAAAAACTGTTTCTCACCGCCCCCTTTTTGGAAGGCTGCAGTACGGTTGTACTGTTGTACAGTAATAACAACCTTACTTAATAACATCCTTATAAATAAACGTGTCCGTACGTTTATTTGTACATTTAATTTAATACAAATACGTTTATTTTGGATGTAGTACATATCTGCCATTAATTTTTGGTCCCATATGAATCACCCTCTGTATATTTGAAATCAGAATGAAATGGGGAAATTAAAATTATAAAAACGTATAGGGCGTCCTATTTAAAAAATACTTGCTTTTTTATGACCCCTGTACATATAAGGAGATTTAATTAAACCGTTGGAATCTACATAAAAACCGTCTGATACGGGTTTTTACATTTAAATCGATAAAAAATCAATAAAAAAACAATAAAATAAAGGGGGATCACCATTTATAAAACTAACCCTGTACATACTTATCTAGAATTATTGATTTTCGTCCGCCGAGACGCATCGCAAATTAAATTAGAGAGATAAACTCATTTCATCATCATCAAAAAGCACTATTTTTTTAAATTATTAATAATAACTTATTTTGATATGTTAGTAAATTTTTGATATGTTACTATCTTAATATAGTCAGACTATAGTTATTTTATAGAAAACTATACACCACATAAAATTAAAATTTGTCACACTCATATGAATAGAAAGTATGTTTATTTCGGTCACGTGACATTTTACTTAAGGGGCACTTCTACCTTGATACATTTGAAAAAAATCATTTTACATTTTTTTTCATTTTTGTGTTTCAGGAGACGGATGTCTTTACGGACCAGGCATTGAAGACTGACAGTAAATATAAGCCCCTTTGAATAATTCACATTTTAAACTTTAAACGCGTTTTTCTCAGAATCACGTTTTTAAAAATGGCTGACATTCTAGCGGCCACTGTAATTAAGCTTGAAATCTTGCTCGACTTGAAATTTTGCACGAATGCGTAAAAAACATTTCTCCAGGGTCTGACGGTTTTTCGATAAAAGCATTTAAAATATTTTAATTAATTTTTTTTGTAGAAAAAAATGCAAAACATTTTTTTTAATTTACCGCCATTTTTGTAGTTTTTTTTTGTGCCTTGATATTTTACGGGGGCGAGGTTCGCCACTCGGCGCTCTTCCACCTAACCCCCGATACACTCACACCGTAACACCCATGTCCTAATAGTGTTGCCAAGTCTATTAGGCGGGACTCGGACCCACTGACAGAGGTTCAGCAGATGGCTCAGATTGCCACCTCTGGCACCACCTACTAGATGCCTCTGTCCGACAAACTTTCACAGAGCAGATACGGTGACCCATCCGAAACGCAACCCGACCGAGCGTTGCTGCACTCGCATTATCGGAGTTTAGCGTTCAGACGAATTACCATATGTTGCTCTTAAAATTTTGCAGTAATCGAAAAAATATCTCGTTGTTCCCCAACCAAAACACAACTGATTAAGAAAATATTTTGTATTTCTGTTTCAAATCAACACAGGGTGCTACAATGTCAGCCGTTTAGACGAAAATTTTCGCGGCCTTCAATTTGCGATGTTCTGGCGGTCGCCTTTTTGGATTCTTCTGATTTAAAAAAATGTTTTTTCATGTAAAAATTATTGAATTATAATTCGCAAAAAACCGCATTTGTTAATGTTAATTACTTCCCCACGAAAAAATAATACAAAAATGACTAAAAAAATGACATCTCAAGGTAGAAGTTCCCCTTAAATGTTACGCCCGCTATATTACTACATATTTTGAAACAAATTTGAAAAATAAAAAAAAAATAAATAAAACACACTTCGGCGACTGTATATCGCATGTATATTTTTCAGATGACCTTTTTTTATCTTGCGGTGTAATTTTTCGTTATACAAAGAAGACCGAAACAACAAAGATTGACAACGGGAGATGTTCACGCGGCAAACTTTGCGAACGACTAAATGAGCCGACGAGCCCGAGCCTCGGTTTGGGCTTCCGCTAAGCTACAACGGTTTGTCTGTATGGGTTGGTCTAGTAGGTCTGATTCTGAAACCAATTCACGATGCGGATATTAAACTGACAACGTATCCATCGTACCCACCCGAGATATGTCCTAGTTGATTTTCATTTATGAAACCAAATAAAAGCAACGTTCCGAATTCTTAATAAAAAAAGGTATTTTTATGTCGGAACACAAATGGAATAAGTGCCTTCAAACGAACACTTTTTTTATATATGCAAGAGAAAACAAATGCTGTACAACCCTCCTATATACTAATTAGAATTCTCGACAATACCCGCATACGCCACGTTTAAATTAATCGGTACGAATCCTGTAATAAGTAACCTGGATAAAGAGATATTGTGGATTCCAGTTTGCCAGCGGGGGTAGAACGTAATTCGCAACTTGGCAATTACCAATTGTACGGGGGAAATTCCCTGACACCTCGTTTGCATATTTACACACACTTATCATGCATATGCCTTGTTCAGAAAAAAGTCACATCTCAAAAAACCAAGTTTTCCAGTTATACTGTTAGACCATGTTTAAAATGTATATACCTGTATATAAATTTTCTCTCAGAGAAGTGTCAGAAGAATACTTAATGTGGTATTTGCATCATGTGAAAAGGTAGTTGCAGTTTAGTGTAATTTAACGGCATCAGTAGCGGGGATATCAGGTGATGCGATATACTGTAATACATAATAATAAGTTGACAGTCGAGAGTACGGAAGTTAACTAAAATAAATTATGACTTTAGATAGATACTGTTCGTTTAAATTAATCAATTTATTGTCCCTAAATAAAACAAATTCTTATGCCTTCACTGAAAATCTCAATTATTATGGATTATATAGTGAAGGATATGCTGTTCAGGGCACGCGATGAACACGTGATCCCTAATAGCTCATAATTTGTAGTGCCTCATTTCGTTTTAGGTTTCTTAAACTACAGATAGAGTTATATAGTAAATATGTATGTATGTGCCAACTGTGTTTAGATTGTAATGGACAACTAATTACATACTATGTGTGTAAGTATTATGTATTTATATACCACTTACATAACACTTATGTAAGTATTATGTATTTATATACAGTTGATCTTTGAAAACTACCGAAAACGGTTTGCCAAAGGTAAAAGTAGCCAAGGCTCTAAATTTTCTAAAAATATACCCAATATTACTATTCTACTAATATTTTCAGATATTTTTCATTTACTTAATATCTCGTGATTACCTTATCTCGAAAACTATGGAAAATGTATAAATTCGGCGATTTTTACTTGCACCTCACGTACTTTTCAAATACACCTAATATTTCTTACCTGCTGGCATAGGAAAAGTTGAAACGTATTCTCATGTGGGAATGTCTTTCAAGCATCTATATTTACCTTCAAATAAATCTAAATCTTAAGCTTGGTATGGATTTATTCGGCTAAATCTTTTCGACTTAATTTTTTCTGGGGCTAAATTTTTCATCTACTTACAGTCGTGTTTTTTCTGAGATTATGCAAAATGTCTTTCCATTCTCCCTACTTGTACAGCTTAGGCGTATACGTTCGAGGTTGCTTTGTCGTCTTTACGTCTACGCTTACAAGTTCATAAGAAGAATGGATGATCATTCTGGGTATTTATATCCTAATTAGAATTCTCTACAATGCCCGCACACGCCACGTCTGAACTAATCTGTGTGAACTGTGTAATAAGTTACTCGGATGAAGAGATTTAATTGAATTAATTGCGGATTCAATTTATTCGCAAGGACAAAACGTACTTCGTAATTTGGTAATTACCATTCGCATTTGTCACGAAAGAAAGAAGACCATCTTTATATAACACAACTAAACGTTTAGTAGAGGACCATTGCTGAAGGTCGTAGTACCTGTAGGGTAAGTATCTAAACGAATTTAATTGCGAGCTAATTGAGTGTAGTTAGCATCAAGATAATATTTTTTATTCATTATGATATATTTCTCCAATACATTATCAACTAGAAAAGGTTCGAGTAAGGTTAATGACTTGCTTTACAATTCATCAATAACATTTACCAATGTATGATATCTGTATGTTTTTATAGTGTGTATGATGGTTTCAATTTGAGTTTTAAAATTGTCGCTGACTTTCTTTGATAGTTTTTCTCCGTTGGATCCAACTGGATCTTAATTGCATGAAAATGATCTGTGCAATAAGAACTAGTAGGTATAAACAACTTTAACGGTAAAAACGGTAAAATCTCGAACAAAATCAACGAAACAAACACTTTTAAAAACCACTTGTTACCACATGCACTGTCGCAGGGATGATGAACTAATTTGATACGTGTTGAAATTTCACCAAAAAATGGAGGTAGTAGAATGTATTACTAGTATATACACGGTGGAGACTTTAACTGGAATATATTCGCTAGCGGGGTGGTGAATGATTTTTCAAAAAAATTCCCAAAACACGTCAACTTTTAAATGTATTTACCTGCATTTTTCAAGTAATATGAAAAATATAGCCCTTCAGGGGTGGCTGAAACCACCCACGACATGATTTTTTTCAAATGCAACCCTATGGCTTGTGACCCCTCATTATAAAGCTGGTGGAAAGAGGAATCCAACGCACTGATCAAATTTTAATTTTCAGTATGTTTGTAGGGTTACATACAATTAAAACAATTTAAAAATTAAATTTATTTTCAACGTAACAATTGTTCAAAATGTCCACCATTCATTTGTTGGAAGCATCCCAGTCTGTGGTAGGTTCCGTCCCTTACATTATGCAACATTTGCGGTGTTATTTTTCCGATATCCTCTCTTATCCTTTCCTGCAGATCTGCTATGTTGTTGGGTTTCTGAATGTAAACCCTACTTTTAAGATGTCCCCACAAAAAGAAATCCAGTGGTGTAAGATCTGGAGATCTTGCTGGTCACTCAATATTACCTCGCCTCCCAATCCACCTACCGGGAAAAATTCTGTCCAGATACTGACGAACAATGGCAGCATAGTGCGGTGGGGCCCCATCTTGCTGAAACCATAACCTCTCGTCGGTCAAGTTAGGGTTTAAGGGGTTTGGAAATAAATGACATAGCACTGGCATTAGTTCGTCCTGGAGTAAACGCAAGTATCTTGCTCCATTAAGTGTCATCAAAGAAAAATGGACCTACAATTCTATCTCGTATTATTCCGGCCCACACATTAGTTTTCTGTGGGCGCTGAGTATGAAGTTCCCTCATCCAATGGGGGTTCTCTTCAGCCCAGTAACGACAATTTTGGCGATTTACGTGCCCATTTAATGTAAAAGTAGCCTCGTCAGAGAAAACTATCCACTCTAAAGATAACTGGTTTTGATCAATACAAGTCATCAATAAATCGCAAAATTCCACTCGTCGATCTGAATCATCTTCAAGTAGCTCTTGAACAGTACGAAATTGTTGCGTTGAAAATAAATTAAACTATAAAATTACGTTTTAATTGTATGCAACCCTACAAACATACTAAAAATTAAAATTTGATCAGTGCGTTGGATTCCTCTTTCCACCAGCTTTACAATGAAGGGTCACAAGCCATAGGGTTGCATTTGAAAAAATCATGTCGAGGGTGGTTTCAGCCACCCTGAAAGGCTATATTTTTCACATTACTTGCAAAATGTAGGTAAGTACATTTAAAAGTTGACGTGTCTTGGGAATTTTTTGAAAAATCATTCACCACCCCGCTAGCGAATATATTCCAGTTAAAGTCTCCACCGTGTATGTCCCCTCATATGTACACTATTCATTAAGTCTTCAATTTGCTATTTCAAGATCATAAGACTTGTTGAAAAATGATGTCATTATAGGGGGACACTGTAACTGAAAGGGTTTAAACCAGTACCTACTTTACTAATATGAGTTTTGATGGTTCACAAGTCACGAGGTTATCTTATCAACTACTACCACCACTAACGCAGCAGTGGGGTTGGTAGAAAGTTATGTCATCGATTTTAACCACTGAGAGACTATCTGCAACGGTAACCATGAAACTCATATCCTGTAACTGTAAAATGGGTTGCGGGGCAATTGTAAAACGATGTAGCTGTACTAAATCTGGACCATATTCGAATCTGGTACGCCTCTGGTGTCCGAGTGTTTGTATTTTATCTAGTATGGTACCATCAAGGAACACCAGATAAGACAATTTTTTTCATGACTATTAGGAAAGCATAAAAATCAATAGTTTTCTGAAAGTAAAGAATCTTCGGGCTTAAAAAACAAATATACTTTGCTCAAAATAAAAACCGATGCACTATTATATTGAAATAAAAATTGTAATGGAATATTTTAATGAATATTACATTTCGCGCCTTTTATTCGTTGTTATGCAGTTGGCAGCACTGCGAAGTTGCCGCGTTATAATTCTTGATATTTGTTGAAATCTCTCAACAAATATCATATCATATTATCTGAACTTTACGTTGGTTTTTGTCTTTTCTGAGCTTTAAACTGTTTATCGTGCATCAAATATCTGTTCTTTTCAGAACAATTAAAGTGATATAGTTGTCAAACTTTCGTTTGCGAAATTCCAAAACAGTTAAACAGCAGCTGCCAAGAATTGGTAGCATCTTTGATACGCTATTTTGAATAAGAACGAGACAATAATGAATCATTGCTACCCTTAACAGTTGTTAGAGAGGTAATTTAAACATAAAATTAAAATATTTAATTATAACTACAGGTCAATATATTGTTTTACCGTGTAGTAGCAGCTTTAAATTTGAATATTTCTACAGTTAGTTCTATTTCACAAGAGAGTTACAATTTGTTACAAACACATGTATGAAACCAGCAAGCACTTGTAACTTAAGATTACACTTTTTTTATATGGTCAGACACTTACAGTTAACCTATGCAGCTAAAAGATAAACAACTGTTTGATGGATGCCGTATGTCATCTCATAGCCTATTAAAATAAATAAGTTTTAAATGGAAAAAATATGATCCGAGACGACGGCTTATGGAACTTCCCAATGTTGCTCTAAAACTGATCCATTTTTTGAGATCTTATATTAAAGCAAAAGAAGAAGCTTTGTACAAATTTGTACAAAACCTGTACCAAAAACATAATATACCGAAAACCAAATAGTGTAGAACTTACGTATATAAGCGTTTCGACTTAAAATTGGTCCGACATCCCACATCCATACGCAACATTAAGTAACACCTTGTATACCATTCCAATATATACCTATACAAATACCCATACCTATACAAATACCAATATACCTACATACATATACCTATATAAATATGTTTAATATGATTATTTCTGAATTTTAACAATAACTCAAAACAATAAAAAAATGTTCCTTGGACCCTTTCAACGCTAAACGATTCAATTGCGTTTCTATTTTTAGAACCCTTACACCTCGACTATCCATTCTACTCGCAATTTTATAAGGAACACATTTCGTAAATTAATTACTTCTAGCTGGAAGGCGACTGGCAAATTGATATTTCGCGACAGAAAAGACAGAATCCGAGGATCTCGTTTTCATTTCGCTACCTTCCGAATCCGAGATTCGTTTCCGCGAAATAACGTCGTTATCTGTGTTTGTTTTATTTTACGTTTGATTCAGATTTAAATTAAAATAGAACATCCGGGCTGCCTACGACGCCTCCAGTTAGGATTCGGAATAAGGTAGCTGCGTTATTTGCGAATTAACGTGGAATTAGGCCAGCGTAACTGAATTGGAAGGTATGAATAGATCGGTGTGATGACTAGGGTTGCCCTTCTTTGTTCTATTACTATTCAGTAATGTTACAGACCACAGGGAAGATGTAAATTATCCATAACGTGTAAGTTATAATTACAGGCATATTTTAAATAAAATTGTGTCGTTCAAATACACGGCACTGTAACCAGTGGCGGCTGATTTATGAGGATATAAAAGTTTGAGCTCTCAAAAATACGTACTAAGAGAATAGTAAGATAAGTAATGCAAATAATGAATATTAAGTAAAGCAACATAAGAATTTTGCAATTACAAGTAATAAGAAAAAAATGTATTTACTCGTTGATTATGAAAAAAAAATATTTCACAAATATTTTGCAACCATTTTTGGAATAAAATTTTCGCAATTCCCTAAGGATTTTTTGCCATTATAGCCTTCTACTTAGGTCTAGTTAGTAACCACCCCCTAAAATATGGTGTAGGTCCCATGCCTCCTTACGAAAATACGAGTATGTCAAATTCCACCGGCCGCCACTGGCTGTCGAATGTCTCTATTGATGAACTATACTTTCAATATAACACTTTCTATAACCTTGAAGCTTCAGGATTGCATTATTTATAGATACTATTACAGCTTACGGTGGTTTAAAATTGGTCATTTATTTATTTATTTCAGTGACGATATTACAATATCAACGCATCAATATTACAGTATTCCGCACTAAAATTTTCCAAAATAAATCAATTTCAATTTTCCAAAAGTCATTTTTTGTTATTTTTTTTAAACACCCTGCATAAATTCTAGGGTCTTGGACAATCCTGTCTGTTCCTAGCTGAAAAATAACATAACTCTGGTTTAATGCACAGAACCTGTACCTACCACATAATTAATACAAAAATAACGTTACCACACCCCATAATAAAACAAAAATTTTTCAATGTTAGTGTTCAACGAAAAATATAAAAGTCAAAAGGGTTAGAAATAATAAGTTATGGCCTTAAAATAAATTGACTATAACATATCCTAAATTTAATATTTTGTTGGTATCCACTTTCATCTTGAATATTAATTCAAGTAGAAATGTATATAAAATATGACCCTCTAAAGCCTCTATAAGTCATAACATTTTAATACACTTAATTTGTAGTTTTAATTCAACCTTTCACCATACGGTAATTGAAATTAAGTAAATTTAAAATGACATGTTTTTTTTTTTAATTTGCTGCATTTAAATGTGGCAGAAACTAGAATTATAGGTTTTTTAATTCATACAATGTGAAAACATGTTTTGAATTTAAGTTTGGTATTTCAGCACAATAATGTTGTTAAATCTATTTTTTTTTTAATTCTGATGACAAGTCAATCAATCTAATGAAATGCAGCCATGGAAATAAAAATTGCATTGAGAGTAAATATTTTTTGTTTTATTCGTTACATGAAAACGTTTCTTTACCAACGTTTCAGTTGGATTTTGAATAATATTGCACATAATGAACCAGAATACAATTCTACCCGAAAGAGAATCGAAACAAAAACAGTGTCAACAGAATGAATGGATGAACTCATAAAAACAATTTAGTCAATCCAAATAAAAAATTTCTACCAAACAATGAGTATATAATGAAATTACCAGACGGTACACAGCATGTGAAGGTGGATATTTACAAATACAGGAAATTAACTAAGAATGTACCAGAAAGTACGAGCTCCTGAATGTCGGCATATCTCAAAAGATGCTTCATTTTTGATTCAGACACTAAAACCCCTTTTTTATAGTGTACCTATTACTTGATCCATAAATTTCGGAAAATACGTGAGTAAATTCAACCCATTTTGACATGCAACATTGATATGGCGCAGCCTGTACATTAAACTCATTTGTTGCTTTTTGAGTTGAATTTGTTGTTGAAATGGATGCATTGGATGCATTTTTGTCAAAGTGGAGTCTTTACATCAGGAAATAAGTTTTCTGATTGTAGTACCCACTAAATTCATTTCAATAGATTTAAACATTCATTCATTCAACAGATATACACAGAGTGATTAAAAATAGGGGTCCAAAAATTAATGGCAGATACCACATCAAAAATAAACCAAAAGGGGGCGGGCCAGCTAGTGTGATGCGCAATATAATTCTCTAGAGAAAAAAGTATACTTCGGAACGTGAAGAATGCACCGTTTTCGATAAAAACTAAAAAACTGATTGAATGATTTTCGCATATTCACACTAAATAAATAAATAATAAGTTGGCCATGAAAACAGCATATGTAAATGTCTTCTTAATTCAGAGAATGTGCAAATTATAAAATTATAGCAACGAGCCTAAGACGTTATGAGAGTGTGTCGAAATTAATGATTTAAACCCGATCTTGTTTGCGCTACTTATACAAGAAAACCCACTATAAAAACACAACAATTTCATTTGATAATAAAACCATAGTAGAATATTTAATGAATAAATAAACTATTCAATTTATTTAATGAATAGATAAACCAAAACCTCAAGCAAATTAAATAAGGAAAATAAGAAAACCTTAATAATAAAGACTAAATAATAATTGTTTCATCAAATCATCATCAGGTCATTTTCAAAATGACCACCCTTATTTCTAATACATGCATTTTTTTCTCAAATTAAAACACACACCAGTGGCGGCCCGGCCGGTGGAATTTGACATGCCCGTATTTCAATCAGGAGGCATGGGACCCAACCATATTTTAAGGGGTGGTTACTAGATCTAACTAAAGAAGGGAAAAAATCTTCAGGGAATATTTTCAAAATTTTTTTTTAAAAGATGGCCGCCTCCGGGCAGATCTTGGAAACGGCTTGCAAAATATTTACGAAATATTTTTTTTTTCATAATCATTCATTCATTTTATTCATAATAATTCGTATTTTGCTTAAAGATACAACTATTGTAAAATCTCACAGACGAAATGTTGGGATGAATTAAAAATTAAAATTAACATAACTTTTGCAGACCTCAAAATGTCAAGAAAATTACAAGTACATACAAAAAAAATTGTATTTACTCGGTGATTATGAAAACAATATTTCGCAAATATGTTACAAGCCTTTTCCAAGATCTGGCAGCCATTTTTGGAAAAGCTCTGCCAGCCCAAGGAGGCAGCCATTTTTGGAGGCAGCCAAGTTTTCCCTGAAGATTTTTTGCCATTAGAGCCTTATACTTAGGTCTAGTAACTACCCCCTGTGGTAGTGGTGTGGGTCCTATGCCTCCTAACGAAAATACGAGCATGTCAAATTCCACCGGCCGCTATTGACGCACACACGGTATAATACTGTGACTATTGTTTTTAATGTTCTCACATTCGAGTAGAGAAATTAAGAAAAAGACTAGAAGTTTTTATCTTAATCCTTCTACTGTGTCCATGAAGGTGACATACACTTGTCGCTTGAAATGGTATTCTAAATTTATTTTGATAATGTCCACATTGTGTAATATGTGGATTGTCTTCTGTCCTCGTATGATTATTATGTCTGTTCCGAATTTTTCTTTTAGTAAAGTAACTTTCTTCACATTATATAATATTTGCAGGATTTGCAATTCCTAAATGCAATTTCTAAACCTTCGGCAAACCAAAATCTTTAACGTCAGACATGTTAGAGTTGCCTCTGATGGGAATGAAGTGAGCTTGGCTCCAATGTGTGGCTGCTACCTAACAAGAAATAAAAGTAAGCTACACGACCCTTAAGGCGTGATCAGAAAATCAATAAAAATATCCCATCTTCGAAACGTAGGAACAGGTTATCTTATATATCATGCATCGAGATCAGCTCCCCCGCGTATCATCCGTCACATAATCAGACAGGCGTATTAACCAATCGACTAGAACATAGGTACAAGCAAGGGTATAGCTACACGAAATATCCCCATCGAGTTGGCTTTATTGAATATACTCGTATACGTATAGACTATCTGCAGAAAGGCGGAGCTTAGCGATTCGCGACAACAGCGCTCGCGGCGGCTTACTCTATAAGTTTCGTGCTGGCATATTACAAGAAGACAATACGCAAAATACGATTTATTGCTCATTATGTCATTGTAATCATTGCGGAAGCCATCGAATTCATAAAAGTCATAAAATATAACTTGAACACGAAGTACTATGGACGTCACATCTTGAATTAGCATCGGGCATATTAGCATTGCAGTGTTTTGTGTCGCGCTACATAACCTAAAGTGACCAGACGTCCGTCATTATGACGGACAGTCCGTCATTCAGAAAGCTGGTCCGTCTTCAAGAGCAGTCCGTCAAACTGTCCGTCATTGAAATTTTTTTATTAAAATGTCCGTAATTACGTCTTCTAGGTTAATCTGAAGACGTATCGACGTATCGTATCGATCGTGATTAAATATCAGTATTTCAAAAAGGCATCAAATTCCAAAAAGTAGGTATCCGTGTGAAAGTCTATATTTTTATGTAAATGTATTTTTTCATTGAAATTCTGAAGTGCCAGAAAACGCGTGACATTGAAAGTTTCAAAAATTTTCGCCTGTGGCGCTAATTAGCTCGCGCCTCACGGCGCGATAAAAAAACTCTAGCTTCGTCAGTGTGAACCAGCTGAACATGTCCGTCCTTGACAAAATCAAATTCTGGTCACTTTAACATTTTCGATGACATTGTTCTTATGGCAGCTATTTTGGTTAATTTACAACCTCCAATTTTGAAAGTAAGCACTCATGAAGATTTTAGCGAATAAAGATTAGTAATATATATTTCTGTACAAAATTAATATAAACAAGAAATGTCCAAATTTGAAGAATAAAATAATGCATACATGTGTATGTAACGAAGTAAATATTATTTATTTTTCGACGCAACACCAAGAGAGTTTTATAAAACATTTGTCAAAAATATATATGATTAATAAAATATAAATATCATTAAACCTGACTTTTTATTTAATTGCACTATTGTTGTACATACTATCCTAATTTTGCACATTATTTTCTTTATCAGACATTTCACTTAATTCTTTACAATTACATTCATAACCTATAAATCAAATAGTTTAGACAGTTTCAACACAAAATATAAATATGATTCTCGTGAAAATTATACTTACTTTATCAAGAAATTCTTCCCCGTGCAATTAATAACATTTGCAACACTGTGAATTCTTTCCCAAATTCAAAAATAGTACAAAAAACAATTCGACGCATATGACACAATACAAAATCCACAGTACAAAAGTTATCAAAAACTCCGCGCGCGGCGCTTCTAGTTATTCTGCAGATTCATTCACTTTTTTTATTCATATTGTAGAAATTGGAGTAATATGCATATAATATGGTCACCACGTAAGAAGCACTACTTGCAGAACTCTTCCTTACAGTAACATAACTTGAATTATGCAGTAGAGCAATATTTATTGGTAGGATAAAAACAAGTCAGTTAATAAATTACTAACGTTTATAATTTCACTGTATTTGTTGATTTCGAAAAAAACTTCACAAGAGAGCGAGCGCGCGAAACGAATGCGGTGCGCACGAAACGAATGCGGCAGAGCGCATAAAATTATTTCCTTCACCGCCAAATCGTTCAATCCCATTTTCAATGTGGGGTATTTTTATAGGAAAAAAGACGAGCTTTTCATTAAAAATGTTAAAAAAAAATCAAAAGGGTCGAAATTTGAAAAAAAAGCAAAAACACAAGATTTGAAGACATTCACTCCCTCAACAAAAATTTGAAGTTTGGTTGAAATCAGAAGCCAAACATTTTTAGGCGGGTACTTGCCAAATTTTGCCCCGTATATGAACTTTGGTTGTCCTATGGGTGTTCCAAAGTAGATTTCAAATGGTATATACGTAATATCTACTAATTTATTCATACTTCATTTCCAATTTCAAACAAAATCTGCGCTAACAATTAATTTACATTCACCCTTTCAGGATCGTTCAATACAGGTGCTATAAAAAAATTCATGCGCCCCATCAACCCTCATTTATGAAACTAATTCAAGCCGCTAATTAAAAAGCAATTTCTCCTCACCATTCAAAATCAACAGTGACTTTCGTTCCGATTCTATTTGCCCAGAATTCAGCGCGAAATTAAATTTGTTTCGCTTAAAAAGCCAGACTTGCATTTATAAGATTCCATTTGCATAAGGGATTGATTTTATCAAAAGGCAATTCGATGGAATCCGGCGCAAAGGAACGACAATCGTATTTTCTCGAACAAAACGCTCGATTTACATTTATTTTATGTCGGCTTTCCTATTTTTGTCGTGAAACTGACACGGCGGCCAATAAAAAGTTAGATTTGTTTCCCTGTCCTGGTGCTGCGGTATCAGGACAAAGTTTTAAAACATCGATCCGTAATTTACTGGAGGCAACGCGATTTAAAAAGCCGAACTTGTTTGCGAACTATTTTCTGGTTGGTTTTCTCGCAGACAATATTCGCCTTTTGGGTGTGATATCAAATTTTAGTTAAAAATTCTAGCAAATTTGCACAACATAGGAGTTAATCTTGAATCTTTAAACTGAAGTTTACTTTAAAAACAGAAGTTCTGACTGACTCATCAACGCCTAAACCAATCAAAACCCTGGTGTTGCGACTAAATTTTGTAATTAGTAAAATACTGTTGCATTAACTTCACGGTATCGCCCTCTAGTGCATTTTAATCGGACCTGACATCTTTTGGTGGTCCGACAAGATCGGCAACTGTCAATTATACTTCCCACGCAGTTTAAAGGTAAAACCTCATATTAAGGAGACATTTCTGGTTCTTCCTGATTCGCACGATAGAAGCCACAGATCCAGATTTCGATCTTAATTTCGGATTAATTTGTCTGGTAGAGCGTTATATGCCATGGAAAAAATATTTAAATCGTATTGTTTACAAAATTGTGAACATTTAACCCACTTTTTATAACCCTTTTTATTAAACCTCCTCTTGATTAAACTATAACAGATTTATTTGAGCAAATAACATAAATCTTGATGAATCCACATCTTGATCAACACACATAAACTACAACCGCTGTGGTTCTTCTTCGTCTCCTTCTTCCTCCTCTACTTATTCTTCTTATTATTCCTCTTCCTCTTCCTCCTTCTCTTGTTCTTCTTCTGCGTCTGACAAACCATAGCTATCGTCGCTTCTGTTCCTAAGTACCACGAAATTTAAATTCAAATTTCGTATTTTAGTAACGCTGCATTTCAAACAAAACTTCTCTATACATTGCTGTGTGTACTTTTCCAGATCAAATTCGCTCTAAACTTTTATTAAAATACCTCAGAAAGGAGATTGAACAAAGCAGCTGTACTAAATCAATTGCGTTGAATTGATCGCTATACCTAGAACAGTTGAAAAAGTCATTTTAAAGTTTTGGTGCAATGTAGATTAACCAACATCGCTATCCGAATATCGATTTTCAATTAATTCCGAATTAGTTACGCTGTACCTTTAATTGTTATTAAATGAAGCGTATGCCGATGAATTAGTTATCTGCAAAACGATTTTACTTACCCAAACAAATGGTAATGCAGCGAATGGTGCATACTAACTATAATCCAACAACCAAACAATAATGTAAATAGTTACTCACAGTGCAATTTAATAACGTCAGTGACGAAGTTAATGCGACTAATTTTGAGTTTAACAATAAGAAAGATTCAACAAATTAAACTAGATTAAACAAATTCATATGTCACCACTAAATATATTACCTATTGTGGAAGGACGATCATATTGGGCGCGTGATTCCCATTACCTTCGCCGATTTACAACACGTGATTTTTGATGATATCATTATATTTATCTGTTAGACTGTGGTAAAGAATTTGAAGGGTGTGAAACTAACTATTTGTAAAAATAGATGACAAGGTACTCCAATTAAACGTAACGTGTGAGATCATTTATTTTTATTAATTAATTTATTTGCCTATCTAAAAAATGTAATAAGTTTAAGTTTCCCAGGTCTTCAAAATCATTGTTGAAAGACAACGCAATACTATACATATACGAGTACAATTCATGTTACAAAATCTGCATCATTTGCTGGAACGCGTAGTTTTAACAGTGACACCTAAGACAACATAATGTAAAAAGGCATATACAGAGTGTTTCAAAAGAAAATGTGAATATGTTAACTGCCAATCAGTCTTATTGAAATCAGTCACTCAAAATCACCACAGTCATTTTATTGTTAGGTGTAACACCACTCATTACTGAGATACATAGTGTTCAAATATTTTTGGGTAAATTTTAGTTTTTTTATTAATAACTCTTCTATCACCATTGCTGCTTACTCATTATCTTCAATATATTAAGTACTGTTTTTTTAAAAAACGCTGATTTTTCGACAATATTACAGGAGACATTTTATAATCCTGCATCACCTACTTAATACATTGATTATGTTTTTATTTGTGTATTTAGTTGTTAGTCTTGAAAAACCAAATATTCAAAAACTCATCAAATAAAGTATCTGTTTTGAAATTGAATATATTAATTAATTTAATTAATTTTGATAATTTGGATTTAGATTTGGACATTTATTATTATGTCTCTTATTATATGGAAGTATATGTTTTCTAGAAGTACCTATACACTAATAGTTTATACCAATAAAGAACACAGTTTTATCTAAAATAATTGAATAGAGTACCACATAAAATTTTAATAGAGACTTTTATATCAAGATTTATAGTAAAATAATAATTAACTTGAACAAACTTAAAAGCCGAAGAGTAATTGAGAGACCCCATTTTATAAAAGATAAATATATACATGTTAATGAGAATTGCTAAAAGCAAAGAGTATTTCAGTGTTCAACACTAAAACTAGAGTAGTAAAAGAGACTGTAAAACTCACTACTTCGAGTATTTCGAGTAATAATACGGGCATAAATGGATGCAGGCAACGATCCTGCATCCATTATTTCATATCCTTTTAAAATAAGATAAACCGTAACTAATGCAACAAAAAAAACAGTCCAGTATATATTGCAAAACTTATTGGAAAAAAAACAACGACTGGTCTGAAGTGGGGACAGTTCACTCTGAATTGTATAACGTTACGGTAACGTCTGCGTTTCTTTCACCTAATAAACATATCTCTTCACATTTTTGGAGAATAGACCTTATTTTACATACGGTATAAGCTAACATAAAAGAATGTAATATTAGTATTTTAAGTTTCATTAACTGTATTAATTCACCGATCAATTTCAGTTATCCTTTTTTTTTCTATTTCCATATGCTCGGAGTTGGAGATCTTTTTTCTTGCATCGTTGTTTTTATTTTGCAGTGCTTTTCTTCAATTGTTGAAATTATTTCCACTAACTTATCTTTTGTAAACCCTTCATTATTTTTCATTTTTGAGAAATGTTAAGTTAGGTACTTTTCAGTAACTAAATCTATTATTTCCAATCTTCAGTAATAATTTGACACATATTTTTACTTACTGACTGTCCTGACCTTATTTTACATTTCCAGTCGATTATTAATTCGGGATACACACAGAAAATTATTTTGATATCAAAATTTTGAAAGAAAATATACCATCCCTGATAGTAGAAGACAGCTCGTGACTGAACGTCGCTTGAACAAATTAATTTTTGTTTTATAAGTTTAGTCCCTGAAAATTTCAATTTTTCAGGGATTCTCATTTCCTGTTTCCGTGGGAATGATGGGCGACACTTCACAGACTCACTCTGTATATTTGAAACTAAAGTGGAATAAAAATCTAAACTGGGCACAGGAACATTTGACATAGGAACAAACTCACACTGAACACTTTTCACTTGATTAACCCAATAACAACCAACATAATTTTTAGCTCTTTTTCGAGCTCTGTTTTCAATAGTAAAAAAAGAAGAATATTCCCACCAAAGCTATGTACCTCAGTATTTTTAGGTGTGCTCTTTCGATTTCCGGGGTCAAATTTTCGTTTTTGGTTGTCAGAAAAAAATATGGCGGCTTAAAAATTGAAAAGCACCGGAATTTCGAGGACATTTTCCGGAAATTAAGATAAATAAATTTTTAAAATAAAATAAATAAATTTTTTCCGTACCTCGAGTCAGTCAACCTAACCTCTTCCAAATGACGAAATAATGTGAAATTTTGTGAAATACGGATTTTTCTTGGATTTCTTCGGGCAGATCAAATAATATCGAACTATATTCCGTTCGATACGGAATTTTATGTTGAAATGAATATACCTGAATGTGTTTTGTCAATATCAATATTCACAATAAATATAAATCCATTATGGCGATCAGGTAACTGACTTTTTTCTTTAAAATAAGCAAGAGCATCTCTGAAATTCACGATTCCTGATGTTTTTCCATGTCTCGAGCACTTGTGCATTCAAACACGGTAATGAGTGAAATTCAAGATAGGGATTCAATATGGCGGGTACGATATCAAATATATCAAAATTAGTTGATGCAAAAAATACTGTCGTATTCTGCATTTTGTGAATGAAAATATTATCGGCAATTTTTATGCTGAATGATTTTTTTTTTGAGGAACAAATTCATGAAATCTTGGACTTGAGAGTACCATCTTTCTATGATACATTCAACGATTTTTTATCGCAACTACTGAACATCAGCTGTAGAAACACCATCTATTATCAACGTTTCTGTAGAAATCATTTTTTTTTCTATTCTGCTCTTAGCTTTTCTGACTTTTTTCCTCAAAAACAACCTATTCAGCATAAAAATTGCTGAGAATACCTCATTCACAAATTTAGGCAGAATACAACAGTAGGTATTTTTTGTATCAACCAATTTTGATATTTTTGATATCGTACCCGCCATATTGAATTCGCAATATTGAATTTCAATCACTCGTTACCGGCTTTTAATCCACGGATGATCGAGATGGGAATACATCAGGTCTCAAGAATTTCATACCAAATCAAAAAAGCATATTTTTTTCAGTTACCTGACCGCCATATTGGATTCATCGTTATTATGAATATTGATAAAACACATTCATTTCAACATAAATTTCCGTATCGAATGGAATATAGTTCGATATTATTTCGTCCGCTCGAAGAAATCCAAGAAAAATCCGTATTTCACAAAATCTCACGTTATTTCGTAATTTTGGAGAGATTAGGTTGACTCGAGGTATGGAAAAAAATCGTATCTTATATCAACTATCTAGATCACCATTGATCACAATGGGAATCTAATTCGAAAGCTCTGTTGGCTCGAAAAAAAATGTCCTCTAAATTTCGGTGCTTTCATTTTTAAAACCGCCATATTTTTTTTTCTGAGAACCAGAAACTAAAATTTGACCCCGGAAATCGAAAGAGCACACCTAAAAATTCCAAAACTATATACAATACAAAACTTTGGTGGAAATATTCTTCCTTTTTACTATTGAAAACAGAGCTCGAAAAATATCTAAAAATTGCGTTCTCTTGAGCGTTAACGGGTAACAGTTTCAATCATCTGAAATTCGAGTGTGAACATTGGATAACGTTAATATTCAGCAACGATCTTGCACAATCCTAATTAAAACCAATTACCCTTCCAACAGTGATCAATTCAAAATTAGGCCAATCTTGTAGTTAATTTAGGTTTCGATTATTTATTGGACCCGTCACCGCCGCCACACTTTGACGGCCAATAATTAGATACGGTGACAAAAGCTGATGCGCAATGCCGACCTAATGGTTCGTCATTGTGACCGATTTCGAACGATATTCCATTAAAAATGGATAATCTATAGGCTTCAATTAAAAAGGATTATTACCGGCACTGGAACAGAAATGAAACCTGAAAAATTATAGCCACGGAAAATAATAATTTTCCACTCGGTCGCTTTTAGTTTTAACGACGTCGTTCTTTTTGAATTCACAGCAAAGGTGAATACTGTAATCAGAAGTTCAAAGTTTTGATTACTCTTAATTAAAGTACTGACAAAGTTCTTTGTAAAAAAAATGTTGATATTATGTATATAAGTATACATAGTATATGATATATAGACATCCAAAAAAAAAACGTCATCAAAGTTGGCCGAGAAAAAAAAAGACGTATTTCTATTCTTCATCCAATTTATAACCTTATTTACTTGTCAAGACTGTCACATCATATGACAGTCATTGTTTATTTTACAAATTGTAACAGTCACTTATCAAAAGTTTGACATAACCGAAAAGCTTAGACATGACCGCTATTTCCATCTCTCTCGTTCATAGCCAGAGTTGATGACGTTTTTTTTTTTTTGGATGTCTCTATATAAGTTTTTAAGGAAGCTAAATCAATATTTATGGTCGATTAGCAAAATATTACTAATCTGTTATATAGTCATGCATAGAATTCAGCACAAAGTGCAAATCAGATCAGGGTAGGCAATTATATAGTCAGGATATATAAGATGAGTCCTGTCATATAACTAAACTGTAAACTGTATAACTGTAAACTGTAAAATATAACTAAACTGTAAATATAAATAACTGTCACCCCTACCTAGAGACGATGGAATACTAATCTCGGAATGAGAAAAAAATTAAATTTTCATTGACGAAATTAGACTTGAAACGCTGCAAGATTACATAATAAAATTAATTTGATACTGTTCATGTGATGCCATGAATTGTCAATTCTCATTTCATAGAAATAGATTTTTGTGAGGGTAACAAAAGTTTTCAGAATCAAAAAGGTACGTTTTATTCTTCAAAATGTGCTGTTTTAAATAGTTTCTGTGCAACATTAGACATTATCCCAAATTCGTTCAACTACAAATAATTCATGACGAGCATGCGGTGACCTAGATATGACACGGTACGGCTTTCCCCTGGTCAAGATACAACCGACATATGTGTTCTTCGTCATTCGCCCACAAATATGTCATACACTGATTATATCTGATTAGGTCAAAACCGATCTGTGGCTTTTTATGGCGAGTGCCAACGAACTAGGAATAGTGATTGTTCATTGTTTTCAACTTAAGTCAACTCCTGATGGTGCCAAACTCGCGTGGTCGGCGAAACTCCCCAAACCCGTGAACCATGTCCTCCTCTTGCAAGTGCGACCTGTCGTACCACTGGTATCCAATCGGTCTACGTTTCCTTTCAACAACAGACCACTAAACCAAGGCGCCCTATCTTATTATATGAGAACATGAAGCCTAATTATAAAGTATTCGAACCATCAAATCGCAGTACCTATACGTATTTAGTAAATTACATTTAATTACATAGTTTAAAAAAAGCTTTATAATACCACTACTTACCATAATTTTTATAAGAAATAAATTTGATAAACAACGCCAGAAGTTCATCCAGCAAAATCTATGAACGACTAAATGAGTGTACGTCCCTGAACTTTGCATGGGCTTCCCTTTTTCCGGTTTGTGTATGGCTTAGTTTAGTTGGTGTGTGTTTTAAACCGGGAATTTATAATCAATTAAATAGTGGCTGTGTTTCTTTTACTTGACTTCAGCTAACTGTTTCGTTTATTTCGTCAGTACAAAAATGGGTTTTAGTGCTGGCTACTGAAATTGAAAATACCTGATCAATATCTTTTCCTTAAGAATGTGGTAAAAACGAGTTTAAATAGGTTTTAAAAGTGTTGAAACAAAATGCGATTTTTACCGGCACGAAGTCACAATGATTTTTGTAGTCGTTTGCTTGAATCAATGTGAGAACAAAACTACGAAGAGTAATAGGTCAAAGAAACCCATGGTAGAAGAAAATTTTAGATAAAAACAAGTGTCTCTTCAAAACCTCCTGGGGGCTGACCGGACGGGCGGGCTGGCCCACGTGTTTTCCCGGAAAGGCGGCTCAGGGGGAAAGGAGGCAGGAGAGGTTTTAAGGCAGTTTAAGGTAAGGAGGAACATCAATTCTTGATATTTAGTCTCACACGAATGACCCATTTTCGAAGTTTTTCAAGAACCTCTCTGTAAAACTGTTGATTTACTGTTTGGCATGGAGGCACAAACTCTTTGTGCGTTAGATCTTCGACTTGGCCATTCTTGCTTTTTTGGGTCTTGGAGAGCTTGAAGTGTGTCATTCCATGCTTTGCTTTGACGCTTCGTTTCTGAGTCGTCGACTCACACACCCAAGTCTCATCACCAGTGGGGAATCATTTTCAATCGATTCTAAAAAGTCAAGACACCTTTCTCTCTGATGTCCTTTTGTTGCTGGGAAATGTTTTTTGGAACCATTTTTGCGCAGATTTTTCTTATCTCCAATTCGTTAGTCAAAATCTGATGAACAGTGGTGTGATTCAAATTAAACTCTTTCTATTATTATCTTTATTATTATTGTCGTCAACCAACGATTAGAACGCACAAGATTCCGTATTCTATGGAAATTTTCATCGGTTGTTGAAGATGAAAGCCTTCCATCGATTCTTCCTTCCGGCGTGGTTCATCTTCAATATATTCTCTTCCTTCTGAGAATGCCTTAAACCACCTAAAACTTGAAAAAACACTGTCTCCTTAGGTATGTTAAAGTTTAGCAAATTTCCAAAAATATCCGTTGCGCTGTATCCAAGTCTAAAGCAAAACCTGATAGCACACCGTTGCTCAAAATTAATGTCACTCATTCTTAAAACGTACTAAAAAAAGAAAGCGGTTTACGAAAACAGTCACAAAGAACAAACAAATGACTCTAACAAGTTCAAACTTGTACTGAAGGTGCATTATATATTTGTTCTCGTCTCCGCAGTGTTGCTAGATCGGCTGCTATGTTGTCAGTCATTTGTTATCATTTTTTCTTATTAATTATTCTTTGCTTTGTCTATAAATTAATAAAATCATCAAACTTCATTTTTTTATTTCAGTTAATTTCCCTTTACCGAATTCAAAATGAAAAAATTATATTCTGAGTGAAAGAAAAATGTGTCAAACGCTGTTGCGGCTTTGCCGATTTATGGATTCAGTATTGCGCCCGATTTCTGGCGGTATTTCCATTACAAGCGCGTAATTTATGGGCCACAATTAAAAAGGGTTATTACCGGCCCTGGAGCGGAAGCGAAATATTGAAAATAATAACGCCGTGCGAATCGTTGGGTTCAACGGCGTCGAAAGACGATTTATTCCCTTTTATTTGCCCACCTTTCTTATTGTTACGCCTGTCTTGTTATAAGTGTTTACTTTTGTTCGGAAAAAATTGAGAAACATTGTATGAAAGATTAGGTGGGCGTATTGACGGATTCATTCCCTAGAATCCCGTATCGATATTTTATGTTTTGTGTCAATACGCAAAAAGCTATTACGGCGGAATCTACAATGCGACGGAGTGTGAAAAGCTTGCGAAAACGAAGAGCGATGCTCGGCATAAATTCTGTTTGCACGTATGGAGAAATGTTTTGTACTCCTTTCAGTTATTGATAGAGGTAGAATGTTGACAGAGATTCTAAATAGAGAATTATTTATGTAATTCGGGATCCTACTTCCGATTCACAATAGTAGAAGTAATAAACATATGCGAGTAGGAGACACTGAAAGCACCGCCATAGCGGAATCAAATGACAAAAATTATATGAACAAAAGAAGCTTAGTATACTTACCGTAGATTTAAAAAGCCGAGAAAAAAAAAATATAAAAATGCAATGATGTTTTATTGTCATCGAGAATATTGATTATTTGTAGTGTATTCCATAGAAAATTTCGTATTTTCGATAAACCACTTTTCCGCACCTTTTGTTTGTTTTTTTGTTCGTTTCGATGCGATCTTTATAAATATCTTGATATGCGGGCCCAAAAACTGCCGGAAGTATCCGGCATACCAGCTTTATAGCATGGTCTCGATTCACATCTATTACAAAAAGTTGTTCGTTAAATATTTTTTTTTTGAGTGTGTTTATTTTATATATAAAGGGTAAGTTGTTAGTGCATTTGGATTATTGAATCGGTGTTTCAGAAAAAAATACTGGAATATATTTTAATTATGAGGTTGTTTGTATCTCTGTTTGACACTTTTTTTAAATATCCCCGAATCTATAGTCTGTTCATATGCTTCTGCGCGTCGATTAACTTCCCTTAATTTAAAGAAATCAGTTCTCACTGCAAGTTTTTTATTGAGTGTATTTGTTCATAATGTTTTGTTTTATAGATTATAACAATACTTTTTATTTTTCATTTATAAATATTAAAGTTTCCTTTTGTTAGAGTTAAAAAGCTTACAAATAATTACATAGGACTACACATTTTTTTCCAATACGCAGAAGTACAGACCCGGTCTATTCTCTGTTTTTAGGGTCGCTGAATACGAATCAGAACCTCGGTTTTCCTCGTTTATCGCTAGTTTTTTTTTTCTAACCTCACAAAACACATTTTACACGGTAACTTGATTACACAGGCACACAAACATAAAGCCAGAGAAGATCAATCCCCTTCTACGGTTTTCAACACGTTGGATCTAAATCTGAGGTCAGGATTCATTTACGACTATCAGTTTTTCCCTTAGGAACAAGAATCCCTATGAAAAAGTTAAATCAGACACCAATGTCATATACTTGACGAGCTGGTGACTGTAATGTTACAGGGATGATCTAATAATAACCCTGAGCCTCAGAAATATTCAACCCTACAGCACACATGCTCAAAACCCCATAGCCTCAAAAAACCTTAACCCCAAAAAACCTTATGTATGTACATATGTGTTCTGCAACTGCTAGAGCTGCTGCATGCTTAGCAGGCTGAATCCCATATTCAGGCGGAACGGCTGAACCTACTCACGGGCACAACAGACAAAAATCTTACAAAAACGCCCGTGATCTGACCCGAGGCCGACACCCCTGGGTGCAATCCTCAGCCAGTGAGTTTGAATGTTCCTATGAGAAAGTCCGCCATATTTCTCTTAAGATTTGTAAAGCCGTATTCTGAACCATTCTTGTGCCATTCACTTCCTGCAAGTTTTAATAGAGTTTACGAAGATATTTTCTCCCACTAACAACCAAGAGAATACCATGATTTTAGGAGAATCGCATGCGCATAGCCTGTTAAGACAGAATAAACCGATTATTCCGTGCAAAAAAACATTTAAAAAATTCCGTGCTTTGTTTGTAGTTTGGTTTCTAGGTTATGTACCACATATTATTATATACCATTTTTATATGATTTACATAGACAAAACGTACACTATAATGCTTTATGCGGTTTATGATATATAGGTAGGTTATTTTATGTTGCTTTGATTATTAACATTTTGGTTTTAATTATAGTTTATTAACTGTAGCTTCACAATGAAATTTGTTATTATATTTATAGGATTGTTTGGACTAGATAAACTTTGCACATGAAATTATAGACATACTAACACCATATATGGTACAGGGACAAAGCTATTCAATTTTAAAAATTAAAACAAAATTATTAAGGACTGTAAAGAATTTCTAAGAGTTAATAGTAAAAAAAGAAGCCTTCCTTTCCCTTAACCTTATACTAATATGTAGGTATACCGATTATGAACAGTAAAGATATTTTAAAATGGGAAGATATATCGAGTTGTTTTTTTTTTAAATAAAACTTTTATATCGTGGGCTCACTGCAAAAGTCCAAAAAAAGTAATTGTCGAAGTATCTAATATTAACATTTATTTTCAAGGGAAAAATCTGCTTTTTTCATCAAACTATTTAGTTTGCTAAAACCAAAGAGCTCATTTAAAGAGCAGTACAAATTGCATTGCAATTATTCTTTCAATACTACTAGTTTTTGGCTTAATTGTTCCTAGGGATGAGCACTATTTTGTCAAATACATCGATGTTCAACATCGGTACCTACTTGTGGAGTAAAAACATCTGCTAAAAACATCGATGTTATTAAAATCGAACTTGTTTCATTGAAATTATATATAGGTATGTATAGGATTCATGGCGTACCCCCTTGTTCTCCTTTGGGTTCAAGGCAGATTGAATGAAATTGGGATATCCTATAAATAATAAGAGGCACATCTGACAAAAGCCGATTTTTTCGCTTCCGATTAAACAGAAAAGCCGAAAAAAAGGTCACTACTTAGCAATGGCAAACTCAAATTCCCGATATTTGTACTTCCCCTATTGACGTTTTAAATGTCACTTATTTGATATCGTTGGATTCAGAAAATTATGCAGAATTCAAAATGGTTAAGATAAATGTATGGCATCATTTAGAGAATCGAAAGTTTGTGTACTTCGGCGATACCGGTGGAAAAATTTCACTTGTTGTCAGACAGTCCCAGTAATTATGTATATAGGATATCCCACATTTTAATTAACTTTCTTGAAAATAAAGTAAGGGGGTACCATGAATCCTGTTACACCCGAAGTTACTAAGTTTGACACCCGATGTCGAATGTGTTACACCCAGTGACTTTATTTTTTATGTTCTCGATAAAATTGTATTGAGTTTTGTATGCAGTCAGAAACTATATATAACTGTGCCTACAGATATCGGCTTACTGTCGTTTAAAAATGAGAACTTTGCTGGAATTTATACTTACTGCCTTGACGGATATATGTCGCGTAAGCCACTATATACAACTAGACTAAAACTGAATCAATTGGAACATTTTTTTTTTTTATAGCAACTAAAAATTTTCGTACTAAAATATTATATGATATTTGGGGAAACGTATTTCCTATCGATATTTCGGTGTTTACAAGTAACATCGATGTGAAAATATCCCATCGAACTTAAAACCTCGACGTTTTAAACATCGACTTTTAAACATCGTTACAGTTTTAAACATCGATGTTCGTGGAATAACAATCGATATTTCGATATGCCTGATGTTATGTGCCCATCCTTAATTGTTCCGCCGTATCTCTAGTTTGCTCACATACGGACTTAACGTTTTTGCTGTAATGCCTTATGTTAAATAAAGTTATTTATTAAAATAGAACTTTCTAATTGATAAGATACATGGATAGGTCAAAGGTTTTACAAGGCTCGTAGCCTTGTTTATTTATATTTTATTCAAGTGGATATGCAACATGAGCCAAAAAAAAGGTTCTTGTCGAGGCAACGGCAATCTAAAGACCTAAGCGATAGCTGCAAATATTAAGCTACAAAAAAGCCAACAAAAAATGGTCACTACAGCCAAGGGCAACCACATTCCCCCGAACTGTCATGTCGTTGTTATGCACAACTTTGGGAATTGCTGCAGATTAAAACTAAAAAAGCCAAAAAAAAAAGGTCACTACAGCCAAGGGCAACCGCATTTCCCCGAGTGTTTTGGTTTTTACTTCACCCTTTGGGGCGATCGCCCCCATCGCCCCCCCCCCCCCCCCTGGCTACGCCCTTGGGTTATTAACTAAGAATAAATAAAATGGTTACAGATAAATGTATAACATCATTTCGTGAGAATATTAATAATTTTGATTAGTGTCGATATGCCTGTGTTATTGAGATTTAATTTTTCATCCAAGTAAATACTTTCTGGATTCCTACATACTGGTTTCACTTTTTCCTGATAATAGTCTTCTGGTAATGAAGTCCTTTTTCAATGGAAGTTACTAATTGATTTGCTACTGGTATGTCGAATGATTTTACGACCCTCATTGTTTTGTTTATTTCCGATATTTTTATTGAAGTGGTTATGCATTCATGATCTATATATAACTTTGCTTGTCGAAGGCTCCTTATTCTAAAATTTAGTAGTAGAAAATATTAACAGATAAGAAGGGTACAATGCATGGCGGTTATACCTATAAACATACAACTTAAACTCAAACTGTCATGAACATTGGCACGCACAAAACATATTGGTAATTCATACGACAAAAACCACTCCCGTATGCACCACCCTTTGGGGGGCCCCCCCCCCTCCCCCCCCCCCCCCCCCCTGGCTCCCCTTTTTATGACTTTCGTGGCAATATGAAAATTTGTTAGTTCAATAATAACATATTTGACATTAACACTAGATAATGCTAACATATACTACTAAGTAGTCTTGAATACACTAGTATATATGGCAACAATGTCTGTATTTTTCGCACGGTTGAGAATGCGGTTTAAATTTTGAGAGAACGGGGAGCTCTCCTTTTCGTTTGATGGAATGGTCACTTCTCTCGACATTGTTCCCCGGATGAGGATAAGCTCCCTGGAAGTAAAATGAGAATCCGTTACTGTAGCCATCAACATGAACCAAAAATTGAGGACACTGCTGCAAGAACAATGCAGCTCCATTTTCAAAGCGTGACGAGGTTAGCTGCTTATAATTTCGATAAAAATATTAGGCGTTATTTAACGCAAATTCCACACATATCAGTGCATGGAGTATACATACTGACATATGCTGAGCTGCGTCAAATTTGTGTTAAATAACGTCTAATATTTTTATCGAAATTATAAGCAGCTAACCTCGTTACCCGTTGAAAATGGAGCTGCATCGTTCTTGCAGCAAGCTCCTCAATTGCTATATCTATAAAATCCGCTAAGTAAATCATTCACTCATGTTTTAATCATTATAACAATACTTCTTAAACCATGAAGAACATCACCTTATGTAATGCTACAATTATTATATGCGACAGATCACATTGTGAACTGCTCGCAGAGAGACATTTTAAAATCGGTTATTGCTTTCCCATGCAAATGGTATCCATTCGTCTCCGAAATACAATGGATGCTTCGAATTTCATTATCAAAACGTCCCTATTCCCGTTCAATAGACGATTCCGTTCCGTCTGACTATCTAGGTCAAGCAGAACGTACCTGCCGTTGAAAAATCGTAACTTTAACGGACATTTTTTTTCTTTATTTCGAGATAGTATCTCCACTTCCGTTTTAATTTTGCCGACAGGAATTGTCCTTTGAGAGCTAATGGATGTGCAGGACGATAGCACATTCTACGTCGTAATTTCAATATTTCGCTGGAATATAAGAAGGTTCCTTTTTAAACCAATTACTCTGCTCGGTGCTATTAGCAAAAGGATATCCGAATGGTATTTTGAGGCTGGCATACGGTGACGCAACACATAGGCAACTCGTGTAGCATGTGATCTGGGTTCCCCCAGTTTACCAACGACGAGAAGTCGATTACCCAATTGACTTGATAGCAGTTAGTTTTCGTTTTTACTTCACTATATTTTACTTTGCCAAACTCAAATTGAAATTAAATTCTGGGTAACAGAAACACATCAAATTTGTCTGAAGAATAAATGTTTTTTTTTTGCCAAAATTTTTATGAACAAATTTTGGATAGTTTAAAGTTCCTGAAAGTATCCTGAAATGTTCCTATTCTCCATATACTTCATACAAAATAAAAACCAATGTGCGCCATCAAACACCTGGTTAAGTTTTAGAACGTGCTGATGCCAGATTGTTATAAAATTATTCAGTATTTAGATATAATTCTGATTAGCAGATGAGTGGATTCTTTGTGTTTGTTTATTGTTAAATAACTTATTTTTTCAACTTTAAAAAGAGAAATTATTTTAAAAATTCATATATTTTAACAGACATTAGTCTATGCGTAAGTACGCAAGTACAAAAGAGCAGGAAAAGTTTATACCAAAAGTTAGTAGAGACGTTTTTGTAATTTGAGGAAAAATTAGTAGAAAAAGGCAAAAGGAAGTTATGATATTTTAATTCTATAATTTGAAAAAAAATATAGAATAAATAATATATAAATTATATGTAATTATATTTATTAAAATATAATTTTAATAAGATTAAAGATATTCTCACAAACACAATACTGTTACTAATAGTGCAGTGTAATTTTTTGTACTTGTATTCAATGCTACACTATTTGTAACTCTCTTGGTATGATTACGCTTTTTAGATGATTTTAAAAGTTCATTGTTTTTTTCTTTTTGTGAAATAGAATTAACCGTAGAAACATTCAAGTTTAGGGCTGCTACTACACACTAAAACAATATATTTGGACTGTAGTTTTAATCAATAATCTAATGTTATATTTAAATTACCTTTCTTACAGTTGTTAAGGATAGTAATGGACTAAGCAAGACCGATTACGTCAGAGCTCGGACACTAGAGACGAACTGGAAATAATATTTATTGAAAAATGTGTATTTTTTCCACTTTTTATAAAAACTTTATGACTGCACTGTATATCTAAAGTACGCGTTGTTATCATTTACACAGCCTAAATGCAGGGTAAGCAAACTTTTGGCAACAGACCAACCGTCTTTACTATACCAAAACAAAAACTCACTGTTAATTATTGATTAGTGGACAATATTCCCAATAGTGACTCTGCAACAACTTCATACCGTCAAAGGAAGGTATTATTCAGGGTTTCCCAAAAACAGGTGCGTATATTTAAAACCCACATTCTGAATATGAATTTTGAGGGGATCTTTTACGATAAAGACCCACTGAACCCTTTTTCTTCATGAAAATTACTCGTTTAATAAGTCCGACTTTGGTACCAGTTGAAAATTAATGTTTTTATTTTTTCTTCATAAAAATCTCAATAAAAATTCAACTAAATTGTCTTTCATAGAACATACCCAGAAAGTATTGAAATAAACTACAACTAACGGATTTCGACATTTCGATTTTCACAATACTTTTTGTGCATTTTGTGTTTTATGTTTTAATACGGGACCAATAGCCTCAATAAAGAATACTTACCTTATATAGCTATACACGGTGTCAATTTGAAAACGTCCTACCCTTGATATTGACCTTCCACTAAATAATATTGAAAATCAGAAAGACACGTCAATTTTATTTTCAAGAGAGATGCTTTAAACGAATATTTGCAGCCTTCGTAGACGTTGCCTTTAAAATCTCAAATGGGAAGGCGGTCTAGTGCCACATCATTTTAAAGTTCGTTTAATTCATTCTCTTCAATAATATACTAATTTATTATTTTCTGAGTAGTAGTTTCCAAGTAATCGCGTTCCAAAAATTGCCAAACATAATTTAATTGATTTTCGTATAGTTAGAATCGATAGTTAGGATCTACTTACCCACTATCCTACAAACTGTTCCAAATGTTATCCATTATGCTCTAAACAGTGATAAAGTCTATTTTCGACCAACTTACTAATATTTCGAAAAACCTCAAAGGTAATTGACTGGCATGCTGCTGTAATTCACCTTTTGAGGTCCTCAATATCAAATCTGGACGTTGTGTTTCATAAACAACGGATTTCATATGAGTTAAATCTGGGAGTTAGGTAAGAAGTCTAAGTCTAAGGTCTAAGGGAGTTAAATAAGGCTGTAAGAATATAGGAGGTTATATTCTGACAACAGAATAAGAATATAGGAGGTTATATTCTTACAACAGAATATAACCTCCTATATTCTTCCAGCCTTATTTAACTCCCTTAAACTTCCTTTAGACTTAGACTTCTTACCTAACTCCCGGATTTATCTATATTCTTACAACAGAATATAACCTCCTATATTCTTACAGCCTTATTTAACTCTCTTAAACCTCCTTTAGACTTAGACTTCTTACCTAACTCCCGGATTTATCTATATTCTTACAACAGAATATAACCTCCTATATTCTTACAGCTTTATTTAACTCCCTTAGACTTCCCTTAGACTTAGACTTCTTACCTAACTCCCGGATTTAACTCCACCGGACACCATGTATATGTACAAGTGATTGTTATTAAGCTAAATTAGGAATGTTATTAAATTAATATCAAACATTTTGTAATCGCTTGCCGTCAGAAATTCTATGGAGCAAATTTTATTTTAATTTATACGTACCCTGTCTTCTAAACTAAATATTAATGAAGATATTCATTAAGGCCACTTCTGCAAACACTGAAGCGTAGGCGTTACTTGACGTAATTGCCAAGCGCCGAACGTGACTCGAAATAAAGGAAAAATCTTCCCTATCTCTCCCTAACTCTATAGCGCCCCAGGTGACTGACTGTGCCTGCATAATAAATAGTGACAGCTCATTGGGGCAGACGAAGCAAGTAATAACTCGCCACAATGTATTGGACAAACAAAAATATATATTTTAGGTACTTAACTAGATTCTAAAAACATATGATTCATTAAAAACACAGAAATCAGAAATATTGTGTAGCTCAACATACACTGAAAAATAATCTTAGGATATACGTTAACTATTACTAAGAACAGCTATATAAGAAATCACTACTTCCACATTTTATTTTTCCACATTTAATTAGACTTTAACCACTCTGTCTGCAGCTTTTAGACCAATGTCTCCACTATGTGATTATTAAAATTTATGTTATAATTTATTATGTTTATATTATATGACCTATTTTGAATAGCTGCTACTTCAGTCCACTCAAGTCCAGATCTTATTAACCTAAAAAGGTTTACATTTACTGATTATATTATATGTATCAGAGAAGTCCATATCTTGTATCGTTTGCTAATTATCTACAGACAAAGAAAAAGTGTATAACCCACATTTATTATATCCAACCTCGTAATTATATACTCGTAATTCGTTAAAGCGCTCTCGATTTGTCATGTAGACAAAAAGGATTAATAGACCGACAGACAGACAGATGAATTTTTTTAACCTAAACTTAAAATATCGACGTCTCAGAACATTTTAAGCCAATTTAGCCAACAGAAATCTTTCTTGAATAGACAGTTAGATACATTCGAAAATTGGGCTGTTTCACTGTTAGTAGAAAACGTGCTTAATTAAGTTTGCATTTACACAAGTGGAAACAAAAGTTAACTCACTATTCATATTGTATTCTGGTGAAATTAAAAATTTGTCAAAACACCTTGGATGCACTTTGTCTTTTTCCTACTTCACCTTTTTAACTTCCCCATTTATCACAACCCGTCACTGGCAAAATACTGTCCGATCCAGTCACTCACTAGATTTGTCGCATGCGGATTATTCGAAATTTAATTTGCCACCACGCCAACAGGGATCAATGCCGTAGGAGACCATCATCGATAATTTCGAATGCGGCATAACGCCCTTCTGATACTGGCTCAAACGCTATTGTAATATCCATTCTGTACAGATATGGCTTATGTTTCGCATTAACATTAACAGAGAACAGATAAAGAGATAGAGAACTATAAACAAGTAAGAGTATACGACAATTGTACACAGAATGTTATAAACGTATCAAATACACGAGGGAATATTTTCGTTGCCTGAAAAAGAATCTAATATAAATAGGACAGTTATTAACAGGACACAATATGATGAATATAATAAGTAGGGTCCGAAAAAGTGTCCTCTAACATAGAGGCGGTATAAATCGTATTTTTAGGCACATATCTCGGGCCCCTGTATACGTACGTCACTGATCGTGCCTAGAATCCACTGGACTCCTGTCCACCAAATCCCGTGCGGGAACAGGGGTCCTTTATATAGATTTTCTCCAAATAACAGTTAGATAGGCTAGACAGGTGTCGATGTAGTATTCTACATACCGTCGCTGTAAACAGGTCGATCGCCGCATTAAAAACAATTTTTGTCGTGAGTGGCTAACCCGTGAGTTCGTGTACTGTATTTACATATTAGTATTACCTGATTTTGTGAGGATCTTCGAATATCCATAAAAAAATATACGTGACACTGTTAGAAAAGAGGAATTTTGGTTTGATTTGTGCATAATGTTTTGCGCATGTAGCCTTTTCCTGGAACGTGGTCGACAATATTTACTTTAGACGTTTTTTTGCCAAATTTGTATCCGATTTTCCATTGCCTAGTAGTCATACATTGCGTAAAACGTATTTACAGAAGATATTTCAACGTGTTATGGGAAATATCAAAGAAGATATACGCATCCTGAAGTGGGTACTGGACCCTTCGACGCAGAAACAAAAAACTGGGCCATTAAGCAGTAATAAGGTCGTTAATGTTCTGATACGAATTTTAGGTGTTTCTGATATTTCACCCCGATATTGATTTAGTCAGTAAACGGGTTTTGCAAACAGCGACTAAAAGTATAGAACACAGTTTAAAGTAATCAGTTGTTGCACTCGTGTCTCCAACTTTTTAGTGCGCATTATCTGAATCTGACCTAAAATACAGTACTGCAAAACTTACCTTATATATACTACCTTCTCGAACTATATTGGTACGTACAATAACAAGAAAATGTCTGGATTATTGCTTTGTGTGTTACAGACAAATATGTATTTGACGTTCTAATACTTCAATTTTAAGTCATTAATAGGAAAACAGTATCTCTTTCTGGCAGTAAAACTAGCTACTGCGCAGGTTACCTTACCCTAGTATAAAAAATAAAAGTGTGAGCCAAAACTTCAAAGGGAACCGGCGTTTGTGACACAGCTGATTAATTTAAACTGTGGTATAGAAGTAGTAGGAACATGTGCATTGTCCTCTGTAGATGTAAAAAATAATAACGTACTGACGTTAGTGACATCAAAAAAACTGTTAGTAATATAAACAACTGTGCAATCGTTTGAAGTACTTTTTTAAGTAATACATGGTACCCCGCGTAATAAAAATAGCAACAACAAATAACAACCTTCTCGGTTGGTTCCCTCTCCCTCCTGCAGTACTGTGTCCACTGCACTCCTTCTTTCACTGGTGTCTTTCCCCTCCCCTCTACTCCACAGCTCTTCCCCTCTTCTACTCAGAATAACGGGGTGTGTGGCGCGCAGCAGGCAGAACTATTCCGGCCATTGTGTTTGAAACTGTTCGAGTGAAATTTGAAACTCAGATCAAAAGGAATTTGCTCCGACCTGGTGTCCTGTGGAGTTGCTAGACAGGAGTCCCTCCTCACCTTCAATGAGTACCTGAATCACCCTCTTTGGCAAAATTGTATCCCTTCCGTGGATGAGTTGAAGAGAATGTTGCAGACCTTCTAATAAAGGCAATCTTCAGCCACTCACCTTACGAAATTTTTAGGTATTTAACGTCAATGAAAATTGATGTTGTCCCAGACTTATCCTATTGATTTTGCTTCAAAAGATACTTTTGATAAACCATGTACCTATCTTCTTTGCTACTCTCATCTGGTTTCAATTGATCGAATAGGTTTTGATTGGCAAGACTTGAAGGAACTTACTTTACAGAACGCGAGAATTTTATTGAGAGAACGCGCTCTACCCAGTGGCGGCTCGTGGGTGTGTTACATGGGTAGGCACAGGGTGTGTCAGTAGGATTACTTATTAGCCACCAATGGTGCCGCAGGCGAAAATTTTTAAAATTTTCAAGGTCATGCGTTTTACTAACACTTCAAAATTTCAATGAATAATTATTTTATACAAAAATATAGACTTTCACAAGAATAAGTTTTGGGATTTGGTAGCTTTTTGAAATAATATTTAGTCACGAATATTGAGGGCCTAAATATATTAAAATAATGGGTGGCAACATGTGAAAAAAATGATATAGGTATCTTACCGTTATTTGTAGAGGAAATCAGCTTGCCTGTCCTTGTTATTCACAAAAATGTTAATCGCCTTTTCATTAAAGTCCCGGATTTGTTTCACAAAATTTAATACAATTAAGTATTTGGTTTAAAATATGCCTGTTGTTATCCACATTTTCATTGTGATGTCTTATATTTTCACGATAAGCACTATCAAGCTGTTATAGCCTTATGTCTACCTTCACCAACACACTAAAATCTAAGATGTTATGTAAATGTTTTTCATTGTAGCTAGCATGTTTCTTAGCTCGTTCATTTAAATGTTTTATATCACTCACCCCTTCTTCTTGAGTCCATGCACTTTGGTTGCCACCCATCACTAAACAAATAAAACAAAACAGTTTGTTTCTTTTAGGACACCCACATAACCACTTAAATCTGTCGTAGACACTACTATTAAAATTTCGTGAATAATTTCACGATTTTCCTACTTCTGTTTTGGAAATGATCAAATCGTGCGTCGGCCTTCCTAACCGTTTAATTTCCTTTCGGATCTCGTATGTAATATCTTTATTAGTCAATAAAAAGTCCACCGAATTCATTTTGAAACGTTTCACAATCAAAAACAGTAAAAACACACTTCTCAGCGAAGAAAATAAACAATAAAACTAAAAACGGTCACTCAACAAGTGTGACCCGTTCAGCTGATTTTCGAACGATTTAACGACGTCTGTCTGCAATCGTCGCCACCTGCAACTTTACGAGTCACCGAAAAAGCCCGATTAAAAACGAGGGCTGGGAAACTGTGTGTCCACGCCCACGCGCGCGAAATGCGAGGATATCAGAGTACAGTGGCTCGGTGCTCGATCGATAGTCTGTCATATATATGTGATAAAAATCATTATTTATGGCATAAAAGGAATAATAATTAGAATATGAATAGTTTGTCGGATACAATTAATTGATATTATTGTAACAGTAATTTATAGTAAATTAACACAAAAGAAATATTTTCTATTGAAATTTGGGCTGGGCACGTGCCCCTGTGCCCTTTATCACCAGCTGCCACTGGCTCTACCTCAGACGAACACCATCGGAACATCCAGTAAAATTTTAAATTTAATCGAATCGACATCGACTTTTTAAATTTTATTTCTCCGCCGCGATAAATTTAATAGACTCGGATGGATTCAGCGAACGCCATCCGAGAAACGACCCACATAATTTTCCCCCCTAATCCGTCCTTCGAAAAAAATGCCTCCAATTCCCCGTTCGACTTGCAATAGTCTTATTTCTCGGGGACAATGTTTTTAACTTGTAATTCGATAAGAAGCAATCACACATAACTCGATTTGCCGTCAAGTCAACGAACTCCTACAGGACGAAAGGAGCCAAAAAAGTTTAGAGTATCGAATGTAATAACGTACGTCGAATTTGAGTTTGTTAGGTGACCTGCGGGGAAGTAAGAATCGCAAATCACTTGCATCTGCTCAGTTTCACAGCTACTGTAAATGTTTCAAATACAATATGCATTCATGCGCAAGTATAGCTCTTGATTTACAGTTTGCTTTACAAAACTATATCTAACAATATAATTTTGGAAGTGCCATTTATGTTTCCTTACAAGTACTACTACTGAAAAGTAGTAGACGAATCGATATATTTAAAAAGTAAGAAACGTTATAAATGACTTTAGAACTGAGTTGAAAAACTAAAAATTGATTTTTAGTAGACATAAAAAAATCATCAAAGCAAACTCATTATTTGCCACAATATAACTTAAGGGCAAGTGGAGCTACATGCATAATTCCACCTGACGAAAATCATAATTAAGGAACAAAATGTCATCCAATATTCCATTAGACTGTTCACACAGCATTATAAATATGTATCTCATTGAATTTTTGTAACCATATAGTCAAAAATCTGGCAGGACTCAAGACAGGAGTTTGTAGCCCGCTCGAACCAGACATCTTGCGGCCTTTGCGGTTTGGAATCTCCTAATGGAATAAATTCAGTGATTCCAAACTGTAAATATTTCACAAAACGTCTAAAACAAATAATCGAATGATTTTAGTAGCACCTAATTTATGTTACGCGCCTGTGACATCACCAGATTTTGAACAGACAAAATTGCAAACATCGGTTTTTATCTGTGATTTTTTTCTGATTCTGATTTTAAACTTAGGTTAACTTAAATTTCGTCGACTTATGTTTCCACGCCCACCTGAGGCCCAGAAACAACCAAAGTTTTTACGGGTTAATAAACCTTAAGAATTCATGAAATTTAAGATTTTCCTCGTACTTCAAATACCCCGAGTAATCACAATATAAAATCACCGGTGCGTAAAGAAAAAAGTTTAGCGGTATGACGTTTCCCGGAACTTTTTCTAACTTTGCGGGCTAATTGATGGATGATTAATAGATGACTTAATACCGCTAAAATTTACTCGATAAAGTGCACGTTTTGCGGGCGAAAACACCCGCTGCTCGAGTAATTCGTCCGATTGACACACTCCCGACAAGCTCCCACGTCGTCCATCATTTTCTCGGGTAGTTGTGACACGCCGGAAAGAAATGCTAAATCTGAGGTTTATCGAACGAAATTTATTTCTGGGTAGCTTTCGAATTATGTACACTCAACATTCCACATTTCCGAACTCTCGTCACCTCGGGATAACCGAACTGCTGGCGCATGCGCAATGGGTTTTTCTGGCTCATTGGTCATTCGACAGCGACATTTGACATTCTACAGCGACAAGTTCGGTTGTGTGGAAGTACAAGTTCGGAAATATGGTGAGAAAAAGTTCGGAAATATGGTGAGTTCGAATATGTGGAGTTCGGATATGCGGATGTCGAGTGTATATACAGAATTAGATTTATAAATAAATACTCCCCCTTTTGTTTTTTAATTTTTTAACGAAACTGTTGGTGTAAAAATAAGTTCCCGCCGTTTTTAAATTGGGAATTGTTTTAACCCTTTCGAGCTTTGTGGTACATGGAACGTACCACAATTTCAAAAATTCTTTCCTAGTTGCTTAGGGGTATGTCGTGCGTAACGCTGGTGCCAAACTTTTATTATTGGTGTGCCACCCAGCACTTAGTAGTAAAACTTACAATTGGCGATAATTGTGCTGATTTAAGCGGGTGTCTATTTACATGTGACTGTCACTTATGGTGACTAGATTGTGCAATGTTATATTATTAAAAATTCCCAAAAATAAGGCGAGTAAGTACAATGTTATGGTAAAATGATCATATTTGTAAGTGATAAGTGCACTGAAATTATTAGATATTTGATAGCATGTCGTTGAACAATGTTTATTTTGTGGTATATCAAATATACCACAAAGCGTCAACGATGCGTTTTTTCTTGTTTTACGATGTTTTATTATATTTTGTTTTCCTGTTTAGGAAGAAGTCGCGGGCGATATACAGATTTAGAAAATCTCGATGAATGGTGGCCACGAATTATCTGGCATTTTATCGATGTCGCAGTGGTCAATGCGTCAATTATTTATCAAGAGAGTTGTGGAGGTAGCACAGGATTGAGCTTGAAAGATTTTCGCTTAGCTGTGGTTGCGGGATTAATAGGTGCTGGTAAAAATATTAATGAAACGAGAATAACAAGGGCAAGTTTGGAACCGAAGAAACCGGTCAACAATTACAAGAGAATAATCCCAATTGAATAAAGGGTGGACCAGTAGTTGCACATGCCTGTTTATGGAACATACAGAAGATGCGGCTTGTGCAGCACAAGAAACCACCAGAGAAGGTCAAAATGGTCCTGCTCAACATGTGGAGTGGCTCTATGTCTTTCGGACACTAAGTCATGTTTTCAAAATTCTCACAAAACAAATTAATTTTTTGTTTTATTTATTGCTTAGTGGTATATCTGGCATACCACATGTTTTTGAAAAAAACTAATTTGAATAAAATTTTGAAAAAATATTTTCTTGTTAGTTAATTACCTATATGCAACAATGTCTAAAATCAGCATCTTAAATTGTTTTTTTCTACTTGCTGCCCACAAAGGGTTAAGAGGGAATCCTGCTTTAGGAGGCTCAATAAATCGCTTTTTTTATTGCTTAAATCTATTCCTAATGTATCTAAGAATATGTATCTAAAGTTATAGAGGCTAATTTACAATATTTTTATAGATACAGCACTAAACGCAGTGGTGTGTCGAGCTGGTATACGGGCGCTCGGGCAGTTGGAGCTTGGAGCGAGTGCTCCTTCTCGCGATTGAATAACTCCGAACTATACCGTGTGTGTAAAGCCGACATCGTCCTGTTATGAAAAAGGATAAACAGAAGTGAGACGACAGATAAGAAGTAACCGCAGACGCATCGAAGGTAGTGAGGGAATAAGACCGGTCCTCTCAACGGTAAACTTTAAGGCGCGTTTTCTCGAGTTTTTGTTTTTATGAATTTTATAAACTGGCGGGCGAGATCGCAAGAAAACTAGACGTTCAATTAAAACAAACCAAGGCTTGTTAGCTTCAGTTTTGCATTCTCTTCTATTTGAACTAAAAAAAAATTAAACAAATTTTTAAGCAAGTTTCTCATTTTTTAAGCAAGTTAAGCATCTTTCCCGCCGCTTGGAGACTGCAATTACAAGGTGTTGTACAAATGTTCATAAAAATCGGCTGCGTTTGAATATATTATCTGAAAAGTTCGTTAGACTTGCTTATGTTTTTTGTCCAAAAAAAATTCTACAAAAACGCTTTTTTAAGCCTCCTAAAGCAGGATACTCCCTTAAATTGGGAGTTAAAAAATTGGGAATTTATTTTGAAAGAAGGGTACCTAATGTTTTATTCGAAGTATTGTCCATCGCTTGGCACTACTTTTTCCCATCTTTCTGGTAGCATATGGACCTACATATAAACATATTTAAGAAAATTCTTATCTACATAAAACGTCTAAAAACTACAAAACTCTACAAAAACGTAATTTGTTTTTGCTTTTTTAAAATCGATCAAAGATTAAAAGAAAAAGGAAAAGGATACTTATTAATCAAACTAACCCAGGACACGTCGACATGTAGTACTTATCGGATTAGCTGCAATTCTTATCAAGATAGATTTAAATTTTTTTAATTACAGTGTAAAATGTATGCATTAATGAAGAATGTTTATGAACAAAATTAATTGTTCCTAAATTCCCTAATTTTTGCGTGTAAAAGTAGTTAAGTAATTTATACCTACTGCATTTAAATATTCGTAACAGTTAATAAAGCATTTTTATAGAATTACTTAAATATTTGAAAAATATTTTCAAATAATCAAATATTTTACATGTTTAAATTCATTTATATTTCTGTGGATTTATATAGATTGTGTAATATATAATTAAATATTAACCTCTGATGACTAAAACAGTAAAACATATTTAATTTTTTTTTTGTTGAATTTGTTTTGGATAAAACAAGATTTTCAAAGTTTGTGTTCCATAAAACATAAAATGAAAACATTTAAGAACTAGTAGAGTATTAAAAATATATACCCGAGAATCTTGTTGTTCAACTATTGATAGAAGTACCTATATCATTTTCATCAAACTAGGAAAAATCAGTTTTCGTTTAATATTCTCTAAATTCATAATTTTCAGTACTAAAGATTACTTCATTTGTATAATAATATACTTAACATATAGTATACTTAATTATATAATAGTATACTTAACATATATACAGGGTGTCCCGTAAAGAATGGATCATACTTCAGGATTAGCTTCACTGCGTCAAAATAACTTGATTTAGATCAACTTACCTTAGTACCATTGTGCTTCCTTAAAAAGTTATGAGCCTTGAAAAAAAATATTTTACTTCATTTTTTTCTGTTAATTCTGTCAAGTTTTAAGTTATTTCACGTAAAATTGGTATAGGGGGTTTTGGAATAGCCTAACATGAATATGATGTCATATCTCGCGTGAAACGTACAGGGTGTTAACAATCCCCTGTACCACTTCTTATTCTCATTAATTTTTTTTGTTATCACGAATTTTGACAATATTGACAGTTTTCTTGAAAGAGCCATCCATTTACTGCAAAAATGGTATACCTGTTCCATGACGCTAAATCGCACCGTTTTCGAGAAAATTAAGGTTAACTGTAGTACTGCAGAATGGCTATACTCTATTTACATACAATTTTAAGTCTATTAATTTAGTAGGTATCCGCACAGGTGATTACTTACAATTTTATACTACTAATAAATCCATAATATTTAGAGGAAAATGCAAAATTTCGACATTTAAAAATAAAACATATTTATTTGCGTTTAAGTAATTTTTAAGTAATAAATAAGTAAACAGGCACATTAAAAAAACAGTACTAGAAAATAACACTAACATTTAATTTCGTTGAAGCAATTTTTCGAAATGTCCACCATTGCACTTAATGCATTTCTGGCATCTTTTCAAAAAATTTCTTCGAACTGCAAAAAACGACGGCTGCATATTTCGAATCGTGTTTGCAGCTGCACCTATCGGCTCGTGCTCTTGTATTGACAACGTCACCAGAATACACAAGATTTTTAATATACCCCAGAAAAAAGTCCATTGCATTTAAATCTGGACTTCGTGGAGGCCATGGATGTTCACTTCCCCTTCCAATCCAACGATGTGGGAATACATTATTTAGATGGTTCCGAACTGCAAGAGGAAAGTGGGCCGGTGCGCCATATTGTAAATACCACATATTAGCACGAACGTCTAAAGGAACATCTTCTAGTAAATCTACTAAATTTTCTTGAAGGAAGTTTTGATAATCCTGACCATTCAATTTTGCTAGGAGTTCGAAAGGACCCATAAGATAATCGCCAATTATCCCACACCAAATATTAATTTTGAATTCATGTTGAAAGTGCCTTACCCAATTGGCATTTTGCTCAGCCCATATGTGACAATTTTTTCTGTTGAATATCCCTCTACGAGTAAATGTCGCCTCATCCGTAAACAAAATTTTGTTTACAAAATATGCATCTTGCCTATTTCGCCTTAAAATGGATTCGCAAAATTGCATTCTTGCTAAAAAATCTCCTGGTAATAAGTTTTGAGCGGGTGAATAATGGTACGCTCGAAGTTGCTGCTCATGTAATATTCTGGATGTTGTACTGCGACTTAGTCCAACATTAGCAGACATTCTGCGGATACTAATTGTTGGTTCACCTTCAACAATATGTAATATGTCTTCCTCTGAATCTTGAGAATAGTCTTGAAAATAATTTCCGATTAGGTTGTCTGCGATTTGGGTAAGTATCTGCGTAACTTCTGGCTGCATCGCGTTCACTAAAATTGTGTTGGGCGTAGATTGCCACCATGTCAGTCATTTCACAATTTGTAAGTAAGTTATGTCGGGACATCTTGCAACAAACAATAAATTCACCATAAAAGAACAATAAAAATGTTTGTTTATAGTATCAAATTGAAACTAACATGATATGACAGTTACCTACTAGATTAACACACTTTAAATTTAATAAAAATAATACTGGTCCATTCTGCAGCACTACAGTTAAGCTTAATTTTCTCGAAAACGGCGCGATTTAGCGTCATAAAACAGGTATACCATTTTTGCAATGAATGGATGGCTCTTTCAAGAAAACTGTCAATATTGTCATAATTCGTGATAACAAAAAAAATGTAATGAGAGAAGAAGTGGTACAGGAGGTTGTTAACACCCTGCACGTTTTACGCGTGAAATTACATCATATTCATGTTAGGCTATTTTAAAAACCCCCCTATACAAATTTTACGTGAAATAACTTAAAAATTGACAGAATTAACTGAAAAAAATGAAATAAAATAATTTTCTTTCAAGGCCCATAACTTTTTAAGGAAACACAATGGTACCAAGGTAAGTTGAGCTAAATCAGGTTATTTTGACACAGTGAAGCTATTTCTGAAGTATGGCCCGGTTACGGGACACCCTGTATATTTTATTACCTCATATTTGTATATTTCAGAGATATTGAAATACTTTCGTAAATGGTTAAATATTTTTAAAAAGTATTTAAATATAATATTATTATTATATTTAAATACTTTTATAAATATATTGGATAAAAATTACCTGAATAACTTCCACTTAAATAGGTACCCCAAAGGATTATATTAAAAAAAAAGAAGTATTTATAAATATAAATAATGCCTATTTCAGGTGAAACAACTGTAACCGTAAAACAACAAATTAAGTTAAAACATTTTATACAGGATATCTGGATATCTTTAACTCTATATAACTCTGCTGAACTGAACTGAAAGGTAAAAAAGTAACGTAGGTCTAATAAATATAGACTTACAGACAGAGTTACAGAAATGACAAAAGCTGTATCTAATAATCCCTCAGAATAGTCCTAAAATTGGACAAAAAGGCTATTTTTTATTATTAATAATACTTGGAAACTTGTTTTGCTAGAGTATTATTGCAACTAAATCCATCAACATTGACCTCTTGTCTTTTAAATTAAAATTAGTGAAGAAAATATGAATATGTATATTATGATGCTTTTTTTGACGACTATTTTTTTTCACTCCCGTCTCGAAATTTTGTTGGAAATACCTAAAAAAAAATTCCCTTAAAATATGAGCCCTTAATACGAATATTAAGTACTCGCCCTCAGCGTGTGAAGATTTCCCATTTAAAATACATGTAAACTAGAGTATTTTTTTTTAAATCTCTATAACTCAGCGGCATTGTATGCTATTTCAAGTTGTTATTTCATAAATGGCTGTAGCTACACGAAAAATATTGTAGCAAATTAAATTTCCTACAAAAAATCTCCTGTGAACTGAATCTCTATTATTGATATTTCTCGAGATAATGAGCTTTTATTTTTTTTATAACTTTTGATGAATTTACGACTCAAATCTTTAAATCTATTCGTTTTTCATTTTTTTTTCTCACATTTTTAAATCATTATCTATTTTTCCAAAGATAGGAAGATAATAAAAGGTAAGTAACCTAAAATATTTAAGCTGTAATTTAAGAAAACGTTAATACGAAGAAAAGTTTTTTCTTTGTCTTTTCATAGAACAAAAACTCGTTGTATGTAATAGTCCTTTATATATAAATTTGTTGGATCTACTTATAATATATGAGTAATCCAAAACTATGAAATATATGTATAATGAAAAAAAATTGTCGTCAAAAAAAACCACCCTAATGTATATGAAAAAAATGTGAATTAGAGATAAAATATTAGATATTAAACTATTGCTCCATAAATTGTGTTGCTCATGTGCTAATAATAAAGAGTGAATACGACGAAAGCATTTTCAGAAAATATACAGTATTATATATATGTATATAATATTGTTTGTCACAATGTGTTCTGTATTCTTAACAAAATGTCCTGCTATCTATAAGACCCTCTAATAGGCCATAGAAAATGCGTTGGTGTAATGCGGAACATCCCATTCACTTCATTTCCCTTTACATTGTCAATAAATTTCCTAAACTGTTGATGTTGTCCCATTGTAATGGTAATCCCGCCGTCAGGAGTGCCAATTTGAATGGAAAAAATGGCGCGTTGCAGCGCAATTTGAATTTTAATATAATTTATTCATTAAATTATATTCCTAGCTCAAGTGCTAGTGAAGACGACTCGGCCGTTTTACTCTCCTAAATTAAACTTCGAGAATCATCCTCGTGCGGGCGTTTCTGCATAAAATGGCGGTTCGGGGCGAAGACGTGCCAACTTAAATTAACAATGTGCTACTTTTTATGAAAATAAAACACTGACTTTATTTTATTTGCACCTTTACTTGCATTTTCTCAAGAAGAATTTGTTTCTTATGAGTCCCTAGTAGAACCCAGGAAAAAATGCAAAAAAATCACAAAGCTGACAAAATGTAGATAACTGACAACGAACGGTGTCTGTACTTGACAGCTACCAATGTAATCAACTTATTTCCATACTCGACTTGATAAAAATCGGAGTAACGAAGTGGAGAATCACCGGGGGTGATTTTTGAGAAAATTATTTTATTCTCAATTTTTTTCTCTCAACTCAAGAGTTAGTTAATTTTAATCACATTCTGATGTTGCCAACATGATTAGCGAACGCACTTGTTGTTGACTGCAATTGTTGTGTTTCGGTGTTTGTAAAAAATGGTTCAAGTTTCAATTTGTTTCTACGCCGAATATCCCACTTCTCCTCTAATAACACAAAACTTTAAATAAAATGTAAATAATCAAAATTGTCTTCTATTTTCAGAGAACTTCCCTATGTAGATGTAATTAGCAATCGATCAATGGCAAATAAATATACTATAATTGAATCGGCAAAAACCATTTAAAAATTAATTTACAACATAATATATAGTATATAAATATATGTAGCATACTTTAGTTTTATTACATTTTTTCCATAATCATCTTGTCAACTTATGCCATACGTCAAAATCTACAAAAGACCGTATCTCTTTGTGACAAAAAATGAGGAAAAATATAGACGACATGCATTTAAATGTTTCCACAGATTGTCGTCAAGTAGTATTAAGCAGGGGTAATTCAACCGTTCCGACCTCAGCAGTAGGACTCATTCATCAAGTGCTTCGTGGAATTGTTACAGCTTTTGGTTTTGCTGACTAACGCTAGAATTTACAACCTGCGGTGGACAATGGAGATCGGATCTCCTTTAATTAAACAAGCTGTTACATAAAATCGGGATATGCATTTTAGGATGGATTGGGACTACTGTTATTTATCGGATGTTTCAAAAAATAGTATCCTCTTTCACTGAAAATGTAACTATAGAGACATCCAAAAAAACGTCATCAAAGTTGGCCGAGAAAAAAAAGACGTATTTCTTTTCTTAATCAAATTTATAACCTCATTTACTTGTCAAAACTGTCACATAATATGACAGCCATTGTTTATTTTACAAATTGTGACAGTCACTTGTCAAAAAGTTTGACATAACCGAAAAGCTTAGACATAACCGCTATTTCCATCTCTCTCGTTCATAGCCAGAGTTGATGACGTTTTTTTTTTTTTTGGATGTTTCTATACATCAACAAGGTACTAATGATATTAAATATTATTCCAATTTTTCACTATATGTAGGAGATAATTTCACGTAGGTGTGTGAAAAATAAATGTATTTACATGAACTGAATGAATGAATAGCTTTTACATTAAAAAGGTGTCTCTGTAACACAGTCCATTCTGAAATTTACAAAATTTATAGCTACAACTATGCATATTTTCGTGGTATAAAAAATAACAGTTCCCATTAAAGAAACAACATACTATAGGTACACAAAATTCACTGAAAAATAACTGTATTTTTCTTTATCCATTTTACAGTACATAATATTCGATTACTTCAACGATGAGCACAAATGCCATATATGAATCATATTTTTATTATCTACTTCGACAATTTATGTGAAATAAACATCTTTAATAACACGTACATTCCATAATCGAAATGACAAAAATTTGAGTATGACATGTAGCAAATATTATGAAAAATCAATCATATAGGATTATACAGTAAGGAGTATTGTAGAAGTATTATATTTAGAAATTTGAAATTCGTAGTCCTTCTACTAAAACTGGAAGTATATTTAGATGTCTAATATATCACATGATGGCCACTTACGTTTAATATACACCTTCCTTATTTCAACAATTTCTTCCTATACAGTGGCGGTGCGTGATCCTAAGATTGGGGGTGCACCATACATAAAAATAACGATAATCATAAGAATAATAAGAATATCCCTAATATGAGATAACTATTTATATGTTATATTTAATATGAGATAAATATTTATCTCATATTAAGGTTATTCTTATTAACTTTATTAATTTGAAAACTTACCTAATTTTCTTTGTAAATGAGCTCAATTCTGCGATTTTTACACTGTGCAAATTTTTCAATTACTTTGTTGTTAAAATTTTCGATATTTGTAATAAAGTCTTTTTCAATGGAGAGCAATCAATTTATGTGGGTCATTTTTAACATGGTAGTCTAGTTCACTTTTTAAACACTCCGCCAATGACACTGCATCATGTCCTACTGGTTTTAAAAAACTCCAGAATCTTTCTACAGGCTTTCCACCCACCATGTAACGATATATTAAAGCCAACTGAAAAAATGTAGAAACGTCTGTAGTTTCGTCTGCTATTATAGCAACAAAAGTGGATTTTTTTAATTTCAATGGTTATTTCATCGTGACAAACTTCAAGCATGCACTGAAGTAGCTCGTTTTGTATAGTATTAGAAGTTCCTTTAAAAGCCGCCGCGTTTTATAAATGATACTTCATAGCCTCGTCTAATTCGGCACTGAAATCAATCAACCCACGAAAAATGCCTGTATTGGATGATGTTTCCGATTCATCGTGTCCTCTTAGGGCCAGTTCAAATTTTCCACAAAAACGAATACAGTTAATAATAATGTTTAAAACATACCTGTTTTTTGAAACCGCTTCATTGTGTGCTGCCACTGCTCGTCGATGAGCAGAATCGAGCATTGTCGCAATATTTGCAGTGCCTAGCATGGCTAAATTCAAAACATTATTCGTGTGTCCAGCAGAATTTTCATGTTTTTTTATTTTCTCGTTTATGTGATTTAAATCCGTTACTCCAGTTTTGGTCCAAGGTGTTTCTCCGCCAAACAAAACACACGGAAAACAAAACACTGCGTTCAATACATCGCATCCACTTAACCACAAATGTTTTTTAAATAAGCCATTATTAAATGTTCTTACAAATTGTTTATTTTTTCCTTTCACGGTTAATTAATTTGTGGAGTGGGCCTACCTAGAGTTTTAATTTACACTTTTTCCTCCAAACTCAAGCTAGAGAATGGAGTTTTTAATAGGTTTTGAATAGAATTCATTATTCCAAACTAGATTCTAACCGAAAACCCGAGTTTATATTTATAAAACGTGAGCGATAAAACAACTGTGTACGAAAACAATTCACAAACTAATCGATCACTCTCGTGCGCTCTTAAACTCCACATCATATCTATAGGATTCGCCCACTCCTTTTCGTAATTGTGGAGGGGCAAGCAATAACAATACGCGTTCGCTTTTTCGTATTGCACGGAAGCGCGATGGTCGTCCCGCTTTTTTCGTATTGCGCGTGTCGATTCCCGTGCCGCGATCGGAAACCAGTGGCCTTGGAGATAGAGACCTAGCTTCTAGTGGATTCGTAACGCTGCTGCCAAATAATATTGAGATGGTATTAACGCTAGGGATGCGGCAAGGCGATAAATTAAGAATGCATCCATTAATTACTAAATAAAATTATTAATGCTAAATTGTCGGTATTGCGCGCGCACCAGCGCACCTTATAGCCCACCGCCACTGTTCCTATAAATAAAAGTGCAGCACGCCGGTACATGATTCTTTAAACGAAATTTAGTTGGTTACTAATCTTTAAATTGGCACCTTCACCATATTCTAGACTTTTGTGATCAAAAGATTGAAGTACTGCTTTTTTTAAATAACGCATTATCAGTTAATAGGCACCCTTCAGATGTATCAGAAAACACATGACTACCTTCATTTGTTATTTGAAATAAATACAGCTCCAATTAATGTAAAACGTTACATTCCAAATTACCACTACTCAACACAACCAAACTTTTAATTACATAATGTAAATTAGAAAATACATAGACTACATTTATTTGTTTCGACCATATTATCAATTGAAATCAGTATAGAATAGTATTCGGAAAACTTCTTCGAGGTCAAAGAAATAATCCAGTTAGCAATCTAGATTGTTGCTATTATTAACTTTTTCCACTAATATAGGCAAACTACACTTTTACTCAACGCACACGTTTCACCAAACATGTTTGTATCATCAACTGATTTTTTTTGTTTCTATAGAAGGTTCCAGAAACTACTAATTTGTTTGGGGATTATAATTTTGCATTTCCCCGGACATTCTCCTTGTGCAGGTTGTACCATGTGTGAAAATTCACACGCGCTGCCTTAACCATTCTCCTAATTTGAGTTGGATAGTATGTCGCAAGTGGTCCCAGGACAACTTCCTACTTTGGAGTTTTTATATCCGCTCCACCGACCCGCTACGAAAAGGATTCAGGGCCGGATTGGGAACATCTACACAACCTTCCTGGGCCTACAAGGAACATGAGACAAAGGCAAAGAAGAGGATATCTGTTCCAAGCTGCAATCAAGAAAACTACCTCCTACTCATCAGACACTGAACAAATTAACTATCAGTGGAAGAACTACCAAAGTAGTAACTTAAAATTTACTAAATCTTGAAATCTTGCAACTTTTGAACGAGGAGTCCAAACATTAAAAATTTGGCACGTTGATTGCTCTGACATGGTGTTTTGTTCGGCAATGATTTTTTCCTAAATTTTGAAATTGTGTGTGTGTACAGAATAAGAATTTACTGTCAGACTGGAGAGACATATTTTAGTAACAAACTGTTTTTTTTTATTTTGGAGATATTGGCTTCAGTGTTTGAGATATGAGTTTTTAAACTTTTTTTAGAGACGTATTAGCCAATGCCTATGATAAGGAATAAAAACATAAATTATAATAACTAAAGAAAATTATTATAACCAAAGGTAGTCGAAATGTGCCGTGGGATGTAGACGTACGTATCATAATATGTATAATACATGTAATACAAGAAAGTAACTAATATGAATAGTCACAAAAGCGATAAATCACAACTTTGTAACCATATATGCATGTAAAACTCTTAATTAAAATAGCTTGACGATGTAGCTTTGTTAACAGTACTATCACGAACTGGAGAAGATTCGTAAAAACTTTGTAGCAATCGATTATTAATTATGTTTTGAATAAAAAAGTTCTTATGCATTATTGCTCTAAAATTAAATCTAACGGATAGATAAATTTCGGTTTTGTTCAAGTAGACTATGATAATATAATAAGACTATGATACTATAGAGACATCCAAAAAAAACGTCATCAAAGTTGGCGAAGTAAAAAAAAACGTATTTCTAATCTTAATCGAATTTATAACCTTATTTACTTGTCAAGACTGTCACTTCATATGACAGCCATTGTTTATTTTACAAATTGTGACAGTCACTTGTCAAAAATTTGACATAACCGAAAGGCTTAGACATGACCGCTATTTCCATCTCTCTCGTTCATAGCCAGAGTTGATGACGTTTTTTTTGATGTCTCCATATAAGTAGACAATGAAAATATCATAGCCTATATATTTACCCACACACATATTTACCAATCAACTAATATTTTATATTTCCATACTTCAACAATAAACAAACAACAGGTGTAAAGCGATTTTTTTATAACGTTCACATGAGTCAAAAAAGGGACTTTTTGTGAGAAAAAGATATACGAACTGCGTACAATAGTTTTCCTGCAACCTATTTATTCTTCAATAATATCAGTAAAGGCAGTAGTTTAATAACAGCTGGAAAATATAAATTTTTCATACGCTTTACATAATTATTTAACTATTTGTATTAACGAGATCAAAAAAAATGTCATCAAAGTTGGCCGAGCAAGAAAAGACGTATTTCTAATATACCTATGTAATATGCACTAATACGTTCTGTTTTGAATGTATATCAAATGTCAAAATTTATATATACATATGTACAAAACCCAGTAGGTAGACAAACCCGTATATTTGCCTCAGAGTCGGTACTTATGTTTTGTGTCAGTACTTACTACAGTATTTGCTTTGTTACTGCTTGCTCAAATTTGTTGCATCGCTCATCTGTGGTTTGGTGTTTTATTCAGAGAGAAAAAGGAGGATCATTTTCATTGTCATTAATACATTGATATCGGAAATTGGAGAAGCGGATATCGGATATCGGCTATTAGATGCTTTCACATTAGACGTAATTTCGGAATGTTTTAAAAATAATTAAGCTTATGGCGGCATTAGGTCAATTATCGGCATTAGGTCATTATTGTCAAAAGTAAGTTTTGAAACCGTCAAAAATTCTGCTGCCTCGTCTAGCACAAATAAATTTGGCTAGAAAAAAATGACGACCGCTGAGTGGATCGCTGGCCTAGCGGTCTGCGAAAAGCTTTGTTTGATCTAGAATCTACTCATGGATATTATTTCTTAAGTTATAAAAAATTATTCTACATATTTACAAAAAAATAAATAAAAATTAAGGAAACCGAAAATCGGCCTTAGTGATCCTCATAGTTTTATTTTGCAAGAGTAAGATTGTTGGTTATCCATTATATCTCACTTTACATAAAAAAAACTGGTCCAGCGTTCTGGTTGCTGAGTCCTGACCTGGAGGATTAGCCGGCAGCCCGCGCCCGCGGTGGTGGCCCCCAAATCGGTCATGTTACTCTGTTTTGACTCCGCAGAAATTGATTTTGTCATTATAAGCCAGAAGACGAGCGCGGAGTGGCTGCAAGTTCCGACTTCCGAACAAAGTTAGAGGGCGCTCCTTCGCTAAAATAATAAAATTACATAACTTGATCAACTCAATTTAAACTTGGAGCATTTAAAATTAATGCTTCGGTACGGTTGCAGACCCATTTAATTGGAAAATCTCTTTTGTTGTATGTGACACTGTCTAACTCGCCACTTACATTTCGGGAACTCGTTGTGATTCCCCGAAGATTTATGAGAAAACTTTACTGCCAAGTTTAACAACGGTATTTACACGAAAGTTTTTCTTACCGTTCATTAATCGATTGCTGCGAACCGCTAGGCCGGTAACGACTGAAATTTCCTAGGAAAACTCGTTGAGACCTAAAGAGCAATGATCAACAAAGAGGAGGGTTTTGAGTCCAACCGCAATTGTTCATTCAGATTCATCGTCACCAATCATTCTAGGTATACAATCTATAAAAAATACTCTAAAAAATGTTATTGAGGAAAACGAAATTACATATGATACGAAATGATGACAGATGAATTCTTTAATTTTCTAACAACAAAAGAGACATCTTTTGTCTCTGGACAAAATTGGATTGGAAACTGTCAAGATTTTTTATTCAATGTAGAAATTGCAGTTTTTAATTCAAAGTTATGTTAGCAAATAAGGCTTATGTCAACTGCAAATGATAATCGAATGTTTTATTCATGGGAGTCCTGCTAGAGTTGCCACCATTACATATAATCATACAAGAAGAAGCTCGAACAGTAACGCAATAGCTGATTCAACACGCAATGCCAATAAGGCAGCACCATGAACGAGCTCATCAGAAGATACACTGAACTGAAGACAAATATCTTAATGTAACTGCCCCCAGACAATATGGTTCCGAAGTGTAATTTTCAAGGAAAAATACATGGAAAGGCCTAGAACATTGGAGTCCCAATCCATAAAGATGTTAGTACACAGATGGATATAGAACATTCAGTAGGAGCCGGGATTTACGGTATAAGATCCAACACGGTATCCCCTTAATTCTAAGTTAAGGAACATTTGTATTTGTTGGAAATACGAAACGTAAATATGATGAAAAAGCATATAAATTAGCCCAAGAAAGCACTTTGAACGCCCTAATAGACACAGATCAACAACAGACAAGTCATTGGAATTATATATAAACATTCTAGAATAAAAATATGAGTAATAGGTTACTCGGTTTAAAACGATTAACAAAATTCACCAAAGAACTACTGAGTTAGAATATGGTTTTTGAGGCAAATAGTATGTGTACTAACTTTACTAAGTTCATGTACTACACCAGTGTAAAGGCCAATTAACATTGATTTCTAATTCTCGAGAAGGAAAACCAAAAACTAATGTCTACAAAAAAAGTCTATGATCGGTGCTGTGGAGATAAAAAATGAAAAAGTTGGGAAAGGTACTCTGAAACAAATGGGACTGCTACAATAGGCCGCTAGAAAATCGTAGTGAATATTACGACAATTTACTTAGCTTTCACTTTTCATACAGTAGCTACATTTCATCTTAATCTAAATGTTTAATCCAATTCAGTTACCAAAATATGATGTGGGTACTTACCATGTTTTTTTTTTTTTTTTTGAAAACATGACAATTTAATTCTTCCAACTGACTGCAATATACTTTTCTCTTAATGTGATCCTGTTAGCTTAGATTTCAGCTCAGTGTAATATAGGCTTTATTATTTATTACACGCATAATTAATAAATAAACAAAAAATACAGACGAACATTTCCCCCAAATTATTTCCGGGTTGTTATTTTAAACTTCGAGGGAAAATTATTTTGAAGGCAGGCTTATTGGATTCAGTTTAGATCCTCTCCCTCATCCGTAAACATACCGCTGTTGTTTGTAGCGTTTATTACCTTATACATTATTGAGTGTCGTCGATTTTACCACCCACTTTGCTCCATCTTCTCCATAAACACATTAGCCCCCTCCAAACAAGAGAACATAGACGCGAGTCGTTTATTAATTGATCTCCCCTTCCGCATGTCCCAGTTTGCAGTGTATATGGGTAGATACGTATACAGCATTCCAAACAGAATGTTTCGAACCTATACTGATAGAAAAATATTGCCGTATAGATTTTTGTTGTAATAATACGTGTAAAATAGTAATAATATTCATCTTATAAGTTAATTCCAGTATCATTACATTAACGAATGCCTTTTAAAGGACGTTTGGTAGTTGCCAATACTATTGACACTACTGATTCGCCGTCGAATATGTCATAATAACATGATAACCGTCTGTGGTCTCTGACGGCGAATGACGGTGACATAATAACCTCTCTCGCTTCACTTTTAACAGTGTGCCGGAATGTGGCTAGTTTGCGACGCATTCGCGTTGGTTAGAGCCCTAAAGAAAATTAGATGAGTTTTCTCACTCCAATAAGACGGACCCTAATCGTTACAACGGTTCCTCTTACTTCTGTTTTACCTTTTATTTGACTTCGGCATGTTGTACAAAGGTAAGTGAGGGGACGGGAGTTGCTGATGGTCGTCAGTTTGATTGCAGGACTCCTTTCCGCTACATGATTCGAGTTTTCGCCATTGTTCGCTTCTCACTTGTTTTTCCTCTTTACAACGGTGAAATTAAAAGTTCGCCGCTCGTATTGTGGTCGAAATGTAAAAGCATGAATAATTGTAAGGATCTGCTTACAAGAATTTTAAAAAATCATACGGAGTATAGTAGAGTACTGAAAATTTAAGTGACGTATTTGCCAATAAACGGTCCAAAAGGATAAAACATACCCCTCAAAACTACATTTTTTACCATATTTCTGGGACAAGAAGAAATAGCGAATTCGCAAAAATTGGATATGGGATAAATTAGGTTATAGATTATTCCATAACACTAGGTCTACATTTTTGGATACGAAAAAAAATCAGTGGTACTCCTGAGGATATGTTAAGTTGTTAAAAATATATATTTGTTTGCCCTCCGCTTACCCATATGTATTGTAAACGTATTTTTATTGGTCTTATGCAAAATTATATAAAAAAACTTTTAAATTTTTCCTAAATTTTATTTCAGGGCAATTTTAAAGGTAGACGTTTAAAACATTCTTTCCAAAAATTTATTGAATAAGAATTTAAACAAATTTATTACAAAAAAAAAATTTTTTACTACTATGTTTTAATTATAATCGCGCAATACATTGCAATAAAAACGGAAGACTTGCATGTATCAATTGTTATATTTTTTCATAATATAATTTGGGGATGAGAGCACGTTTGAAGCATATACTATTTTGCCTAAATGAGATTACGGCTGCATATTGCCTATATGTCAAATTTGACTATTTGAAAGAGGTGATCGTCTGATGCCAAAAAAATCTTGGTGATCTGTCGCTGTCGGTTCTACCACGGCGATAGCTCAGTGGGTAAGGGGGGCGTCCATTAATTACGTGCGGTGTTGGGGGGGGGGGGATCGAGCCGAATCTCATTTAAAATTACTTTGGGGTGGGGGGAGTCTCGGCGAATATCGCGAATTTTTTTTCCGCAAAAAAAAACAGAGTAAAATTGCGAAAAAAATTGGGTTAAATTAAGGATTCTAGCCTACTTTCTAAGCAATCTTAAATACTAGTCTTAACTAGTCAAATAAAAATATTAAGCGAATTATTATTTTTTTATTTTTTTTTAGAATAAACCCAACGCATTTACACTAGAAACACTCGTTTTGAAAAATCTCACGTGAGATTTGGGGATGCGGGAGGGGGTTGTGTACCATATCTCACGACATCTCACAAGGGGGGAGGGGGGGGCTCCGATTATTCCATAATACTAAATCGCCAAAAACGCCTCACGTAATTAATGGACGCCCCCTAAATCGCTAGGTGGGAGATGGCTATTACTTGAGCTTACCAGAGCTATTTATCCGCGCGGGTTCGATTCCCGCCTGTGGCAATTGAACTGTCACAAGCGGGCTGAACGGAGCGCGCGCACTCGAAGAAAATAAATGGTTGTAAACAAATTACGTCGAACTACCAACGTTTTTTCAAAATTTTAATGTTTAATACGCCCAATGCAAGTTTCCATTTTCAAAAAATATCATAGAGGGGCAGAAGTTTCTAATTTTTTAGTTTGCTTAATAGACACATTTTTTTTCATGCACAATAAAATATTTTTTTAAAAGAATAAATTAATTAACTAATGTCTAATTAATTAATTAGACATTACTTAATTAATGTCTAATTACTAACTCCCGACTGAGATTATTAAGAGTAAAAACGATTTTTATAAAGTACTGCAGTAAAACTCAATTGTTTATAGAATATAAACAAATTAATATTTTGCAATAATATTTATATGGAGTACTGGTCTCAATATAAACTTTAATTTTATTCATTATTATTACAAAATTCTGTCCCTTGTTAAATTCAGGGTCCATTTCAGAAAGCCTTACCCATTTGTATATGGCGACAAATCAGTATCTAGTATGCGCCCTTTTCAACTCTTTTCTTACAAATATCAGAAGTTTTTAATTACAATCAAATTATTTCTCGGAATATTTTCTTCCGATTCTTCGTCTTGTTGTGCAACTAACAGTGCGACATCGAGATCGTCCATGTTTTTTGTCTTCAATGTAAAGCGGATTAGTACATTTATTACTTTATTACTACAAATTTTCAGCGTCAAAAACACATGTTTGTTGACCGCTATAACATCACCCAACGTTATATTAGGGCCGGTATCGAAAACCAAAGCTTAACGGACAACTCTCATTTTCCTTTCTGTAACTAATGGGCCTTCATTAAATAGGTATATCATCTCTACTGGTATACTTGCAGAGAGCATTAAAGAAGGATATACTTTCTTCATTAATGTGTCACAGAAACTCCGCAGCGGGTGTAAAATATGAGCCACGAAAAGTACACGTAGCATCGGTTTTATTTAGTTTGGCGGAGAAGACGTTGATGCATCGCCCAAATTTAAACCGAGGATAAATCTTGTACCAGCGAAACGCATTTCATTGGGGTTTAGTGCAGACTGCACAGCACCGTTACGAAAGATTTCGACACTATTTATTTCGATCTTATCGACATCGACAGACGCTTATTGCACCGTAATAGATACGAGGCTATCACTGGAGACAGATATTTTTTTCGCCGGAAAATTGTATACTCGGTGCCCCATTTTTCAGGCTATCACCTCTGGAAATCTGTGAAGGATATGGAAATTCCACAAACCATTGTTTTAATTAGTACGCTATAGGGTGAGCATTTGAAACAGATCATTTTATTGGCATGAGAGCTTGGCTAACAACATTTTTTTTTAAGGAGAAACCTTGTAACTTTGAAAACTTAGAGAATCATATATACTTACAAGATTATTATAAAGTAATAGATACATTTAAACATATTATCTATATGTGGCTATTAAATAACCGAACTGATTCTGCTAGTTTGAAAAGAACTATATCTGGTGACACTTTCCCCACCCTGAGCTGGCTGGACAAGACAGTCGGTCGCTCAGTTTGACTGTAGCAGTCGTTTGAATTAGTCTACGTACCAGTGACGCGTCAAAAAAAATATTAGTGTTCAGATGGAGCAACAGGTTAATCTCAAGTTTCTTGTTAAACTGGGTAAAACTTTTACAGAAGCTTATGCAATGTTAAAATATGTAAGTTTACAGGAATGTATGTTTATCCCGCGCACAAGTTTTTGAATGGTTTAAACAGTAAGAGGGACGTGAAACGACTCAAGACGATCCGCGCCCCGGACATCCTTCAATGTGAAAAACGGAAGAAAACATTGAGAAAAATTGGTAAACTAGAAAGGTAAATAACAGGAATCGACAGAGAATGTGTTCGCCAGATTTTGCATAAATCGTTCAACATGCGCAAAGTTTGCGCAAAAATGGTGCCAAAACTCCTCACTCCCGAGAAAAAGGAATCAAAACTGAACATTTCCGATGACATTCTAAACAACATTGACATTGATCCAGGCTTGTTAGACGCGGTGATTACTTGTGATGAATCGTGTTTTTTTTACTTACGGCCCCGAAACAAAGCGCCAATCCATGCATTGGAAGAGCCCGAGCTCGCCAAGGCAAAAAAAAGCCAGGATGAGCAAATCCAAATTCAAAGCGACGATGATCTTCTTTTTTGACATTCGAGGCATTGTTTATGTTCAGTGGGTCCCTGAGCGTCAGACGGACAATCAACATTATTACATCAAGGTTCTGACGGCCCTTCGTGAGCGTGTGGGAAGACGAAGACCCCGATTTGTAGAAGATCAAATCATGGAGGATTCACCAAGACAATGCACCGGCCCATTCTGCTTTGTCTGTGAAGGCGTGTTTTGCAAAATACGGCATTACTGTGTTCAAACATCCACCATACTCGCCCGACCTTGCTCCCTGTGACTTTTTTTCTCAAGGTCAAATCGGCGCTGAAGGGGACAAGATTCGAAAGTGTGGAAGCGGTTAAAGCAAAAGCGACGGAAGTTCTGAACCACCTGACAGAGGCGGACTTCCAGCACTGCTTTCAAGAATGGAAAAGTCGTGTGTAGCGGTGTCGAGATCACGAAACAATTTAAATGTGATAATTTTCTCGGCAATTTTTTTTTATTTTCACTGACAAAGCTATATTTAAAACTAAAGGGTGTCATCCTCTCAAAATGTAATATTTTAGAATAAAAATAAACCTAATTCCTAATAATAAATGTATTTTTCTAATACCACAGTTACACAAAAAAAATCATGAGCCTGGATATTGACCTTAGAACCCCCATGTATTTTTCGACGCTGAATTCGAATCCAACCTCAAAAAAGTCAATACACCCTCAAAATTAGAGATAGGGGTAAGAAATGCAAATTTGACAAAATACCTCCTTCAACCCCTGTTATACTCGATTTTCATCTCTGGGTACATTTCTTGCTTTTGGCGTGTTGAAATTTGAAATCAGCAACCTCGAAAACCCCAGAAATTTTATGTTATTGGACAAAATTGACGTGTTTTGTCAAATTTTCATTTCTTACCCCTATCTCAAAATTTTGAGGGTGTATTGACTTTTTTTGAGGCTGGATTCGAATTCAGCGTCGAAAAATACATGGGGGTACTAAGATCAATGTCCAGGATCATAATTATTTTTTGTAGCTGTGTAATTAATGCAAAGAGACATTACTAAAAAAATAATAATATGTTTTGTGGAATTTCAAAATACACCCTGTGTTTTGAAATTCCAGGTGCCTTTTTTTATTTTTAATTTATTTAAAGTTCTTTTTTTATTTAATTTTTGAATAGTAATTTTTGTGACATCATAGAAACAATATAGAGACATTCAAAAGAACGTCATCAACTCTGGCTATGAACAGAGAGTAAATTGCGGTCATGTCTAAGCTTTCGGTTATATCAACTTTTGAGTAATTTGTAAAAAAAAATGGTGGGTGTGATTTTAAGAAGTAAATAAGGTTAGAAATTCGATTAAGAATAGAAATACGTCTTTTTTTTCTCGGTCAAATTTTCAGGTCATGACGTTTTTTTTGGATGTCTCTATACTTTTATTAAAAAGATATATTTGCAACTGGATGGAGCTCTAATCCACAATACAGCCGCTGTTGTTAATCGGCTTAATTACCAGTTTCCCTGACTTGTCTCTTATGGACTTTTTTGGGGATTTCTAAAAAATTAAGTTTATAAAAATAAACCAAAGAATTTGGAAGACCTTTGCAATCTCATAAAACAAGCCTGTTTAATGAATACTCCACAACAATTGAGCAAAGTATTTATTTAAGAAGACAAATAGAAAAATAAAAATTGTTTAACAGGATACATTACTGTTTTTTAACATTATAACTCATGGTATTTTTTGTTAGTTTCATTAATTGTGTTACTCTCTTTCATTACTCTTTTTTTCTTCGCCCGAATTTATTTTTAGTTACAGAGCAAACGTTTTTTTTATAAAAATGCCTGATACAACTTTCTGAATAAACGACCCCTTCAAAAAAATCGTAATAGGCCAGACTTTCGTTACACCAATAAAATTATATGTTTTAAATGACTACAATCAAGATTCTAATTAAAAAAAAAATAGCTTGCAGAAATTCCACATCCAACATTTCCATGGGTGTTGACCTGAAAAATGAAACACACTGTATCTTCACCTTGCAGATATCTGCTCATCAATTTTCTCGTGAAAGATAAACGAGGGAAGGAACATATATCCGGGAACTATTGATATATGGCAACTTAAAGTAAACTGTATGATTTACGAACAACCTCAAATTGTTTGGATAGAAAACTGAGCTACAGAAGAACTCTTGTTTTAAAGTCGGAAGGGTACGAGAAAACAATGTTGGTTGTAATTTCAAGGAAAAGTTATTTTTCTAGATGTGAATTGGTGTTCTGCTCTATTGTGGCATTTTTTTATTTCACAAATAAATTAGCATTTATACTTATTATAATATAAGTGATATATTTGGTAACAAAGAAAAGTTTTCGTTCTTTGTTTGTTAGCGTTCTTTGTCTAGAAAATCACATTATTCCACACGAAGTATATAAAATACATTCGACATAAAGTACATCAAATAATGTAATAAAAAAAAAAAAAGAAAACAATAATAATAAACTAAATTTAAAAAATTGCAATTTGGCCATTTGGCAGATGAATTTTGAAGATATCTACCATGTATAAGATGTGATTTGTTTATGATTATACGTGATTTTTTTTATACTCCCCCCCGCAATACCCCGTAAAAAAAGTATAATATACCCAATATTATTGGGTATTAATATTATTATACATTGCCCAAAATCCGACAGTTCTGCTTATTAACAAAATCATGCAAATAACAATAAGCCTCATCGCTAAAGATCGTGCTTTTTACAAGATTTAAAAAAAATTACATTCACTCTTTGATTTTCCATCACTTAATTAGCGAATTGTCTTCATTGCAAATGACCTGGTGGTTAATTGTACTTTGTAAGGGCCAATGTCAAATTTAGGGTTACCAAATTCGATAAAAAAAATGGTGGGAAATGTAAATCCGGCGTACCCTCGGGCCACCCTATAATTGCTATATTAATTGAAGCCAACATTATTAACCTTTAGACTGCCGGCATTTTTCCCTTATAAATGGATATTTTTGAGGGGCAAAGTTTATATATATAAACATCTAATACATCTAGAGTAGTTGCCGAGGTCACGGGTGGCTCATATATGAGCCAGTCCGGCTGGCAACGGTCGGGCCAATGTTAAAAATTTTCGTATTGTGTAAATTACTATATATTTATTTTTAACCGAATGTGCTTGATATTATAATGTAATAAGCCACCAAAAACACTCTAAAATATATTTAGTCACCAATAAAACCACTCAAAAACGTGAAAAAAGCCTAGACTTACATAGCCTTCATCCCTAGACTTACATATTTTCATACGTATATATTTTTATACTTATATATTTATATAGTTATAGGTAGAAATTCAATGTTTTACATTCGAATTCAATCGAACACATTATATTCAAGTATCGCTAAAAAAAATATTATTTATCCTAAATACAGTAATTCAAGTAAAAAACTAATAATTATTCTAGGTAAAAAAAAAATTTGAAATAACCGATAAAAAGTCAATAACCGTTCAATAAAGAATTTTGAAAATATCAGTGCTTCCGAAAAAAATCGTGTAAAAAGTCAATACCCACCTAATAACGAATTTTTGAAAATTTCACACCCTCGCTAGGGGTAGTTTCGGCATCTCAATCAATTGCGGAAAATTTTAGGATACATTTTACAGATTTTACAGGCTATTTACTAAAAAAATTCAGTAAAATTCAATAACGAATACAAGTTCAATAACGAGTTTTTAAATATTTCACCCCCTCGCTAGGGGTAGTTTGGGTACCTCGATCGACTATAAATAATTTCAGTTGTATCCTTTACAGATCAGAGAGACTATTAAATGGAAAAAATTCACTATAATATCTGTATTCATCACTAAAACTATTATTTTATTACTGTCCCATATATGAGCCAGCCGGCAGTCTAAAGGTTAAGGTAAGCTACAAAAATGAAAAGTATTATGTTTATGTCATTTAACAAACATTATTTGGCATTTTCGTAGTTTACTGTAATAGTGCTTCGAATTACTTTTCAAAAATTACAGTAATTAGGTTGCTCCTATTGAACATTTTTTTGGGTAGGTCTTCGTTTTAGTTCACTAGACTAGGATAGTAACCCAAATGCATAAATTAGTCATTTGAGTATTGGGCCCATTCGAAAGAATTATCAACCGTCCCAAAATACGAGCATATGGAAGATTCGTTGCATTGTCGTCAATTACCCCCGTACAACTTTTGTCCGTAACGTCTGCCAACCGCGCGTCAAAATAAAGCCAGCAAAAACTTTAGAGAAAATTGCGGTTCATTATTCTTGCCTACAACGTCGACGTAGAATAAGCTGTTCATAAATCAAATAAAAATTAAATTTTAGCAGAACAAAAGCAAGACCCCTTCCGCAATTTTCATGGAGTTATGCAAAAGGAGAAAAACAGGCAGCTGCCAGATCGTGAGGTTAGCACTAAATTAATATGTTTCGAACGGGGAGCAATTTTTAGGCGTCTCAATTTCAGGACAGATGTTGATTCGCTGAATGAGCCGTCTAAGTAGGGACTTATCGTTGAGGGGGTGTTTTATGTAAAATATTCGGGACCCAGCAAAAATTTCATAATAAAGTCGAAGTAATTTTGAACTTACTTCAATGATTTACAGATTTAAGAGTTATTTCAAATAAATCGCGGTTAATATCCAAGTTCCTACAATTCCTACAAAACCTGAACAATAAAATAGTTTAAATTCCATCTCTATAAAACTTAATGAACTGATGAAATTGTTTCTAGAACAGTTAAAAGCAATATGGGAAAGTATGCCCCTTTAAATGTGTATTACGTACTGATGTGCGGACCATGGTTTTTTCGTATTAAGGCTATAAAATGATGAGAATTTAGTGTGTGAAAATAACAAATTGTCTTTAAATATATCAAAATGTAATGTCATGAGTTTTACAAGGAAAACTAATCCAATAAATTACTTATATAAAATTGGCAATTCATTTGATACAAGATGCAGTGATGCAGTGTACACAAGCTTATCACCAATAAAGTAGATTCTCCTGATTTACTAAACTCCATATATTTTAATGTACCATCTGTTCAAACGCGCTCTATTTCTTTGTTTTATTTACCTACACCTCGTACAAATTTGTTAAAATATTCACCAATTTATAATATGTGTGAGAAATGTTATTTGTATCAGTCAGATTTAGATATTTTCAATTGTAATATAAGTTAATTTAAAAGATGTTTTCTAGGTAATTAGATATCATTTGTGTATATACTCATATTATACATTTAGAAATTAACCACACATGCAATCTCTTTCCTGCCAGTAGTGTAAGTTGTTTCTATTTTCGTTTGATTTTTTTTCTTTTTTATTGTGATACACTTCATATCTTGTTATATTTACTTAGGTTTCTCTTTTTTGTCAGCTGTTATTCCTGCTCATTAATTAGATATACAGTGCGCGCCTAAAGTATGGATAAACAGTACTGTGAAACAAAAAATGTTTTGAAAAAATCCTCAGGTCGATTTTGTTTAATAAAAACACACATTTTTGAGGGAACGTCTATTTACAGATGTCATTTCTTTTTGTGTAATGACGTCATCAACTTATTTTTCAAATGGCAACCCTCCATTTTTTTAATTTAATTTTAGAGACCCTTTCATTGTCGATTTAACGGTATAAAAATGTTGCCACCTTACATAACAAAATTTTTGAGTAAATGACAATTGAATGTTACAAAATGAAAAATATATTTTTCACAAAAAAAAAAATAGGCAAATACAATTTTAAATTAAGTGTTCGAAATGCCGTCCGTCAACTTCTTGGCAATATGCAAGCCTGTGTACAAATTCTTCTTGTACATTCTGAATGACTTCCGGGGTAATGGATACCATTTCATCTCTAATGCGATCTCGTAGTTCGACTAGATTGTGGTCTTCTGCAGTAAACTTTTGATTTTCAATAACCCCATAAAAATAATCAAGTAGTGTAAGATCTGGGGATCTCGCGGGCCATTCTATCGGTCCTCGTCCGCCAATCCACCTCTGAGGAAAGATGACGTCTAAATATTCACGAACTGAGCGCGCATAATGCGGGGGTGCTCCGTCTTGCTGAAACCAGAGTGTGTTATCTGGAATATCAGGATTATTCTCGTTTGGGAAAATGCACACTGGAACTGGATCATTTTGCAAGAACTCCAGATATATTTCTCCTGTGAGAGTTTCTTCAAAGAAGAAAGGCCCTATTTTTCTATTTGCCACTATTCGGGCCCACAGATTTAATTTCTGCGGATGTTAAGTAGGTGCTTCGATGGTCCAATGGGGAAAAAAATATTTGCTGGTGTAATTTTGGATTTATTTGACAAAGATTCATCATAGTTTCACAGAATTGCAGTCGCCGGTCGGGGTCGTCTTCGTCGAGTTCTTGCACAAGCTGAAATTTGTAATGATGATAGTTTTCTTTCCTCAGGATACGTAGAACTGTCGTCTGACTAACTTAATTTAAAATTGAATATGCTTGTTAAAGAAATTTTCGTTTATTTATTGTGAAAAATATATTTTTTTCATTTTGTAACATTCAATTGTCATTTACTGAAAAATTTTGTTATATAAGATGACAACATTTTTATACCGTTAAGTCGACAATGAAAGGGTCTCTCAAATTAAATTAAAAAAATGGGGGGTTGCCATTTGAAAAATAAGTTGATGACGTCATTCCTCAAAAACAATAGACGTTCCCTCAAAAATGTGTGTTTTTATTAAACAAAATCGACCTGTTCGAGGATTTTTCCCAAACATTTTTTGTTTCACATTTATTGAATTTATTCCATACTTTAGGCGCGCACTGTATTATGTCTGAGCAGCTGTACTTTAAATAAATAAATAAATATCTACTGATACACCTAGCACTTACCTATTGCCGTGAGGACGCCCCAGAACCTGGTGAAAGGCAGCAGCCCGTCCAAGAACCTGGCGTAGCGCTCCGACCCGCCTCTGGCGACGACGCCGGCGGAATCGCTCATCGTCCTGCCGACCCTGGCACCGTGACACTCATTGCCGACGCTCGAACCCGGGTTGAAGCTCGGGAACATTTGTTACACGAGACGGACCGGCGGCGAGAGGGGGGGCGAGGCGAGGCGAGAACACTATTATCAAACGTTATTATTATAATACGCCGTTGTATAGGGAAAGTTCGTTATTGTTGCGCGAATTCACCATTGTTTTTAGTAAACAATTAAGTCCACAATGTATAGTTTACGCGTCTAGCGGGATTAGGTACGGTTGCTTCCACGGTAAGGAGGCGGCTTCCGAACTGGGCGGGGGATTATCGTAATGCGCCCCTTACGTTATCCGGTTAGAGTTATAGCTTAGCGAGCTGCACTTCGCTAATCCGGGATCTAGTGTCTGATCTTGACCTAACCTAGAAAATTTTCGTGGGGTAATTCGGTTCTGCGTGCTTTTTCTTTACATAGTCGGCTTTGTTTGTTTAAGACGGCGACGTTATTGTCACACGAGGTCTGGTATACAGGGTGTCCATTTTCGATCTCAATTTTTTCCAAACTACTCAAAATTTTGCAATTCCATTAGCAATTCCATCGAAAAAGTGAACACTCTATATACATCCTTAGTACAGTGATAGCTGGTGGAATAATCATATGGTGAAATATAAACTTGCGAGCAAAAACTGGCCTACATGACAAAATGACAATTTTTTAACTACAATAACTTTTGAAATTGATGTTTGATGATGATGATGGTTTCCAAATATTGCCACGTATAATAAATTTACATTATTGACGTTTCGCAGATCATACTGTAGGCTTCTTCATAAGTTACTCTGAGCACTGTTGTATTGCTCTACTCGTTATGTATCTTAGCGTTTCCTAGTTTCATTGGTCGGCTGTGTCCATCATGACATGACTATGGCTGACTGGTCATCTGCATCGATCACGGTAGTGCTCCGCTGGTTTCTTCCGAGTTTGCACAACACTAACTTTTATATACTGCTATTTGCGGTAACTATCCTCCCTATTGAAATTATTGGATGTTTTCATAATTTAGATGGAATCACGTATAGTTAACTCTTGAATAGTACTGGTTTTTTATTTCATCGAAGTTTATTTTGTGGTCACCTTGTGGGTATAAATGTTCGACCACAGCTAACTTGTCGGTGGGTCACAATCTTGTATCTCGTTGGTGCTCCTTTATTCTTCATTGGATACTAGCTGCGTCCCGTTTGATCAACACAATATATGCTTTTCCACATAGTTCATGTCCCGAAGCTCAAAAAAATATGATTTTAGTGCATGTTTTCTGGTAGAAGAAAAAAATACCTAACTGATTCCTATGCAGAATTTCCCCAGGAATACGGGAACGATTACGCTCTGAACGATAGAATAGACGAGATTAGCTGCTCTGCCGTCGAGTGACCAGTGGTGGGGCAGGAGATGAGAGAGCAAAACCAGCACTAGGCTGGAAAATGGCAGTTTCTTGAATTTTTTTTGCAAAACTATACAAGATATTTCAAAAACGTTTTGGTCACTGTATTACATAATACTTAAAGAAAAATATGGTAATTTTTTCAAATTGAAATATTTTGAAATTTGACTGTAATTTCAAAAAAACGTCAAAACATGCTATCTTGGCTTCCGAGAAAGGTAGAGTAACTATTTTCTTTTAAAATGTGTGTTTTTACGACGATTAAATGCCACTGGTTTGAAAAAAAATTAAAAAAATGGTCGAGATATTTGCAATTATTGTTTAAATTGCAAAATTCTTTATTTCTTGACAAAACGTTAAAAATTAAAAAATTAATTTTTTTTGTATTAAATTATACATTATGCTAATTGCAATGTGTTCTCCGAGGCCAAATTACGATATATTATGGTGTACTTTTGCAAAAAGACCTCAAAGTTTCACTTTAAAAAAATTAATTTACAAAAAACTAAGCAATATTTTGCAAATCCGCAAAGCGTTTTTTGTTAAGTTAGTTGAGAGCTAGAAATTCTCAATGTAACATCAAAATTCATTGAGCAGATTTTGTTTTACGTTACTCTAAAGATTTTCGATCTAATTTTTTTTTTAGATTTTTGGCAATTTGTTTAATATAAACAATAAAAAAATCGATTTGCAAAATGGCCTATCTTGTAGGAAATTTGATGACGAAAGAGTTGGTGGCCGTAAAAGTTGTCTACGAGCTCTAAAAGCAAAGATATAAGCAAAAAACAATAAAAAACTGCTATTTTTTTATAATCTGTTAAATAAACAAATGTTCCTGACTTTTAATCGCATCAAAACTGTTTCCCGTATTCCTGGGGGAAATTCGGCGTAGGAATCAGTTATATTTTTTTTACCAGAAAACATGCACTTGAAATATTCTTCGGGGCATGGACTAACATGTACATTCTAATTCATAAACCCCTTTCACTAAAGCTCTTGGTAGTCATTCTTTATTCGGAGGAAGTAGTTGTTTTATCTTCTGCACCATCATCCTCACCGAAACTTGTTCGCTCTTCAATGCAACACACAGCAAATCATTCGTTGGGTATCCGATATACAGTATACCTACTCGTGTTCTCCCGTCGTTGCCATATAGACCAATTCTGGTCTCATCAGAAAACAAAACGTCCCCATTGTGCTACAATCCAGTATCCAATTCGCGTTAGTTTTGCAACCGTTGCTGTATTGTGTGGACAAAGTCTGTGAGGACACAGGCTCCCTCCCTATACTCTTCGCGTTACAATCCACTGACTAATTCATTCTCCGAGTCTCATGTAGGTGTTGTGACTGAGGTGAAAGTGATTGCAGAGATAGCCATAACATGTTAGTTAATTTTTAGACTAATTTTTATATAAATTTAATTTTATCATCCTTTAATACAATTTGTCATCGTTTTAAAGTAATGATGACAAAAATATAACATGATTGTGAACCCAAAGGGTATTCTAATGTTTTCCGGAAAAACACTGATCTATTCTATCGAAGCGTAGGTACCATTGAAATTTGAAATCATTTCTATGATACGTGTATTTTACAGGATACAACACAAAAAAAAGCTTATCAAAACAGATCAACTATCTATTGCAGAAGTTATTGAAGATAAAAAATTTACATTTTTTTAGGAGGCAATTTTTTGCTCAAAGTGTAGTTATTAAAAAAATATGTTAAAAAAATCGTCGATATTGCTCTTCTTTGCTAACAGCCAAGAGCTAGAAGCCAAGCGGTAGAAGCTTTGATAACCTCATCAAATTTGGTTCTACAATAAATATTTTGTTTGGATCTCAAATATCAACTATTTGTGCCAGAGGTAATTGGAGAAAGAATTATTTTTAATAATACTGAAATAAATGAGATAAGTTCTACGTCAATTTGAAACTAAAAAAAAAACACCGTGTGTAACCTTATTAAATTCCATGTTTTCATCTTTTAAAAAAATAAAAAACGGTTTTCAGTTATTAACGTTAAGAAATTAAATCGACAGGAATTTTTATTAATTAATTTAGTTTATTACTTCAATTTATTAATTAACATTCCATAACGCAAAGACAGACTTAATCATATTTATTAAAGTTCCCCTCCAAAAAGCTTCACCAGCCTAAAACTTCAGCATATACTTAATTACATCTGAACCCTTAGGACATGGAATTTATAAAGGCATTTCGTTAAATGATGTTAATAAAATTTTAAAGTATTCTCGCAAGTATCAACGCATTCCTGAAACAAGTAATAATTTTACGAACCTACCTTTTGGCTTCTTAATGGCAAGATAAAAATTACACTTAGAGGTTAATGATACAGCACCTGGTATTTTGCTCAATATATTTATTTTTAAACAAATCAAAAAGGACAAAGGACAAAAGTACAACAATCAGTTCCATTAGGGTTTAGTTTGTAACAGATATGTTTGATATATCACAAGAATGGTTTATTTTTTGAGGAAATATAGAGATCAATACAAGAGTTCCTTGACAACTGAAAATTAGAATGTATACCTTTTGTGTAGAGCAGACATCGGTCGGTTCTGAAAAGAGAAATGCTACACTTCTCGTTCTAACGAATAGCACAGGTGTTGAGAAGGCCGGAAGTTTCCTCACTACTGGATGTTGTCTCTCACTTCTGTTTGTCCTTTTTCATACCTGGCCGATGTCAGCTTTACACACACGGTATACTCGTATCAAAACACACACGTTTGTAAATTCATTGTTACAACATATATAATGATGTTCTAAAATAAAATAATCATTTTTTTCTGAGGTTAGTCCCTAACCTCGATTATTATTATATGTACATATATCCATTTTTCTACATCAGATTTCGATCTAATTGCAAATACCTATAAGATTTCTATCTATATATAAATTTTCAGCATATATGCTCTAATGATTAATTTCATGAAACGTAGATGTGTGGAGATAACTCAGATTAAAATCACAAGTAAACTCAGGTGCGGAGAGAATTTGTAACCCTAAATCAACACTTCAAAATTAATGCAATGTGTCCAATTATTAGACGGCCACAGAGAAACTACAAATTCTTTGGGTAAAAATATTACGATTTAACCAGCTCATCTTAGTCTATAAGTTATTGGTAACCAAGACCACGGTGTCAAAATTAGAATTTTACTCCTCCCCAAACGTTGTTTGCCATATAAATTTTTCTCTAAACCGCGATTAAAAAATGAGAGGGGGGGGTAAGAGTATGAAAATTTGGGGTTATAGGTATTTTTTGATGCCAAATCAAAAAAAATACAAACATTTTTGGCAAATAATTAAAAAAAAATTCTGGATCCTAATCACCTAGCGTTATGAAATATACTTTACGACCTATTCTCACACCTACCAAATATACATAAAAATTTCATAAATATCCGTCGAGCCGTTTCGGAGGAGTGCGACCACAAACACCGTGACACGAGATTTTTATATATTAGAGATTTTAGATTTCCGCAAATAACTTCTCTCTGCGGCATTCTGAGTTATTGTGAAAATTAATGTTTGGACTTGAAAAATTATAGTGAAAATTAATGTTTGGACAGCGGCGTAAAATTTAGAGGGAATAAAGGTGACATATATCCGCATCCTACGCCACTGCCAAAAGTAAATTAATTATTTTTTTAAAGTTAGGTGTCCCTTATGAAAACAAAACCTCAAATTACTAATGACTAATTTGTCAAATTTTAAAAAGTAATAATAAGTAATAATAAAAACGTTATCAATAATATATTTTCAATTTTCGGAAATGAAAAACATTTTACTGAAGCATCTTTATGTCAATCGTCTTATTTTGAGTGAGAGAATCGTCAGCTGGTCAGCTGGATATCCCATGTTCCTTCGTTAATGGGATATTAATTGTAAATATCCCAATAATGATTTAAATAGGTTGTTGCACTAAACACTTTAAATGCAATTTAAATGACGTTGAAAGGGTATATCTTTTCTGACTTTAAATTATGGGAAACCTAATCGACTATTTCAATAAAAAACATAAATATGCTAAGACGAGAAAAAACTTACACCATTTTTCTTTTATAAAATTAGAAATAATAAAAAAAATATATAAAAAAAAAACTCTTACAGAAGTTATTTACGCAAATCTAAAATAAAATTATAACTTTGGCACTCTGTATCTTAGTTACCAATAACTTTTTTGACTAAGGTCCTCATGTTCTTGTTCAGGTTTATAAATCAACACGAAACCAAAAATAAGACAGTGGCGTGCCTAAAGACATGCACGAGGAATTGATTATTGAATTTTTTATTCTGGGATGTTGAAATTAAGGTTCTACTATCATCTTGTTGGTTTTACGTATGTACACATATACAATTGTCTATTCCCATCTTTGTTGTATAGAAACTACCAAATATATGACATATATTAATTTTAATAAAAACCGCAACACCCAGAATTAGTTAAAGAAATTTATTTGAAATCATCACATGAGATTTTCTCTTAGGGAAATTGCCAACCGCGTAGACGTTGCCGTGCCAACGACAACGAAGATGACGACAAGGTCAGGATATCCTAGGCGGACTACAGACCGTGAAGAACGTCACCTGGAACTGTTGGCAGTGAGGCAGATTATCCACAACACGAGCTGTGGAAAATTTTTGGAGGGAAACTTTAGACCGAAGAGTGTCTTTGGCGTCCGTATATCAACGAATAAGATCCTACGAACTTCATTCTTACCAATCGCTTCTATGCCTAATTCATCGTGCTCGCACTGAAATGGTGTAATGAACGAATATACTGGGTTCAGGAATGGCATTATATGGATTTTAGCGACGAAACCCATTTATGTTTGTGGGCTCATGAGGGGCGTAATAGGGTCACACGTTTCCGTTGGGAACGGAACGGATGAATTTACAATTAGATGTTGAACGCCATACTGTCCTTACACGTGGAGTGATGGTTTGGAGTGCAGTGTGTTCTGGTAGTAGGTCACCAAAAGGTTTAGGTACCGTTTACTAGGTTTACCGAAGATAATACCCGTCTTCGTAAGGCAAGAGTTACGACACAGTTTTTGGAACAAGCTCCGCACGTTTTGCCCCCAGATTTCTCACTTTTCGAACATATCTTGGACATGATCGGTACCGGACTTACCATGGTTATTTACCCCATCCCCCTGAAAATCCCAACGTTCTTCGGTTTCATATTTACCTACACATCGCGTAAATGGATGCATATACACGGTGGAGACTTTAACTGGAATATATTCGCTAGCGGGGTGGTGAATGATTTTTTCAAAAAATTCCCGAGACACGTCAACTTTTAAATGTATTTACCTACATTTTGCAAGTAATGTGAAAAATATAGCCCTTCACGGGTGGCTGAAACCACCCTCGACATGATTTTTTCAAATGCAACCCAATGGCTTCTGACCCCTCATTGTAAAGATGGTGGAAAGAGGAATCCAACGCACTGATCAAATTTTAATTTTTGGTATGTTTGTAGGGTTGCATACAATTAAAACGTTGCATAAAATTAAATAGTTTAATTTATTTTTAACGCAACAATTTCGTACTCAAAATGTGTGTTGTTTAGTTTTGGAATGTAAACCTTACTTTTCATATGTCCCCACAAAAAATTCCAAGCAATTTTTTGCCACAACTGATATTTGTTATTTTTTGCTAGTGTTTTTACACGGCCGCAAAGAGTAATTTAGTTTGTATGCAGTATTCAGAGTTTGAAACGAAGTGTTATTTCAAATTGGTGAAAATGTCTTATTTAACTGAATCACTAAAAATCGAAATTTTGATGATGACTGGATATGGTGATAGGGCGCGAACTCAATGCGAAGTTGTTCGCTTGTTTCGAGAAACGATCTACTTGCCACCACTAAATCAAGGTACCATTAAAATTGAGGCACAATATCGAGAGATGGGTCATGTCAGGAAAGTACCGAGTAAGAGGCAGGCTGTTGTTGATGACGACACGAAGTTGAATTTGTTGCTTGCTCTAGAAGAAAATCCAATCACTCCAGCCCGTCAACTGGCCCGTGATAGTAATCTTAATCACAAAACAGTTTTAAAAATACTTAAATATGAGAAAAAACGCCCATATAAAATGCAAGCTGTTCAAGAGCTACTTGAAGATGATCCAGATCGACGAGTGGAATTTTGCGATTTATTGATGACTTGTATTGATCAAAACCAGTTATCTTTAGAGTGGATAGTTTTCTCTGACGAGGCTACTTTTACATTAAATGGGCACGTAAATCGCCAAAATTGTCATTACTGGGCTGAAGAGAACCCCCATTGGATGAGGGAACTTCATACCCAGCGCCCACAGAAAACTAATGTGTGGGCCGGAATAATACAAGATAGAATTGTAGGACCATTTTTCTTTGATGACACTCTTAATGGAGCAAGATACTTGACTTTACTTCAGCACGAACTAATGCCAGTGCTGTCATTTATTTCCAAACCCCTTAAACCCTAACTTGACCGACGAGAGGTTATGGTTTCAGCAAGATGGGACCCCACCACACTATGCTGCCATTGTTCGTCAGTATCTGGACAGAATTTTTCCCGGTAGGTGGATTGGGAGGCGAGATAATATTGAGTGGCCAGCAAGATCTCCAGATCTTACACCACTGGATTTCTTTTTGTGGGGACATCTTAAAAGTAGGGTTTACATTCAGAAACCCAACAACATAGCAGATCTGCAGGAAAGGATAAGAGAGGAAATCGGAAAAATAACACCGCAAATGTTGCATAATGTAAGGGACGAAACCTACAAGACTGGGAGCTGCCAAGAAGTGAATGGCACAATTTGAAAATTGTTCGTTGAAAATAAATTTGATTTTTAAATTGTTTTAATTGTATGCAACCCTACAGACATACTAAAAAATTAAAATTGATCAGTGCGTTGGATTCCTCTTTCACGTTTTACAATGAGGGTCACAAGACATAGGGTCGATTTGAAAAAATCTGTCGAGGGTGGTTAGCCCTAGGGCTATATTTTATATTACTTCAAAAGTAGGTAAATAATTTAAAGTACTGGGGAATTTTTGAAAAATCATTCACCACCCCGCTACCGAATATATTCCAGTTAAAGTCTCCAACGTGTATAATTTCCGCGTCATCTCTTCAGGTTAGTTCCAACAGAACAGATTTATGAACCGTTCTTGTAAGAGTAATGAATTTTGTGCGCATATGACAACTTAGTATTAGTTTAGAACTAATCTCTGTTCTGTGATATAACAGCGGATATCTCCCTCCACCAAAAATTTCAAATTAAACGGTATTGTGAAATATACAGTTTGTGTAAAACCAACATCGGCCAGTTGTTAAAAAGGACAAATGCCACACTTCTCTTTTTAACGACTAACGCAGGTTGTGAATGGGGCCCGCCTTATGTCGTCTCACTTCTGTTTGTCCTTTTTCATTACTGGCCGATGTCGGCTTTACACACACGGTATATAGCCTTAAATCTAACTTCTTAAAACGTTGAGTGCGGAGCACAACCTTCATTTCAACCGCGGGGTACGGATTTTTTTCGCCTCTTCTAAAATCGTTTTGATGACCTCAATAATGAAGGAATATAAAAAATTTATATATTATGTATTATTTGGGTTTTATTAGGGTTGTAGCCCGGAGAGCGTACACGTACCCCAGAGAGCGTTACGTTTGTTAGCCCCGGCTAACATCCGCACTCAACGTGTTAAAAGATTAAATAGTTTATTTAAACAATTTGTGATAATAGCAAATATTCTTTTGAGTTTTGTCTTAGTATATAGTTTGGTTATCATAGGTTGATGTCTAAGCTAAAGTAAGTTAGGTCAACAATTTAGTTTTGTTGGACCCTATAATATAGTTGGTATACGTACTAATAGTTCTGAATCGTTCTCTTGTGAAATTCTTGATTCACTTTTCATGTTGATGATTAAAAACGAAAATTAACGAAGATTAAAACCACCTGAAATATCTAACACGTATCTATTGAACAAATTAAGATGGATGCCCATATAGCTACAATTTGTTAACATGTCGAAAATCGTGCAGATACAGCAAACCTGTTAATAAACGAAATTTGCAAGTAACCTGCGACAAACTGCTTTCTTTCCTTTCATTTTTTCTTTTTTGCCTGAAATATTACGTACTTTCAACGGTCTGTTATGTTCTCTTCAGATTAACTCTCGCTTGGTTTCCTTGGTATTATTATAATCTCATAACAACCGCTTATTCCGGTTGAAAATCGTCTCGGATACTTTTCTCTTCCCTTTCATGCACCGATGCGCCATTAGGAGCATGTTTAAGATGTTCCTTTCAGTATTCCTGATACAACAAAGTACGCGAACAGCATATTCACGTGAAAACGACAAACATCTCGGTAATAATTATGAAAGACTGTGAGATACAAGATACACGATAACCAGAATTAACGGGAAATGCAGAGCCCTAAAGGTTTTCTTTCATTCTTAACATTTTATTTTGTTGAGAACAATGAAGGATATACATCAAGGGGTGTATGGGACCTGTAATATTTCGAATGGATTACATTAGCCGATAAAGCAAGTTTTTTCTAAATATGTTGATCTGGAAAAGTTATGGTAATTTTGCTAGCCATTTACAAGATCTGGTGGGGGATTTTTTTTTCCGAATTTCATTTGAGTTGTTTGCCTATTATGGCCTTTTACTTAGGTCTATCAGGACCACACCCTAAAATATGATGTGTATTCCCATTCTTCCCTACGAAAATGAGATAATTTCAAATTCCACCAGCCACAAACAACTTAATTTGGCATACAATACAATACACAATTGGCTCTGTGAGTATAAAAGAATTTTGTCATATTTTTGACCACGGTTTTTCTTCATACTGAAGTAATTTTTACCATACCAAAATCGTGTCAATAAAGCTAAGTATGAAATATACAAACCCAAACAAAAACACCATTTTTTTTTAATTTGTTTATTTGTGCTGAAAATCCTGTGTCAGGTATTAATATAAAATTATATAGAGAACTATTTGAGATATGGTATAATCCAAATCGCTATTAATTTTTTTCTAATTGCCCGATAGTCAATCCCAATTTTCCACTCCCAATAGACTATCAGAAAAACCACCAGACTGATCAAATTTTAAAATTATTTATATAATTAAAGAGAACTTTTGTTAAAGTACTGTTATCAAAAAAAAAAATTGGAATTCAATTGACACACAATGTGTATACAGAGAGGACATAATTTCCGCCCCCCTAATTTTTGAGCCATTTTAATGAGACAAAAGTAGGTGCCATTATTTCTACATGAAAATTACAGCTCAAAGTGTCAAAATGACAGTTAATGCCATTTTGGTAATTTTTTTTAAAAGTAAATGGTGGCGTATGACACATTTTAAAGGTCTATTCATGCTCTATAAACTCTAGAATTTGAGAACATTCCAATGAGCCATTTACAAATGGCACCGTTTTTTTATTTTCAATCACGTCTGTCGTAATATACAGGGTGTCTCAGCTTTTAGTTTACAGACTTTATTTGCTCACCCAGGATAGTTAGCAAAAAAAATGTATATACCAAAGTTACTTGAATTCATGAGGCCTATAAAATGACATATTCCGTTTGACATGTGCTAGTGACCTTGAGATTATGTCAATGTCAATATAATTTTTTTTAAATACAACTGAATTTTTCGACATTGTACATACCCGACATGTAACATACCCTATACCTATCTTCAACCGTTTTCGAGATTTTCAAAGTCAAACAGCTATTATTTTGCAATACAAAGAATTTTCAGTTTGCCTTGTTTGCCAGCTCAATTTGAAAATTTATTAAACTAATTGCTTATAATTACTGAAATATCCCATTGATCTGATTAAAATTACTTTTAACAATAATACCTCTCAATTGTTTCAAAACTGACAAGGCAAACTGAAAATTCTTTGTATTATGAAATAATAGCTGTTTGACTGAAAATCTCGAAAACGGTTGAAGATAGGTATAGGGTGTGTTACATGAAATATGTGTAGAATTGTTCGGTAAATACAAAAATGTCGAAAAATACAGGGTGTTGTATTTTAAAAAACATATTGACACTGACATAACCTCAAGGTCACTAGCACATGTCAAACGAAATATGTCATTTTATAGGCCTCATGAATTCAAGTAACTTTTGTATATAATTTTTTTTGCTAACTATCCTGGGTGAGCAGATAAAGTCTGTAAACTAAAAGCTGAGACACCCAGTATATTTTTTTTTCACCATGGTTACGAATATTGATATAATATTGAAAAAAAAAAAAATATAATTGATATAATTTATTTATTTGCAAGTTCAATGAAAGTTTCCAGAACGCCCAATTGATAGGATACATTTTCTGCAACTAGTATCGAAATTTCTTGCGACAGGGACACCGAAATACGCCTCCAGTTCTGGTAGACGCAAAATTAGTGAAGAAAAGAAAGTTTATTTGATCGCTGAAATTATCGTTATTCCCACACAATCAACAAAGCGGATGACGGGGACTTGTGACATTTTCCCGATTGATAGTCGGTCAAGAAAATTTGAGGATTTTCTTGATCCAATAAATTCCATCCTAATAAAAAAAATATTCATGAGCTAAGCTAGTTGAAAATGATCCAGACAAACAGTTATAATTTTGCGACTAATGGTAGACAAACTCGTGGCAAACCCTAACTACATAAAACGCTTTGTTTCCCCAAATAAACAACATCGTTTTCCAAATGCTGCCCTACCACATTATTTCAGAGAAGTGAGAAATTATTTGGATGCAAATTTTTGGGGATATTATTTGGTCGACGAAACGGAAATATTTGGTCGACGGAGTCCGACAGAGTAGTCAGCGATCACGGATCTGAACACTGAATTTTGGGCTTTGGGGATACGTCAAATTGGCAGTAATCAAAACGTTCCCAGATAGTCTGAATGAGCTTCGCCAACGCATTCTCAAAGTATGTGCCGAAATAACCCCTGAAACATTACATAAAATGAGACAAGAGACAAGAGTTCAAAAACAGACTGTTCTTTTGTCAAGGAATAGGTGGTAGACATTTCAAACAACTTTAAAATAATGGCATTGTTGTTTGTTTTTATATTGGATCCTTAATAGATTTTCTGTTGAGCGTTCGCATTTATTTATGCATCATATGTTGAATTTTACCCCTTATTGTTTTCGTCTAATTACAATTTTTTATTTCACTCCTCCGTAACTATTTGTCTACCTGTGATTAACTGATTCCAAAACTTGCCGCGCAAGGTTTTCAATTTGAATATACAGGAGGTGATCTTGTGCAATAAATTTTTGAATCTATTACTCAATTAAACCCAACGTCACACATTTAAAAAACTCCTTCTGTGCATTCCAATAAAAGTTTGTCTTTGTAAAGTCGTTTTATCCATTTCCACTGACACTGATAACGCCAAATAATTGGTAACCATGATGAAAACAAAATATTACTAGCCAACGTGATTGAAACTAAAAAATGAAACCGAATCCGAGGTCCAAATTGCTCCCTCAGATCCGGTTCTTTTCCTAACCTTAAAAGACAGGCCTAAAACCCTGAAATTCAATCTAAAAATTATATAATTTGATAAAAACCCAAACGAAATCCCATAATCATATATTTCATCAATTCCATAACCATATAACCCCAAAACTCCATAACCTTAGGCCCCATAACCTCAAAAACCCAATAACCATATGATTCTAAAACCCCATAGCTCAGTAAAAAGTGACTTATACGCGCTTAAGCAGTGTAAATCGATATAACCTTGTGATTGAAAAACCTTATAAACCTGTAAAAAAGAGACTTATACGCATTCAAGCAGTGTAAATCACGTCACCACCGTCGACCACGTGGAGCTGCCCTGGATTGCAAACACACGAGAAAAATGGTTTTTTTCCAGACTAATGCAAATGAGCCTTCTGACTCGTGATCTGCGAAGTTATGGGATTATATAAAGTTCAAAATTTTATATTTTGTGTAATTTGATTTGAAGACACAGATAAAGTATACACAAAATTTGTGTAAATTTGACCGTGCGAAAGATAGCACATTACAAACAATTTTTATGATTGTACACAATTTTTGTGGTATCATTCCATATTTCACACTATTTTTGTGTTAAAACTCAATTAGATTTAGAACCGTATAAGATTATGAAGTTTTCAAAATTATGAAGTTTTAGGGTCACATGATTTTCAGGTTGAGTAGTAGTGAGGTTTAAGGGCACACCCGTTTCAAACATATTGATTTACACTGCTTGAATGCGTATAAGTCTCTTTTTTACTGGTTTATAAGGTTTTGCAATCACAAGGTTATGGAATTTTTGAGGTTATGAGGTTTTAGGATCAAGAAGTTTTGAGGTTAAGTGGTAGTGGGATTGAAGGGCAAATCTGTTTCAAACATATGTACAAGTCTCTTTTTTTACTGGGTTGTGGTGTTTTAGAATCATAAGGTTATTGGGGTTTTTGAGGTTATGGGGCTAAAGGTTATGGAGTTTTGAGATTATATGATTATGGAATTGATGAAATATGTGATTATGGGATTTCGTGTGGGTTTTTATCAAATTATATAATTTTTAGCTTTTAGCTATTTTTTGAGATTAGGAAAAGAACCGGATCTGATGGAGCAATTTGGACTTCGGATTCGGTTTCGGCGACCCAAAAAACATATAGTACATAGTCAGACCCCTGCAAACGAAATATTTTTTTTGTGGAGCTGTGCCATTTTCTGGGTCAGGAAAATAAACTAAATAAAGTGTCTTACATGTGTGTTACAGAGCAGCTGTAAAAAATATTAGGTACCATTTATTATTAATGTACTCCTAAGTTTAAAAATAAAACATTGTCATATTTCTCCCCATTTTTTTATTTACATTTTTCATTAAAATCGATTTTCTTGTCTACTCTCTTTGTTAACGAAACTGCTGAGAAAATCTAATATAAACCATAGTAACGAGAATATACTAATCAGTTATGCAAACAAGGGATTTACAAAAAAGCAGGTACATAATTACCTAATTAAACTTTGCTTACTCGAAAAAGGATCGCTTAGACATGAAACACCAATTAACTCCAAGGGTTGAAATTTAATCGTAGTCGGAAAAAATAGCCCCCGGCATGAAAAATTAGGGTGCGTAATGAATTAATTAAGAAGAAGACATCCTGAAAGAAGTCAATTGCCTAATAAATTGCTTTTAAAAATAAACAATACTCACAGATACAGCTATTTTTTTTTGTAACGCATTGTGCGATATTTAAGATGTGTCAACTATGTAAATCACACTTTTTCATTCAAATATGGATAGCCAGATCTCTAGATTTGAAAACAATTGTGTTTTTGTTTTTCCAGAGAGTTTTGAATGCTTTTTACAATTTTTTATGGTCTTTGGTACTTGGTTGGACCATTTACAAGCCTTGCGAATCATTGCTAATCACCTTGTACATATCGTAAAAAAACAATCATATCATCCCTAACCATAAAATCTATTAAACAGAAAGTGTGAATTGCCTTCTAACCAGGAACTAAACTTCCGTTTAGTTCCTGTTAGTCGTAGCCTGTTAAGGTTAGAACTAAACTGTTTTCAACTTTAGTCCAGGAACTAAACTCGTTTAGTTCCTGGACTAAACTAGACCCAGTTTCAGTTACACTACGTATTCACTGATTGAAAACAAGTAACAAGACTTAAGAAAACATAACAGTTGGTCATTATGGAGATTGATAACACAGGTCTAGAAAAAAAATGTTCTGTCTTTACTCATCATTTCCTATATACTTTGATGAACTGAAACCAAATTTGGCAAAAAAAAATTCTACAGCATCATTTTTTCTCTCCACTCCCATATAACCCTCGTAAATTCTTATAGAGGAAATTTTTTGAAAAAAATTGTTTAATTATTTGTTATGACCTTTATACATTGGTTTTTTTGGTCGCTGATCACGAATTTGAAGTCACACATCAAGAATAAATTTCGACTTAATGACAGCTGTCAACAAGAATAAATTACTTTAATATCCCTTACAGACCGACCACCAAAAGACCATTTTATTATTTCAACTTTTTTGTCAATGTGATGATAAATATCCGTTTTTATTTTTAAGAATGTATGTAGTGCTTCTACAATACCCTCGTAATAACGCACTTTTCTAATCAGTAACTAGACCAGAATAAAATATAAAATGTTATTTCAACCTATCTGTCTCCACCGTAGTCGTAGACAGCTCAGATATACCGGATGTCTGCCGCACACCTCCGCTTGCGATTGGTTCACGGTTGGTTCCCACCTCATGTTTATGTGGTAGTGGCATATATTCAAGATAGAAGTTAACTTGTCAATTCTAGCGATGGACATAACCAAATGTATTTATGGGGATTATGAATATAGGAATTATGAATATTCAAATGATTTTAAAAACCGGATGATCATTCGAATGATTTCACTCATAACAGGTAACGATAACCGATACTTGCTGCGATGATGCACGAAATGTGCCGAGTGCTGCCAATCATTCGGTGATCCATTGCATTCGAGCAGGTAAGAATTGTTAAGTTATTATTAGGTGTAAATCATTGTTAACGGCTAACGGTTGGTTGCAGGTTATTTAAAGTATTCGTTTATTTAACAATTGTTTTTATGCCTAAAACTACAATGCGTTCAGGTGCTAAAAAATTTGTTTGGCAAAAAAATTGAAAACGATCAAAGTGCTACCTGTATAGAGACCGTGCAGAGAGGCGTGGTTTCGCATTTTGTTTGTGATTATTTTTAAGAAAGTTTTCAATTGAATGAATTAAAGTGGTTTCCGACTCTCTTTATGTGATTGGAATTTAATTTAATCCTTTGCCTTGTGGTGAAAATCGTCCTCAAAAAGTTCCGAAAAACCGGTCTCCAAAATAATATTTACCCGAGGAGACACTATGAAACATAACCTTAATTCGTACGTTCGTCGATCAACAGTTTACATTCAAACTATGGTTTTCAAAAAATTGCCTACCGTTCAGAAAAACAGTACAAAATTTTTTTAAAACAAAAAAAAACCGGTAACTCATTTAAAAACAACCGTTTACGAGGAGCGGTCTCTATATTATAAGAAAATAATTAAATGTCATGATGTCCCAACAAAAAACATTTGCTCAGGATTGTTACGCAATTATCAAGGGAAACGGAGTCGACAGTACCCGGACCGAAACCAAGACCGTCTGGCGTAAATTTGTGTAAAAGAGATCAAAATAAAAACGAAGAAGCACCACCACGTAAGTAACTAAAACTGTCTGGTAGCACAGAAAATGAACTGTCTGTGTCAGAAACCGGATGACAGATTACTTTTCATTCGATTAATCCCATCACTAATCAATTCCCCTTCATTCTGCAATATACACATTAGAGTGATTCGTACTGTATATAACATACAGGTATACTGTGATTCTGTTAATGAGATTGCAGACAAATAGTATGCAAAATGGAATCTTGCTCTTTATTTATTTATGACATTCTTTGAAATACCCTAATTATATTAAAACATGGTAACATTGTAATATTTGTTCTATGACGTCATTACTTATTTATTGTGAATGCCCTTTATATCTACACATTTGTCATTATTTGAGGATTTTTTTAATGACTTTAATGTTTTAATGTAACGTAGGTTGGTGAACCCAGTTAGTGACAGTCAAAGAGGCACTGATCGCGCTCCAATATATTATGCAAAATTGATACATAATTTCAATATTGAATTTCCCGACTTCGTTTGCGTTGTCAATTAAAACCATAATTTTGGGGGGTACATAATGCCCGATTCACTCTATTGGGGATCCGCCGCTTCGAAATTAATCATTAGCAATCAAGAAAAATTTAATTAGACTGACGTTTTACGGCGCGGACGGACATGCAACCAATTTAAATATCAATTATGCAGGTCGTCCTGCGCCTGCTTAAAAATAGATTATCGGGATGCGAGAGGTAGAAGAGGTGGCGGCAGTTTTCTCTTGTCTCCGGGGATTTTCACTGCAAAACGTAGATCTCACTCTAAGCCTCATTACCAGGGCTGGGCCATACGGAGTGCCAAAATTGTTGTGGGTGTAGAATTACTTATGCGAGAAATAGTGAACGAAACTAGTTTGCGGAGCTCTTAACACCTATAGGATGTGAATCCTATAGATACTATTTAACATATACAGATCTGTTTACGGTACTACATACGGTGCTACATACTACAGATTACAGAATGTACGGGAATTTAACGGGAATAGCGAACTTTTAGATATACTTTTGAATTCGATCAAACAACAGTTTTTACTTTTTTTCATATGTTCTTATATCACTGGATTCTTCTTGAATGGCTAAATAGTACTCCCTCCATCCCAAAATAGTTGTCACACACATCAAAAACACCTGTTTTCTACGACCAGGATGTATATAAAAATGAAAATTTGGTTTAAACGAACATGTTTAATGTGTAATGAGAATAAATTCCCGTTCACTGGCATACATACGTCATCAGCAGTCATACGAGGTGTGGCTATTAAATATCCGAACTGATACTGCTACCAGCGCTGAGAGCGTGTCGCGACAAGTTTGAACCGAACCGTGTCTGGTGATACTCTCCCCACCCTGAGCTCGCTGGACAAGCCAGTGGCTCGCTCGTTTGACTGTAGAGGTCGTCGAATTAGCCTACACACCAGTGACGCGTCGAAAAAAATGTTAGGTATTCAGAAGGAGCAACGGGTTATTCTCAAGTTTCTTGTTAAACTGGGGAAAACTTTCACAGAATCTTATGCAATGTTTAAAGAAGTGTACGGGAATGAATGTTTATCCCGCACATAAGTTTTTGAATGGTTGAAACAATTTAAAGGGACGTGAAACGACCGAAAACGATTTGTGCCCCGGACGGTCCTCGACGCCAAAAATAAATAAAAATATTGAAAATATTGGTAAATTAATCCGCGAAGATCGTCGTCTAAGCATCCCAGGGCTTGTTGAAATAAGAGAAATCGACAAAGAATGTGTTCGCCAGATTTTGCATGAATCGTTCAACGTGCGCAAAGTTTGCGCAAAAAAGGTGCCAAAACTCCTCACTCCCGAGCAAAAAGAATCAAGAATGAACATTTGCGCTAACATTATAAACAAGATTGACACTGATCCAGGCTTATTAGACACGGTGACTACTTGTGATGACAAGATTCAAAAGTGTGGAAGCGATTAAAGCAAAAACGACGGACGTTCTGAATCGGCTAACAGAGGCAGACTTCCAGCACTGCTTTCAACATTAGAAAAGTCTTATGGAGCGGTGTAGAGATCGCCAAGGGGAATACATTGAAGGCGAAAAAGTTGCTACTGTAATTGGTAACCAATAAAAATTGTTGTGACAGCAGTTCGGTTGTTTATACCTCACCTCGTATATCCATATTTCGACCGCGCATGCGTGTGAACTAACAGATATGGTGTAATTTTGACAGCATCCAGTTGTTGTCTTTTTCTAACGATAGCCTATATTGATAAACAACTTACGATCTAAGAATTTTGTTAGGCTGGATAACAAATATAGCGACCATAATCTAATAATATAAGGCGTATAACTAAGCGAATCAATTGTACACAAATGTGACAACTAATTTGATACGGAGGGGAGTAATAAATAATGAAACACTCTTCCATTTAAAAATGGAAAACCAAAATTGGATGTCCTTTTTTGTTTCAGTCGTTTTTATATGACAGCACTGTTTCCAGATAACCTAGCAACACCGGATATTTTGATGTCGCTACGTAGATAGTAAAGTAAAATAAGCCGTAGTAAAGTAAAAAATTTTAGACTGCAAAATACTTATACCAGCTCACTTTTCTTGAATAGATCCGTAATGCGCATCTTTCCCTCTCTCAACAAAACGGATCTTTATAGATAAGTGGAACCTTTGCCTTCCCTCTTAGTAAACAACGCTCGAAAATGCTTCACTTTAAGGGCCAGTTTTTCATAGACGTTCAACTTAACGGCAAACAGATTCCTCGAGAACAGCAATAAACCGTTAGTTATCCCAGTTTTTTATATTTAGGGACTTAGGCATGTGATCGATATAGAAAGTTGTTAGATAGCCATTTTAATTATATACATGCAGTTTTCCAAAAAAATACTTACCATACATAAATACTTTCATATTTGACTTTAAAAGGTAGGTACACATTTTATTCGTCATTTGTTGTGTTTTGAAATTGAAAAGTATCTAAATATAAACATATAAAAAATATATACTTATTTAGTAGTGTTGAACTTTACTGTATTGCAAAATTTGACACTGAAAATTGAAATTAATTTCTTCCAAGTCAATATTCAGAACTTTGACATTTTTCTCATTATTTCAAAACATGTGGTATTACTTAGATCGATTTCAAAATTTGTGAGTTTCTTATCATTTACAAAGTGGTCTAGAAAAGCCATAATATCAAGTTATTGCAACAAAATCGAAAATGTTTTAAATCGTTCAGTAAATTTTATTCTTGAGTCATTAACAAGTCAAAACGAGTCGATTGAACTAAGCATACCTTGGTGCAATGTGGTATCCTAATTGAGAGAAGACGATTGACAGATTAGGCCACAGTATTTTATTTGAAAGCTTCATTCTTTTGGAATTTCTGATTTTTTACATATATTTTAAATAGAACGCAATATGTGCTGTATTGTGGTCATAAACTGTTGGAGTTTTCCCAACTTCTGGGGTGCCACAAGGCTCTAACTTAGAACCTCTTCTTTTAATACTGTAAATGATATTTTGTTGACTGAACGGTAAATCGCAATCTGAATGCCAATGACTTAAGATTATATCTTACAATGTAAGATCACGAAAACTGTTTTGCACTCCATAACACTTTCGCTATAGTTTATAATAATACCGTATGTGTAAAGCCGACATCGGCCAGTTATGAAAAAGGACAAACAGAAGTGAAACGACAGATAAGAAACAACCGCACACTCATCGAAGGTAGTAAGGGAATAAGACCGGCCGTCTCATCACCTGTGCTTGTTGTTAGAACGAGAAGTGTAGCATTTGTACTTTTTCACAACTGGCCGATCGGTTTTACACAAACTGTATATATAAAAATTAGTTGCCCCTTAGGTGCCCCTTAACAAAACAGAACACAGTCATATATGATTATAAAATTGACGGAACGTTGCATTGTAAGCCTAACACATTTTATGATTTAGGGATAGTAGAACGGGGGCACGTGACCCAAAAAAAAGAATACACAACCAATTGCATCATAGCAAACAAAACAAAACAAATTTGTTTTACTTACCTACACCTAGAACTTACGTTTTCACCCTTACAGATTATATTATAAATATATTATTTATAGTATAATCTTAAATAAATTAAATATACTATTTACAACACTGTGCATGATCATGTTGACATTTTTTGCTCCAGTCTGGTTTCTTTAAAAACCAAATTTATCTAATTAATGAGAATCCCTAAAACTGATTCATACGTTTAGTTTAACTTATTGTTTATATATATTTGTATTTTTATATGTACACTGTTTGCAATTGAAATGGCACCACCAGTGTCTGTGACCACCACCACCATTATGATAAGATCACTAAAAATTATTTCAAGGAAACTATTAAAATTATTTTCTAGGAAGATATTTCCAGCAAACGATTAAAATTTGTAATAAGGTTGTATATGTTGTAGAAACATCTTTAAAAGAATTTTTAGTGATTTTACCATATGTTTCCTGGTGGTGCGATTTTAATGGTAGACAGTGTATTTTTTCATCTTCCCATTATCCCAATTGTCGATTAATATTATTTATTTTTTAAGCTTGTCGTAATAATAAAACCGATTGATGCACTTTTGTTAGTTGTGTACTTAACTGATTGTTTTAATTCTTGTTTGTTTTTTGTTGCTTTAAATTGTAATGCTTGTGTTCTTATTCCTACTTAAATTTTGACCTCTGTAATAGTTGTTGAAATAAATGAATACTAAATACTATAAGGTAATTTCAAATTCCACCAGCCGCCACTGTTTAAAACCCTAATGCATTTTCTACATTTTCTCTCTCAAAAATTTCAACAGCAGCACGCTTTAATAGAAATTCTGCCTGAGAGATTAATTCAATTTGCTGGACATATAGAACTAAAAGTTGTGTACGTCTTGTTGCTGTGCGATGTTTACCCAGTCAATAACAAAGGTGAATTAGTGGTAATGCTTTCACTTTGAGGACGGATGTTGCATTTTGGGTAACAACGTAATTTCCAATAGTTACACGGCAAAGTTAAATGGTGGAGCAGGACTCAAAAGTTGTACTGGCTCGGTGTTAAAAGTTTGTTTGATGTTTTGCGGTAATTAGGCAAACTATTTAACGCTTTTGATGTTGATTTATGAGTAGTTTAGTAAATATGTGGTTTATATTGCAATTATGATTGTCAAAAGTAATTTCAGATGTAGGAAGTTCCTACTAGGAACTCAACTCGGCATTAATTTCTAGCGTTTTTTACATTTCATTTGGTAAACATACCTGTTGGTACCGTATAACATTTATATTCATAAAAAATAAATTTATATACATATCTCAACTATATTGATGATAAAAAAGAGTTAATTTAATAATATTTATTGAAAAAATATGTGCCTAGTAACTTTTATTTTATTAAGGACAAAGATCAACACTGATCTGTATCACTGTTGGCTGACTTCATTCAGTGAAAAACCAGATTTAAGGGCGTCATATTCAATATTTACGAAATACGAAAAATGGCAGGGAACTGCATTTTCAACTATATTTCCTACAATCCTATTTTTGAGACTCACGCTACAGTAAGAAAGACTTTTTTAAATTTATTTTCATTTACATATATAATTGAATGCTATGCTAATGCTAATATTAGAATGCAATTAGGAAAACATGTTTTAAAACAAAAAAGGCATATGATTTTAAAGCATTTGATTAGAACTAAGGTCATCTCAATATTGTTTATCTGAATCAAAATTTGCCGAGAAACAGTTTTATAGCAATTGGCAGGAACTTAACAACGAAAACACTCACTTGTTATTTTTTTAACTATCTGAGATTTTCAGTTAAAATTCATAGTTTCATAATTTATTTAAAATTAAGTTATCGATTTTGTTAATGATATATGATAATAGATCTTTCCGCATAATTTTGTAATGAAAAAAAGAAAATTCTAAATTTTCAACCTCTGGTTATGTTTAAAAGTACCTACACGAAATTATGAACATATAATCATTTCTAAACCATCAGAATGCTCTCTATATGTTGGCGGTTTATTGTTACTGAAAAAGAATGTAAAAGAATGTAATGTCAATGGCAAATATGAATAAATTAACATCAATTTAACTATTTTTGAATATGTGTATGAAACAAATAATGTATAAAAAGCAAATTACACATACATACATGTGTGTACTTTATGTTTTGAAAGCAAGAGAAGAATCACTTCATCCATTATAAAATACTTAGCTTTAGTTTAGTTAGTTAGTTTACTTAGCTTAGTTTCAGTTAAGCTAACTAAGGTGTTTTTTATCACTATATCCAAAGTCATCTTGCCAATTTAAATAAAATCCATCACTCAAATTGCATGGCAAATATGTAGCTGAAAGATTAATTTAGGCGAGAGAAACTTGTACTTTTTAAAGATGTCACTTCAAGACAGTTCTGTAACAAATTATTTTCATGTTTATAAAAATATTCCATATGTTACGAGTTGTATTCAGTGTTCAGAGTTGTGGTCAATACTAGAAAGTGTTAAATAAAGTTGTCGTTTCGATGGTATAGGAACGAATAGGTTATAATTTAAAAGGTATACTAAAATGAGGCGTGCAGATATTGTTTTAAATATGACCAAAAGCCACACATAACCCATAACATTTTTGTTACCCAAACCAGTATATACTCGTATGTAGTTCACTCTATATGTCTGTCTGTGTACCTATTCAACTCACTCTATGCGGAATCCAAATGTAATCTCGTTAATGTTGCTTTTAAGTTATTTAGTAAAGGGTTTTATATAAGTATTTTTAAATTATTATGTATGTAAATCCAGTCTTAGTATTTAAACAAAAACTGTACCTTTATTTTCGTCTTTTGACTATAGTTTAAATTATACAGTATTTAGAAATTGTTTATTTACACGTTGTACAACCCCGACTTCGATTACAGCAGGAGCACTTTAACTGGGAAAAATGTCGACTTTGTTTTACGCGAACTTTCACCTCTATACGCGATGCGATAACACGCGCGGCGATCCCGTCTTCTTTCAGCTTCAGCGAGGGGAAATTTCAGCATCGGACTGACACTGTTTTCAGCTAGACGAAAGGGCCTTCAGCATCCGAAAGGCGCGCGGCGCAGCCGAGGGGGTAGGGAGGAAAGGAACGAACTGACTACGCGGTTTCGTGTCTCACTCATAAGGTCCGAATTGAACAACTTGTCATTAAATTTTGCATAGAAACACATCTAATTATGTATGAGAAATATTGGGGTGGCGAAGGTGTAGCCACCCTCAAACGGAAAGGGGTGCGAGAACAAGATGAAAGGCGAAAATGAGTTGAAGAGTGAAACAGCTTAAGTCGGTTAAGCGCCATTTTTTTATTTTTTAATTATTCTTCAGGAAATGATACGTGTACATAAAAAGTTTGCGTCAATACAAGAAAATCCGTTGAAAATTTAAACTGGACTATTATAATTTAATTAGAATAAAATAACAATAATACCAAATGTAATTTAAAGAAATAAATATTAAATGAAAAATGTACCTAACTGACAATGACAAGAACAAGGAAATAAGTATACAGATATATTTATCAAAAAAATATTTTACAGTAATTAAATTTACGACTTTAGAAGATGTATACTGTGTCTCGTTATGATTTAAATAATTGTTTACATTTTGAAGAAAAAAAATATCCTTGTCAAATTTATTATATACAGTATGTCCACGGATGCTGTGGACATACTGTATATACTAAATACACATACATACTATGGGCCACGGATCTTCGACAACAATTCTTTACTTCAGAAAAGTTTTTACTTGTCAAAGCCATTTTTGTATAGAGAAATGTTTGTAAATATTTATTGAAAAATATACTAGAGTTCCCGTGACAAACGTGGAGATATACAAAATAGTTAAAAATTCCAAATTATTGGAAGCGTCCAAGTGGGTTCCAAGCGACATTTGTTTCAAAAAGACGTTTATTTGCACGATAATCAGGTCCATAGAATCCTGCATCGTTTGCTATACAAACTTTAAGCGTTTTCCCAAATATGACGCTACTACCTCATTTGTAAAATAGTTTTAAGCGACATTGAACGTCATATTTAAGAATCATAAGGTTCCAAATGATTGTTTATGTGTATGTAGTTGGAGGTTTGTGCCAGTTTTATGTTTCTAGTGGCTTGAAAGCGGTATAATATGTCAGATACTTCAGAAGAAGGGCCTTTTGAAGACTTCTTAACCTCTGGATAGGAATATGAGCCCGACTATGAAGATAAAAAAAGGTTTGTTTTTAAACCATGCATTTGCAAATTTCTAACATCAATATTTTTAAAAACTTATTATTATTCGACAGCAGCTTAGAAAGTGAAGATTTAGACCACAAACACCCTCTTTCATTTCAAAAAGCAAGGGGTGTAAGCAGGAGTAAGAAGGTAAAGTAGTTTTTAACAAAAATAAACTTCTGTTAAAATTGTATCTTATTGCAGACTGTTTCCTGAAAATTTATGCGAGTACAATATATATGATCCCCACTTGCATTTCTAAAACTGTTGCTAAAGGCTGATAGAAAAAGCCTTTCTGTGTTTTAAAATGAAGCCCAAAAATGTTTTTGATTATAAAAAAACTACAGAGTTTTAATTATGGTAATGTACCTTACCACAAAGTCTGCCAATTACAATTTTTTGCAAGGTGCAATATAAAGTATATAAACTTTTGAGGTGCAATATATTTTGAGGTGCAAGTGGAAAATCACTTCACAATTTATAAAAACGAATGTAAAGAAAGAGTGAAAACTAGAAAAGGTCGCGCAGCAAAAATTACAACTGAAGAACTAAACAGGATGGAGATGCTTTTAGTATAGAGCCTGTAAAGAAAATTAAAACTAAGAGTTTTACAAACACAAAGATTGAGGCAATAGAATTTGCTTATAAATGGATGCCATTAGAAGATAAAACTTACATGAAAGCCCTTATTTCAGAATTTAAAAATAAATTACCTCCAAAGGTAGCGAGGACGCTACCATCTTCAGGATGGCCGAATGTTGTAAAATGTTAGTTATGGATTCCAACTTAACCCAAACAACGACAAATTGCGCCAAGGTCGGTAGTTGCTCGGAGTTGCAAATCCATAACTAACATTATTTTTTTTTTGGTTTACATTACATATTTTTTTTTAGTTTTGTTGTTCCCATTCAAATAAAAACTGTTTGAATTGTAGTTACTTAGTTAAATAAAAGTTGTGTTTTTAATAAATGTCGCTTGGAACCTTCTGGTTTTCTACGTTTAAGTTGTCTTAAGGTGCTAAGTACAGTCAAGAGTTCAAACTTTAATTTATTTTACTTATTTATATAATCTATATGAAATCACATAAGCACACGTTGCTTGAAAAATAATTGAATAATGAATTAGAATTGTAAAAAATAAGATAATTACTTTGTTTAATACATTTTTAACAATGTCAAACATTAATATCGATTTTCTGAACAATTTTAGATTTGGCGCTTAGAACCCTCTGGTTCTCAGCCCACGACTTGACATTCAGAAGAATAAAAAGAAAGTACAATGAAAATGATAGTAATAATAATAATTACTCTAAAATTATTACTTCGAAGAGAAACCCCAGATATCCTCAGGTCTCAGATTATCGCAGAAAACTGTGCGAGGAAGGGATGGCAATTATTATTATCTATGGCGCCCTGGGAACGAATTGAGATTATTTCGGTAACGCATTTGTTTTACGGTCCTGAGGATTTTTTTTTATAATCCTGATGCAACAACAGTTTGAGTTGTACAGTCGGCTTGAATAATTTTAATAATGGACAAAATGCGCAAAAATACCGGTTACAAAATTGCAAAAATAAAATTATTATTATGAAAGTACTGTAGTATTATTACAAAAATACTCAACGCACCTTCCTTATTGTCAGGCAAGATATTCTATTGGGCAAACAAAAATGTAAATTTTAACTAGATTTAAAGAGCATGTAACGTACTTAAAATACAATAGGACAATGTAACCCAACATGCTTTTGAAGATAACTATAGGATAAACCTTAGGATTAAAAAAAGAGGATTAAAAATATAAGAAATGTAACAGGCAGTAAATATTTACATACAGTGTTTCGGTGTGTACAAAATATCTAACTGTATATTATTACTAGGATTCGAAAAGTGTGCTAGAACAGAGGACCGGCACTATACAACTTTGGGTACGTATTTTGCACCGTGTAGGTATTTGTTTTAGAGTTCGTATACTGTATTTACATATTATCTGATTTTGTGTGGATTTTTTGCAATAATGGCACAGTCGCTACCATTTGTGAATACACTGAAATAGATGACTGAAAATTACGACAATTTTACAATAGACGCTTCACATATTTTATGTATTTCTTGCAACCGTCGATATATCCATCAACAGAATATTACTGGTACTGTTTGATAAAATGATTTTTGATTTGATTTGTGCATAATGTTTTGCGCATGTAGCCTTGTTGTGGAACATGGTCAACAATATTCAATTTACTGTTTTATTGCTAAATATGAATCCAATTTTCCATTGTCAAGTAGCCATATCTTGCGTAAAACATATTCACAGTAAAACAGACATACCAACGTGTCATGGGAATTATCAAAGAAGACATACGCAATAAATTTCTGTAGCTGACAGTGGAGGAAACAACATATTTTCACGGTAATAAGGTCGTTAATGTTATGATAAGAATTTTAGGTGTTTCAGATATTTCGCCCTCGATATTGATAGCTGGTAAACGCGTTTTGCAAACAACGGCTAGTTAAGTATAGAAATATAATTAACTCGTGCATTGTTCTCTGTAGATGTAAAACACAATGTACAGTGTACTGAACAACAAAACAACAAAACAACAGTGTGCTGATGTTAGCGACAATAAACAACTGTGCGAAATTCATGAAAATAATGTATGTTCGTGTGAACTATTTTGAATTCGCACTGAACATGTGAACTTTAACTGCAATAGATGTGGAACGATCATTTTCCTTCTACAACCATATGTGCAGGCCAAATCGCTCACGTTTAACGAGAATAAATGCAGAATACTACTGGTTGTGGCAACGTACACTCAAGCAATAAAAACAGTCGGCCTTTCTGAATGACACAACCAATAGGTATGTACAGTTGGCGCCATCCGTGAACGGCAAAATTGTATGGTGTAATTTAAACTTTATATCATAGTCGCCGTAAATGCAATGACATGTGTCAAATATATAATCGCCGTTCTGTGACGACGGTAATGAAATATCAAAATATTAATAATTGACAATAATGTCATACATCGTAACTTTAAACATGCCAAGGCGTTTAAGTGAAGCGCAAGGAGCAAGGGCTATAGCTAAATTAGAAGAAAACTGGTCGTTGACTGAAGTGGCTGCTGAATTAAATGTTAGTAAAAGTTGCATATTTTACATTAAAAAACGCTGGCAAGGAGAACAGCGGCTACAAAGGACTATCAGACAAGGTATAGGAAAGGTCTCCACTGAGAATGAAGATAATGCTCTGGTCGAATTTATCAATTATAATCCATTCGAAACTGCTGTGAAGGCTCGAGAAGAAATATTATTTCCAGGGTCTCTCAGAACAACACAAAGGCGTCTAAAACAATGCTGCTTTAAGAATTGCGTTGCTGCTCACAAAATGTTTCTAACCGAAGAGCATACACAGAGGCCAGTCCAGTTTGCAAATGAATTTTTACAAGGAAATGAATTTTGGAACAATGTCATGTTTTCCGACGCTCCAATCTTCCAAAAATGAAAGACTACATGTTTATCGATCCAGGAATACAAGATTTGAAGAGAATTACACCTTGAGTACTACCAATAGTGGCCGCTTTTCGGTCAATGTTTGGGCGTGGATAAGCGTTCACGATCCTGGAGTGTGCTGGCAAATTGATGGCCGATTAACATCCGCACACTATACAAATATTTTGGAGAACGTGATGATACCATCAGTGAGACAAGTTTTTCCTGAAAATTTTGTATTTCAGCATGTGAGAAATTTTACTTAGTAGGTATACTTTAAATATAATAACTATATAATATAAAACACTTTCGTTACAGGATATAATTCTCCAATTCATACTGGACGACTAGTAAGAGAATGGATAAATAACCACAACATCAATGTTTTGCCTTGGCCGGCAAAAAGTCAGATTTGAACTTTGACCCATTGAAAACGTGTGGGGGTTCTTAGTAAAAAAATATATAAAAGAGACTTTAGGCCGACAAACCGCGACCAACTCTGGGAAAGTATTGAAAATGCTTGGGAAGAGCTGGTGGACTCATATAATATGAGAACGTTAATCGCTTCCATGCCAAGAAGATTAGAGAATATTGTAGCGTCAAATGGCTGTGCAATAAAATATTAATAAAGAAACCCACTTTAGTATTAGATAAACTTTTTATTTTGTTAATGTTTTAAAGAATAGAAAATCGTTTTCTTCATTTTTACCTTGTTAATATTTTTTAAAATTATACTAGTCGTATGTCAGTAATATTAGAGTTAACCTTTATATATTATTATGTTATGATATAGTTATTATAATACTACTCATATATTCTTCTACTCATGGCATTATTCTAATATAAAATGATCAAAGTAATATGTCTGCCATTATATATACTAAATTATCTACCTTTCTGATACGCTACTGAACAAAGTCCGATTTACTACGATAAAATTCAGGCATAATTTTCATGACTACCAAAAACCGTTCACATTTGGATGGCGCCAACTGTACATTATTAATACAATTTACTCCTGTGTTTTTGGTCTCTCTTGTCCTTCCGTCAATGACATGACAGATTACGAGTCCGACCCTGCGTTGTAGTACAGTTTCTGGACCCTAATTATTACAATGAAGGTTTCTAGTTTCACTCCAGGTTTAACTTTTTAGTATGTGGAGCAACGTGGAGCATGTAACAGAGGTAATAGAATTATGATTAGGAATTATAGTAATTATATTAGAGAAATTCAAATATTTCAGATAATTTGTATTTCCTGTAAAATATCAATTTTAAATATAAATAGCAAATCATTTTTCATAAACAGGAAGTAAAAAACAATTCATTTAAAATAACCCAATAAAATATTGCTAGTTTTTTTGTTCGTTTGTTTTTTATGAAGGCAATTGAGAACCAAGTTACCATTTCTACAATAAAATATTGAAAGAGATAGGTAAAAGGTGAATAATATCAGTTAAAGTTGTGCTGATATGGCTTAAACTGTTCTATTGTATTTTACGATGATAAGATCTATCCATTAGTTGATTTATTAGTGTACATGTTTTGCATAATAGTTTTTTAGTATCACATAAAATTTATTTTCGTACATACTTTTTTTAGTGTCATATAAAAGTCACTGATTACTGGGAAGCACCTGCCCAAAGTATCTGTATATATATCCAAAGATGGGTCGCAGAATACCAAGTCCCAACATTACTTTAATTAAGTTCAGGGTTGAAGGCGAGTATCATTTCCTTAACACATAAGACACTACTAATTTATTTATTACCTAAAATGTACTTATTTATGTACTTACTTATACTTTAAAAAACTGACTTGTATGTCAGTAAACTTGTATTTAATTTTAAATTACCTAAAATGTAAACTTTTAAATAATTGAGAATTATATGTATGTGAACAAAATTTGCCACATGGTCAATGTACGCTATGATTTCAGAAAGACAAAGATGAAATCATATATTGTACTTGCTTCCATGGTATTCATGGTGAGTGCCGTCTCCCAAAAAGAAGCTTGGGAAAAATATAAGGTAAGCAATATACAGTTGTCCCAATATTATTAGAGCTATGAGATAGAGCTTGAAAGGCCATATAGTAACCCGACAGACCTCATTCCTTATTCGTGTATTTGCACTACCGACCTGGCTTTGTTACTCTGGATATAACTAGCGTAAACAAAATCGAGAATAACAAAACCAAGTCGAGAGTACAATACAAATACACGAATACGTAAACAGTGCGCAATCCAAACGGAGCAGTGAAACGTATCGACCAAGATATGGAATCGATCGAGCCACAATGGTCCCTCAAGCTCTATCTTGTTCTAGCATGTTCGATTACACTATCTGCCCTATTTTGCGTGCCACGCTCCGCCTCATCTACAAAGATAGTAATACTTTAAGTTTTTAAGCATTTCCTACCTGCCATAGTTTATTGTTTTATTTTTAATATCACACAGTTTTCATAAAAAAAAAATAAAGAATTTACATCGAGCCTCACACATACGGAAATTACCTCGAAATTGGTGACCCGTTTTGGTTAAATAGCATTATTATTATTATTATTTTATTTAAATTTGCTACAGTATAACCAAAATATCTTTGCGAATTTAGCACAACTAATGTAGTACAACCATATAATATTATAAAGAATTTGAAACATAGGGCTCAAATGTTGTCACATAATGTTTTTAAAGAACAAAACAAAATAAATATCCAAAAATATCTTATCAATAATAATTATCCAAAACACATAATAAACAAAATTTTGAATGACAATACTAATAATAGTAACAATCAGTGGCGGTGCATGATATTTCAGTTAGCCATATCTTGAAAACGACGCATGGGACTTCACTTTTTAGGTGATGACTATACACCTCTTACAGAAAGGATTTATAGTGAAAAAATCGTCAGCAAAGTTTGCGAAAAAATTTTCAAAAACACTGGAGCACTCCCTGGGTTCTCAGTAACGCTCTGTGGAATATTTGCAATATATTTTTTTTCATAATCTAGAAACAAATATAAGGAGATGTTTTTCGATTTGTTACAAAATATTTTTGTTTCAAAAAGTTATGGCCATTTTAATTTTGGGAAACAAAATGTTCCTATAAAATTAAAATTAAAATGGCCATAACTTTTTTGAAAAAAAAAATATTTTACAACAAATCGAAAAACGTCTCCTTATATTTATTTTAGATTATGAAAAAAATATACTGCAAATATTCACGCGTTACTGAAAGAGTTCAGTGTTTTTGAAAATTTTTTCGCAAACTTATTTTTTCATAAAATCCTGGAGGTATAGATTAAAAGTGAAGCCCTTAAGAAGCTAACTAAAAACACTAACATAACATAAATAATATTACTAATGACAACACAAAATATTTTAAAATCCCATATGTAAAAGGACTTTCGGAAAAACTAGAGCCAAGTTTATCAACTAACAATACAACAGTAGCATTTAAGAGCGAACACAATCAAAAAACATTTTTTTTACAAAATTAAAATCAAAAACGCCGAATGAACTAAAATCGAATATAATATATGGAATACCATGCGGCACATGTAATAAAGTTTATGTGGGTCAGACCGGAAGGTATTTGAAAAAAAAAGAATATATGAACATAGAAATGATGTTAGTGCTAACAATTTGCAAAAGAATAAGGTAAATGAGACAGCATTGGTGGCACATACAAAAACAGGACATCATTTTTCATTTGAGGAAATCAAAATTATTGGACAACAAAACAATTACAAAAAACGATTGTTACATGAAATGATTTGAAATGATTGTTACATTAATTGATAAAAAAGAATAATTCAGTCAACAAACGAGCAGATATTGACAATTTAAATACGGCGTATTTTAATTTAACAACTTAAACTCTGTATACTAAACTTAGAAGATACACTTACATGACAAATACCTAATATATAACAAAAAACATATGTTATATACATACGCTTTTAATGTACGTTTTATTAATTCTTCCCTGTACAAAAGTATTTTAGCAAGTTTTACAATTTCTATTGTCTTTTTTAAAAAAAAAGTTAGATATTTTTATTTATTTCTTATATTTATATGTGTAGTTTTTAAGCTAATTAGAATTGTACGGGTAGATAGCCGACGCTCTGTGTGACAGTACGTTGTACCTTATTATTTATAGAGAGTATCAATGTTTTATTCATATTTATTTTTACCAACGACAATAAAAAGCTACTTCAATTGTAAGTATGAAATATGAAAATGTAATCCTGATTTCTTATTTTAATCTGTGTTTGGTATTACGTTTGTTTTATCATCTACATTGCGTGTTTGTCATATTTTAGAGTCCTGAGGATGCAAATAAATTTTGAGAAAAGTCTACTAAGTGAAAATTAGTTTTTTTTTTTGGAAACAATTTACCTCATCCCACTTGTCAACTACAGTTACAAGGAAACAGGTCACTAATCCTACATTACAACCATATCACAGAGATACCCACAAACAAACAATAACAGACTGTACTTCTCGAAGCGTTCCGGTCAAATTTCAGATTTTGTCTACTGCGGTCAAGGGCAAAGTTATTATTGCTGCACTGCACATTTATTATCATTTTGGAGCCTGTATTAGATGCGCCAACTTTTGTAGATTCCATGTAGTATATTTTTTGTCCGACTTTTACTATTTACCATGTTTTATTTTAAACTTATTTTCATATTTGACATACTAAAAGAGATAATGCCCTCTTGGAGTGAGTACTGGAACCTTCGGCGTAGAAACAAAATAATGCCCTAATCAAAATAAAATGAAAAATTCTGTACATATGTATAATAATTGTTTTTATCCATATTTCAAAAAGGGCCTGGTCCTGTCTCTTCAAAACGCAAAAGAATAAAACCTATTAACTAATATTGATTCCGACTTTACCTACTTCTTTCAGGTGGACTATGGAAAGAATTTCGCGAGTGGAGAAGAAGAGGAAAAACGGTATGGCATCTTTTTGGAAAACCTGCGTATTATCGAAGAACATAACGCCGAATACGAGAAGGGAAAAGTTAGCTACAGAGCTGGCATAAATCAGTTTACCGATATGACCCATGAGGAGTTCGTTGGGACATTGCGTTACGATTCTTCTGCTTTTAAGAGGAATAATAAGGACAAAACCGTGCTAGAGAGTTTCTATGGTGTACATGCACCCGATGAAATCGATTGGAGGACCAAAGGAGCGGTCACTAGAGTTAAAGATCAACAATCTTGCGGAGGATGTTGGGCATTCAGCGCAGTAAGTAAAAATTTCGTAATTTACTGGGCGTCCAACATCTTTTGATCCACTAATGTCACAGACCTGCCAAATATGAGGTAAAAAAAAGGAACTGACCAGAGATAAATATTTCTAATACATTATTTTAGGCGAAAAATTATAAATAGTACCGTCAACTCATACAACTTTGAGCCACTTTTGAGGTTTTTTTAACTATGATTACTTTATTATGCATCGTACATGAAATGAATTGAAAATGAATACAATGAAATTTGAACCCAACATACCTACACATTTCAGTTATCATATGCCATGATGGTAAAAATTCAATCTTGTAGGCGAGGAGAGGGGGAATTTTTTTTGTGGCACATTTTTGTACCCCATGAGTTTACAATAATGTTCCACCGTTTTTTTTTTTTTTTTAGTTTGAATAGATATGATAATCGACCAATGGTAACTTGTTGTAAGTAATGGTTTTCTTGTTATTCGGCATGTTGACTTTGCTAAGGGACTAAGAAACAAATATTTCTCTAAAATTTTTAGAAAACTTTACAATATAAAGAAATGCAAAACAGTTCCTTCTTAATTTTTCTATTTAAATGCAGTAACTATGTAGAAAATAACATTTTCCTCTTGAAGAGTAACCTTTACAAACTTTACAAAATAAAATTTCTCAAAAAACTTTTTTCTCACTCAAAAAGTTTTTTTTAACGAAGGTTATTACTTACAGAAAATCACAATATTAGTAGAAACTACCACAACGGTAGAAAGCTCAAAGGCTCAATACATTAGGTAAATATATAAAAAATAACATTTTCTTCTTGAAGAGTGACCTTCATAAACTTTCAGTCTTGGCTAAAAGTCAGTTTAGCAAGAAAACAAAGACAAAAAAAAAAACGAAATAGAAGAAAACCTTTAATTTCAATGCATGAAAGGCGAAAAGCTGGTTGCACAAAGTTGTAATTTGCAACATCGTGCCAAAAACGATGGCACTAAGTTGCACCCTGATGTTCCCATTTTTGACATTTGTTGACCTTGCGAAGAAAATAACGCACTTTTGAAAAAGCCTAATATGGTAATTTGTAGCTGAAATTATAGGGTAGAATATATAAACTTATTAGATTCGTGAACTAATTACAACTGGTGTAGCCAGATGAGACTCACTGGACAATGAAAAAACTGAGTAAAAAAGAGAAACTGATAACCATTATGTCACTGCCACTGAGATTCACTGATAAGCCTGTTGTATTGGTGAACCTGCGCCTCTGCGCTCGTGCTACACTTGGGAATTTTTGCAAACTCATAACTTCACCCCAGACCCCACTAGAGCATGCAAACGTTCAAAAAATGTGTGTGGGACATAGTTGTATTGGGTTGGCGAAAGTTGTATGAGTTGACGGTACATAGTCTATATATTTCAAGTACTCCTGAGTTTTTAATTTCTACGAGCACTGACACTGTTGAATAAGACCAAACATGTTTAAGACATCAAAATTGATTTTTTTTAGCTTATACGAGGTGTGTAAATTAAGTAATAATCTGATTTTGTTAAATTGTTTTATCGAATGAATTGCAATTCAGTATTGTCTCCTTCAAAATAGTTTCCTTAGGAAGCCACATAGCGCAGGAGACGGTTCTTCTATTCCTCATAGCAGTGCTAGAACTCATATATTGGAATAGCCTTCAGTTGGTCGGTTACACCCGTTTGATTGTTTTCTATGGTCCCAAAATGATGACCCTTGAGGTTATTTTTCAATCTCGGGAAGAGAAAAAAGTCACAAGGACTCAAGTCAGGCGAATATGAAGGCTGAGGAGCCACAGGAATACTTTTACAGGCTAAAAATTCATTTACTGAAATGGCTGTGTGACAAAGCGCGTGTTGTCGTGATGCAACATCCAGTTGTTCTTGATGTTTGGTCTCACACGCATGACCCTTTTTCGAAGCTTTTCAAGAACCTCTCTGTAAAAGTGTTGATTTACTGTTTGGCCTGGGGGCACAAACTCTTTGTGGACAATTTCCTGGCTATCAGAAAAGCAAATCAGCATGCCTTTGATTTTCGACTTGCTCATTCTTGCTTTTTTGGGTCTTGGAAAACTTGAAGTGTGCTATTCCATGCTTTGCCGCTTGGTTTCCATGTCGTACAAACACCCAAGTCTCATCAATAGTAATAACACGTTTCATAAAATGGGGATCGTTTTCAACAATCGATTCTAAAGAGTCAAGACACGTTTCTCTCTTGATATTCTTTTGTTCCTGCGAAAGGTTTTTTGCAACCATTTTCGAGCAGATTTTTCTCATCCCCAATTCGTTAGTCAAAATCTGATGGTGATTTTAACCAGATAAATTTAACTCTTCCCCGATAATTCTTGTCGTCAACCGACGATCTAAACGTACAAGATCCCGTCTTCTATCGACATTTTCATCGGTTCTTGAAGATGAAGGCCTTCCGCTGCGTACTTCATCTTCAATCGACTCTCTTCCTTCTGCCTTAAACCACCGAAAAACTCTTGAAAAACCTGGACTCTTGAAAAACTGTCTCTGTAGGTGTGTTAAAGTTTTGCAAAGATATCCGTTGCACTATGTCCAAGTCTGAAACAAAACCTGATAGCACACCGTTGCTCAAAATTAATGTCACTCATTTTTAAAACGCACTAGAAAAAAACGATTTACGAAAACAGTCACAAAGAATAAACAAATGACTCTAACAAGTTCAAACTTGTACTGAGTTAACCTACGGCCCTTACAAGTCCCGTCTCCGCAGTGTTGCTAGATCGGGCGCTACGTTGCCAGTCTCACTACTTAATTTACACCCCGTATAATAATATAAATCTTATTAGTTTTTTGTAAATCAATGAATTCCTTGTGATGCATCTGAATTTGTCTATAATTAGATGCCCTTACGCTTAATAACATCATTACTGCGCATTGCCATTATCTCTATTAACTTTGACAATACTTTTCCGTAAAATTATTCCATAATTTATTGCTTATAACCCTTGGTTGGTGCGGTGGCAAATTGACACACGGTTGCTCATTCGGTGGGGTTTATAGTACCCCTACACATAACACGAAAAAAAAAGCATATTATTTTTCTTCAATAACTTTATGGAAGTGCGGTATGTTATTAATAAAAATACGTATATAAAGAAGTTCAATAATGAAGTTTCAATATGGTATTATTATAACATAATATATGTACATGCTACAATACATTCGCACATATATTTGCGATTTTTTTTCTTCTAGTTCTTATCCTCAGTGAGCCATATCTCAATACAATCATTACATACAGGCACTATATGTTAGATAACATATAGTGCCTGTACCGAAGTAGGTGGGCAAATTTCGATGTTTTTATAGGGTATCTCGGTAACTGTAAGGGCTATGGAAAAAATGAACCCACCTTTCCCGACCTCTTTTTTCGAGATAAATTCATTGGTGAAAACCAGAATTTGCTATATCTTTTCGTTTTCGAGTTGTAAACGAAAATTGATTTTTTTGAGTTTTCGATTGGTGTCGATAACTCGGTTGTTTTGTAAAATTAGAAGAAATCTGTTTGCACGTTCTACAGGCACTTTTTTAAGTAGAATAGGATTTCCTTAACAGATTTTTTATATCTTGTGTAGTTTTTCGAGTTATGGCATAAACTTCTATTTTTTTAAATGGAAACCATAGTTGGCTATGATTTAGCTAAAAAGAGGATTTTTTTTCTCTTTACAACGATATATAGTTTGTGGGGTCTATGATGAGTGTTTATGCGGAAACAGTTAAAAATTTTAATTTTTTGTATAGGTATACTTACTTTGTTTTTTCTTTGCAGGAAGAGTAAGTTTCTATAGTAACACATTGTTACAACAATGTTTTAATAATAATAACTGTTGCTATGGAAATTTACTCCTGCGAAAAGTAACATAAATACATAGTAACAGTCGTATATAATGAATGGTATATTAAACTTAAATAACTAATTATGACATATTAGTGACTAATTAATAATTAATTATAACATATTCATAACAAGAAAGTTTAACACACTTAACAATCAAATTTGTAACAAATAATGTATGTAAAAAATACGATACAATATATTTTACAAAAACAAAACTAGACAGATTAAAAAAAAATACGAGCATGATTATTTACCTAAAGTTTTCAAATTGTCGTCCGTTGTTTGCGGTGCACAGTTCACATCGCTTTGAAACACTTTTTGTTGCATTATAGATGTGAATATTTGAAACGGAATTCAGACAGTCTATAAGATTTTTCTCTCAGTTGAACCAGTGTATTATTTGTATTTTTGTATAAATTGTCTTTAATGGTTCCCCAAAAAAAGAAATCTAACGGTGAGAGATCTGGCGACCGAGGAGGCCACTTTACTGGCCCAGTGTTCCCTATCCATTTCTCCCCAAAATTAGTATTTAATAATTCCGGGATTAAATTAGTATTATGGGGGTGGTGCCCGTCTTGTTGAAAAAATACATGTCGTCTTTCGTTAAGTGGCAAGTTGTCTAAAAATTCTTCTACTATGTGGTAGTTTATCATATTGTAATACCGTTGACCATTTAAATTGTCATCATAAAGTTGGTAAGCTAAAATGCGGTTATTATATAGGGCACACCATACACTAAAACCGAAACGTCCTTGATTTTGAACATCAACAGTCTGATGAGGATTATCTTCAGACCAATAATGTTTGTTGTGTCGGTTGAAAATTCCGGCACTACTTACGTAACTTTCATCTGTCCAAATGATATTTTTAAAAAATAATTGGTCTTGCTCAATTTGTTGTAGGTACCAATTGCAGAAATCCAGTCGGCGTTCAGGATCAGTTGGAAGGAGCTGTTGTTGTTTCCTTATTGTATAAGGTCTAAATTTGTGTTTTTTAAAACTGAAAGTGCTCTTCGTCGCGATATACCAGACTCTGCTTCAATTTGCCTACTTGAAATTGAAGGATTTACGACTACCATACCAACAACATTTATGGCAACATCCTCAGCATCTTGAATACGATAATTTTTTGGTCTTGGTTTATTAAATCCTCCGTATTCAACGAGGTTTTCTTTTAGTCTACCAAAGATGGACATATTAGGTTGTCTCCTTTCAGGGTAGCGATTAAAATATGCTTCCGATGCAGCTTCAGAATTATATCCATTTTGAATAAAACACTCTAGCATATTAAACTTTTCGTAATTTTGATACGCCATCGCGCCTTGTCAATTTCTTTAATCGAAACTTTAAAACTATAATGCAAGCAAAAACCAAACATAAACAATTAATCAAACAGTAATGGACTGTGTATTTACATCCCAATATCCAACTGTTCTGTTTTCAAAATGACAGGCGCCTACTGTGCAAAATCATTGAAATTACTATACTGTCCTTTATTAGAAAACATATGTTTTTAACTGTTTCCGCATAAACACTCATCATAGACCCCACAAACTATATCGTTGTAAAGAGAAAAAAATCCTCTTTTTAGCTAAATCATAGCCAACTATGGTTTCCATTTAAAAAAATAGAGTTTATGCCATAACTCGAAAACTACACAAGATATAAAAAATCTGTTAAGGAAATCCTATTCTACTTAAAAAAGCCCTGTAGAACGTGCAAACAGATTTCTTCTAATTATACAAACAACCGAGTTATCGACACCAATCGAAAACTCAAAAAATAATTTTGTTTACAACTCGAAAACGAAAAGAATAGCAAATTCTGGTTTTCACCAATGAATTTATCTCGAAAAAAGGTCGGGAAAGGTGGGTTCATTTTTCCATAGCCCTTACAGTTACCGAGATACCCTATAAAAACATCGAAATTTGCCACCGGTATACCGTACATAAATATTTTTGGCATTTTTGTATTATTTAGATTTCTGGCATATTTAGTTTTTTCATATTTTGTAACTGTCTATCAAGATTTGCACGCTTTGGGGGTGTTGCACTATTTTCAGGCACGATCAATTTATATATTTGTTCATGATGCTCTATTTATAGGTGAATGTTTTATGATTTCTGCTTTATGTGATCACATCAAATCTAGAACCAGTTTTTTTTAAACTGTCGTCTTTTGACACACATCTTTGTTTATGGTATAAAGTACCCGTGAATTAATTCCTGCCACGTTTAAAAGAGTAAAAAATGTTAATGACTGTCTTCGCCTAATTCTAGCAGTGCTGTAGTTAGCACATAGTTGGTCAACGGTGTCTACACCTCTTTTTACGCGATTATAATCAGTAATCATTTCCGGTTTATGTTTTTCTCCAGCATGACCATCTATTGCTCAGCCGTGGGGCATAGTGTTCAGAAGAATTACTTTTTTTTCTTTTTTGGCACGTAAGATGGCACTCATATTCTCTTGAAATTCAAAAACACAACTATAGTCCTCGCGGTTTTTAGTTTCTACAAAGATAGGATTAAGATATCTTTTGTTTTTTTGAAGAGTGCCAATAACAGTTATGTTATAATTTTCTAACAAAGTCTTCGCTAAGGGTATACTAATAAACCAGTTATCCATAGTTATATGTATTTATTTCACTTTGTTCAAAGTGTCACGACGCAGAGATCACGCGCCACTGGTATCGTGTAAATTCTAGTCTCAGATGATAGAAACTGAGGAGATTTTCCAGAATACAATTTCTTCTAGACGTTTAAGAATAAAATGGATTGGTCAAGATAAAAAAATCACCACATCTTAATATACAGTTTGTGTAAAGCCGACATGGGCCAGTTGTGAAAAAGGACAAATGCTACACTTCTCGTTCTAACAACAAGCACAGGTGCTGAGAGGGCCAGTCTTATTTACTGTCGTTTCACTTTTGTTTGTCCTTTTTCATAACTGGCCGATATTGGCTTTACACACACGGTATAAAACAAAGTCGTGTTAGTTCCACCATTTATAGTTCAAGAACGGTTGGACGGATTTTTATGATCTTTGATGTGTTGGATTCGTCTCCGCCCCGAATAGCAGAATAACTATTAAAATATAGGAAAAATTCACAGAAAAAACAAATTATATAGAAAATTAATATTTAATGTGATCGGGGTGATCGATGATCGTGTAACTTTTGAACGACTTGACCGATTGAGGTGGTATTTACTTGAACTGTCGAGACAATGGTTCATAGCTATGCTAAGACTCGATAAGTAGCGCCATAGTAATAAAATTCATTAAATTTGATATTAAAAGGGCAGGACAACGTCTGCCGGGACAACTAGTAGCTACATATATATAAAAAATACTAAAGTACAATGTGTCAACTAGAATTGCTAGACATTATTACCATTATTTACTATAATGTTATTAGCAAAAGGGCGAAAAGTTTAGAAACAAGAAACATACAAAAGAAAACAGTGTAAAAAACATACAAAACACAAAAATCTGTAAAATTTTAAGTTCTGGTATTTTCTTAAGGAAACATGGTAGCAAGTGTTTATTAGACCTAAATACATTTCTATAACAGGGAAAAACTTCAAACAAGACCTGTGACAAAAAATAAGAAACCATGTTTCCTAGAGGGAGGCTAATTTTTACAAAATGTTACAGTCATTATAAAATCTCAGAAACAAAATATTCGAATGAAATATAAATTTAGTTTTCCATAACTTCAACAGATCTCAAAATTTCAAATCTCAAAGTCAGAATTGTCCTCCCCTTTAGCTACTTAGTGATTAAGAAAAAAGTATTTCGCGAAACATTTCGTTTCAGACTGGTGCACTGGAAGGCCAGAACTTCATAAAGAACGGAAAATTGATAGATCTCAGTCCTCAAGAACTGATAGACTGCGATGACCAGAGTAACGGTTGCGAAGGTGGCGATGCACGTACGGCCTATGGGTTTGCCAAGCTCAATGGAATTGAATCGTGGGACGATTACCCATTCGAAAACAAACATGGCACATGTAGACGAACTAAAAGGAAGACCGTCCTGAGAATCAAAGGATTTGCGGAAGTAGTTGTCAGTGAAGAGGCGCTAAAGGCAGCCGTTGGTAAGCAACATAGGTGTACTTAGTAAGAAACATAATACCGATTTTAGTAAACATATGTTTGAATGTTCTTCAATCACAGTGAAACGGCAAAGCAGGTTTCGTTCAAACGTTTCACATTGACAGATAAAATATAGAGGCACAAGAGATGAAAAAATTATATATATATATATATATATATATATATATATATATCCGGGTGACCACGAGATTACTACCCAGGCTCTAGCTGAGGCACGAAAAAAGATATCGATTTCAAATTTTGGGAATGTATATCATTTAATGGAATGCAAAACTTAGTTACAAAAACGACTGATCATCACTTCCTGTTTGACCGGAAATGCCCTAAACTTTGTTATTTTATATGGAATATCCTGTATATTATATATTTTTTTAATTCTACTGAAAAAACTAAGACTAAAACATGTACCATGTCCTATACCTATCTTTGACAGTTTCCGAGAAAATCGCGTTTAAAGATGTCAAATGTGTCATTTATAAAATTCTTTTGAAAGAAAACAAGTGAAGATAGGGACAAACTCTATGATATCTTTAACTTATTTTGGAAGCACTAAAGCCTGATATCATTAAAATTTCTCACTTTCGGCTCAACCGGAAAATACCGGAAGTCATCTTTAGTAGCAATTTACTGCAATAATTTTAATGGAATGCCCTATAACTAATTAGAAATTTGAATTCTACAAACAATTTCGAATCATTGTTATATACACTTCCCTATACCCAAAGTTCATAGTTTTTGAGATATTAAATGTTTAATGTCAGAATGTCATAGGTATCTAGAGGTGCCTAGGAATTTTAATATAATTAGGCGCTATCACAGGCTTTTGTTTGTTAATTGTTGCTTAATTTGACAATTAATTCTTACTGTTTACAACATTTGGTGGTAGTGCTATTACTTCTCTTTTATTTAAAATGCCACTTTTTTACTCGCGAACATCAAATCGACATGCTGCTAGTTAGTGTATGGAGAAGTGAGAAAAAATCGCAGGGAAGCAAAAGCTTTATACGGGCAATATCCAGATCGTGCACAACCACATGATAAATATTTCCCTTGGCTTGAACGTCACTTAAAAACCGAAAGAATTGAAGAAGAACCTAACGAGTTTATTGTTAGTGAAGAGGCGGAGATTAATACTCTGGCATGTATTGAGGTAGATCCGACTACTTCAGTTAGACAAATTGCTGCCAATATTGGAATTGGACGGGAAAGCGTCAGAAATATTTTTAAAAAGCACAAATTTAAGCCATTTAAGTACCAGGTACACCACCATCTTTATGAAGCCGATCACCAACGGAGGCTGGAGTTTTGTAATTGGTTTATGGTGCAGCAACGCCCAAATTTAAGCCGCTTTATCCTTTTCTCTGACGAATCACGCTTCACAAATTTGGGTATGTTCAATAAAAATAATTCGAGATATTGGGCAAGAGAAAATCCTCACTTATTTAAACAAGGAGCTTTCCAGGAGAGATTTGGTGTTAATGATTTGATGAAGAGATGGGAGTAGGTAATTGGAACGCGCATCGTTGGACCAATTTTCTTTGAAAATCCACTAACAGCAGACCAGTATTTACAGTTTTTAAGCAATGAAATAGCTGACTTTCTCGAAAATTTACCAATAAATGAATATTTCCACATTTATTACCAGCAGGACGGAGCCCCAGCCCATAATGCTCGAAGGGTTAGGGATCACTTGAATCAAACGTTGGTCAAACGAAGATCGTTGGATAGGTACGTACGGACCAGTTAGATGGCCAGCTAGGTCCTGCAATATCACTCCCTTGGATTTTTTCTATTGGGGTCACATTAAAGAAGCAGTGTACAGAACACAGCCTACTGATTTACAAGATCTCCGCGACCGGATTACAAGAGCGGTGAACAATATTACTCCTGCTCAAATGGAAAATGTGTTAAGGGAATTTGAAAACAGGATTCATTTATGTCATCAAATGAATGGTGGACAATTTGAACATTTAATTTATGGATGATGTTGCATTTTTTTAAAATTTATTATTTTTTTTATGTTTTTTTAAATAAAATATTATATCTCAAAAACTATGAACTTTGGGTATAGGGAAGTGTACATAAGAATGATTCGAAATTGTTTGTAGAATCCGAATTTCCAATTAGTTATAGGGCATTCCATTAAAATGATATCAGGCTTTAGTGCTTCTAAAATAAGTTAAAAATATCATAAGTTGTCCCTATCGTCACTTGTTTTCTTTCAAAAAGAATTTTATAAATGACACATTTGACATCTTTAAACGCGATTTTCTCGGAAACTGTCAAAGATAGGTATAGCACATGATACATGTTTTAGTCTTAGTTTTTTCAGTAGAATTAAAAAAATATTTAATATACAGGGTGTTCCATATAAAATAACAAAGTTTAAGGCATTTCCGGTCAAACAGGAAGTGATGATCAGCTGTTTTTATAACTATATTTTGCATCCCTTTCAATGATATACATTCCCAAAATTTGAAATCGATATCTTCTTTCATGCCTCAGCTAGAGCCTGGGTAGTAATCTCGTGGTCACCCGGTATATATATGCTAATGAAATTAAACATTTATATCGATATGATTTAGAGCAGAGGTCCCCAAACTATTTTGTCTCGTAGACCACTTGCCATGTTTTTCGGTTTTGGGTAGACCCCTGCTTAGTTAATATTGCATTTTTGAAAATTCATCAACTTCAAATGTGTTTTGACTGATTTCTAATTGTAGTGCGGTGTAGAGTAAAGAAACAATAAAAAACACACTTTTATTTTCATGCATCTATTAATGGAACTTAAATTAAAACGAACCAAAATAAAATTAAGTACCTATGTATTACACAAAATGAATAAGTAAAAATAAACGCTTAGTGCTCTTTAGTGGGAAGGATGAACTTAGTGCTTTGATAATAAATGTTTAATATTTGGCATCAACTTAGTGAGGTTTAATCTTAAATCTCCTCGGTTAATGATGTCCAGTTTGTTTCTTTTTTTTGTTAGAAAATTGGCAACCGCGCTGAAACCTTTTTCCACTAGATATGAAGACGGAAAAGCAATTAAAAACTTTCTCGCGATATTCCATAATACGGGATAAATAACAGGTATATCTTTTTGAAGCCAGAATAGCTGATATCCGTTTCTAACCTGTACCTTCGTTAGTGCTTATTCCGATCAGTTCCTCTTGTAATATGGCATCCGTTTCTTCAACGTCACCATATGGATTGATTACACAGCTCCACAAAAAAAAAATTGAAAAAATACCTCCGGGGTCTGAGTAGGTGTACTATATGTTTTTGGGGACGCTAAATCCGAATCCGATGTCTATTTAACTCCATGTCATAAGGATTTTTCATAACCTCAAAAAAACTGCTTAATAATGAAATGTCTCTATAACTCTAGCTCTATAACTCCATGAAAATTGAAAACCATAAAAAAATAAAACCCCACACACCTTAATCCTTCAACATATTTCCCCCACAACGCCACAACCCCATAACCTAATAACCCTATAACCCCGTAACCCAGAAAATGAGTAAAAACGACACTTGTGAGTTTCTTAGCCCTGACGCTTCGTGTCTACGAGCTAGATGTAGTAATTGAGACCTAAAACTACATTTCTATCGATTTTTCAACACCTTAACCCCATAAACTATTAATCCTATACCATAACCTAATAACCCAATAACCACATAACCCAAAAAAATTGTGATTACAGCCCTGTCTGAGGGCCGTATGTAGTACTTGAGATTTGACACCCCATTTTCTTCGAGCATACAGGTCCTTAATCGTATAATTTTACAACCCCACAGCTGCAAAATCTAAGGAGAATACTGCTCAAATTAACTTAAAATTTGCAACCACTCCTTTAATACATCACATAAACCGGGAACCAGTGAAAGGTACAGTGAAAATGTCGGTTTGGTGTAAGAAGATCACAATTAGAGGTCCATTTAAAAATAGTACTGCTTTGTAGTGAATGCGAAATGGGTATTATTCCGAATTGATGCATTCTTGCACCAAATCGAATTATTTTTTCGCATGTGAGCGTCATGGCTGTAATGCTTACAAATGTCGTTATCACAAATTTTTTTGGGTTATGTGGTTATTGGGTTATTAGGTTATGGTATAGGATTAATAGGTTATGGGGTTAAGGTGTTGTAGAATCGATAGAAATGTAGTTTTAGATCTCAATTACTACATCTAGCATCAGCGTAGACACGAAGCGTCAGGCTAAGACACTCACAAGTCACAAGTGTCGTTTTTACTCATTTTCTGGGTTACGGGTTATAGGGTTATTAGGGTTATGGGGTTGTGACGTTGTGGGGGAAAGATGTTGAAGGATTAAGGTGTGTGGGGTTTTATTTTTTTATGGTTTTCAATTTTCATGTAGTTATAGAGCTAGAGTTATCGAGACATTTCATTATTAAGCAGTTTTTTTGAGGTTATGAAAAATCCTTATGACATGGAGTTAAATAGACATCGGATTCGGATTCAGTGTCCCCAAAAACATATAGTACACCTACTCAGACCCCGCAGGTATTTTTTCTATTTTTTTTTTTGTGGAGCTCTGTTATCCATTGTGGTATTACCATATTCAAAACATCCTCAAATCTTATTTTAAAATCTGCATAGAGGGCATTTAAATGTTGAACATAAGTTAAAAAAAAAGATATAATAGATTACCATACCAAGAGAGTTTCTTAACTACCAGTAAAAAACTGAAATGTTATAAAAAATGTGTACTTACTTTTTTCTGGCACTCCCAAACAAAATTACATTGGTTCACTTTAATTCGTGTGTATACTAACTAGTTTATACTTTTAAACATATTTTCTTAATAAGAGTAGTTTCTTTTTCAACGCTTTGGAAACAAATAAACGGGTTCGTTCCTAACATTACTATTTATTGATTGACGAATTAAACAAGTCAGTGCAAGTCAATCTTCCTAGTAGTTCCTATGCGGTCTTTGCGAATGTCTGAGACAAGTTCAAAGCATACTGTGGCCACAAAGCGAATATCCTACTAACACACAATTTTATGAGATATATTAATTCGCTACTAATACATATTATAAAATTGCGAAAATAAGTTTGTTTACAAAATCTACAGCAGTACCTACAATTTAGCACGAATCGTCGTCGGTCTGTTTGTTATGTTTTCAGCTGAAAACTAAACAACAAATCATCTTTGTGTGTGGGTTATAACATTAATGGAAAGCCAAAATTAAAATCGCGACCTGCTTAAATGAGATCCACTATCATGGACCCCTGTTTACACCTCATAGACCCCAATTCTATTTTTTGCTCAGATGGACCCTTTGTAGGTCGTCGTCGACCCCTGGGGGTCGATATAGACCACTTTCGGTATCATTGGTTTAGAGATTAACCGAATAGCCGAATTAACCACTGCAATCCACCATCCGTCCCTAACCTTTTATACTATTAAAGTAAAGAAAAACTAATAGTAAATATAAGAATGCTAATATAGAAGTAATCAGAAAAGTAAATTTAAATTTTAACCTATTATTCATTGAATTAATTAATTCAATCGCATAGGTTTACAGAGAAATATTAGTTCACTTTCCGTTTTTCTAACATCAACTGAATCGTCTTCTTCCTCAGTCAATTGCAGCATTTGTTTATTTATGGCATTACATGGTTCTTGTAGTAATAGCTATGTACGTACATCAGCTTCGGAAGAAGCGTTAGCGTACGAATCCAATTTGCAGTTTGCACAACACGCTTCGCAGCAACTACAGGTGGCTTTACACGTTTTAGTGTATTTTGGAGGATACTGTCATTAAAAGCAATTGTAGGTTTTTTGCCATTTTTTGAGAAAATGACAGATATTCGAAAAACTATATTACTTTTACATGGGCCACATTTCTGATTTTATGCGTAGTTTCGAGTAATATTTTGTAATGTCACTTTTATATACTGCCATGACTACTGTGTGATTTTTACTACTGTATGACTTTTACTGTGTGATTAAAACAACTAAACCTTTACTATTATGTTTTCCAAATCATGTGGTTTATTTTTCCCCATCAACTATCATATATTGGCACAGCAATATTTTAACACATATTTGATCATAGAGTAAAGCAGCTGGTCCAAGTATAGAGAATTAATGGTAGATTACATATTTTATAAAATTTCAATTACCTCTTAACCTCACTTCCTGAGATACTACACTGTTTTACAGCAACTATTGGGCCCATATCCGTAGGAATAGATGCGACAGACTTCGACAAATATGAAGGCCATGGTGTCCATCAAGGGCAGCAGTGCTCCAACGACCCTTCGTATATTAACCACGCGGTACTAGTTGTCGGTTACGGAACCCAAGATGGAAATGACTACTGGCTAATCAAGAACTCCTGGGGCCCAGGCTGGGAGAAAATGGTTACGTCAAGCTGGCAAGAAATGCGAACAACACATGCGGAATAGCTAATGAAGCAAGTTACCCAATTTTGTAATGTTTCGTTATTGTATACATATAAGTTCATTATTAAAATGAATTTCAATCAAACAAATAATAAAATCTGGGTATTAAACAGTCTTGTTATATTACTTCCTGATATTTGGTGAATTTAACTAATAGCCACAAGGATTTTTAATATATTGATGTTCCTTTATCAATTCACTTATTCTTCACTACGAGGTGTGTAAATTAAGTAATAAGGCTGACAACGATAAGGCGCCCGATGAAGCAACACTGCGGAGACGGGACTTGGAAAGGCGGTAGGTTAACATATAACGCACCTTCAGTACAAGTTTGAACTTGTTAGATTTGTTCTTTTTGACTGTTTTCCTAAATCTGTTTTTTTCTAGTGCGTTTTAAAAATGAGTGACATTAATTTTTGACCAACGATGTGCTATCAGGTTTTGCTTCAGACTTGGACACATGCGCGCAACTGATACTTTTGCAAAACTTCAACACGCCTACGGAGGCAATGTTTTTTCCCAGAAGAGCCCAGGTTTTTTGGTGGTTTAAGGCATTCTCAGGAGGAAGAGAGTCGGTTAAAGATGAACCACGCAGCGGAAGGCCTTCATTTTCAAGAACCGATGAAAATGTCGATTTAATACGGGATCTTGTGCGTTCAGGTTGACGACAAGAATGATGAAAAAGAAGAAAATCTATGGGGTTCCGCACGCCAAAATCGAAGGTTTCTTAACAGCTATTAAGGACAGGATTATAAAGACCAGAAATAATCAGAAGCATATGCAGAAAATGTGCATTTACAGTTGAAACTACAAATCACCTAATAAGCTAGCAGAACTTTTCGCGACGACTCGGTTGTACTAGAAATATTCTCCTGAAGCTGGAATCGGAAGATATAGTTATAGTAGGCTATAGGATATAGATATAGACTATAATAGGCTAATTATTGCTGGTGGAACAGTAGACATCATCCGATCAAGCATTGTGTTAATAAACAAGGAATAACTAATAAAGGTCATCATATAGCTATGCTACTTACCTACAATATTCAAAAGGCTGAATAAATCCATGGGAGAATTATTTATGATTTATCATTCTTCTTAATTATTTACGCACAAACGTTTGCAGGTTTTTTAAATATCGCCAATAAAAAATCTCTGAAAATATTCAATTTATCTTCCCTAAATATGTTGACTTACCCGCTCTGACCTCAGCAACTTCGTTTCACACGTCTTTTACCTTTATTATTTCTTAAGTTAAATATCGCTACTGTTTAATGAATTAATCTATTAGATATAGAACTTCCTTTGAGTTCTTGCAAACAAAGATTTTCCTATTGTTTCTTTGGTGCTACACAACAGTCATCTACAATAATGTTTAATGATACTACGTACATATATGTACATATCGTGGGCTTACTTCAAAAACCCTTTAAGTCCATATTTGACCAAACTAGAGATATTTAAAGTATTAAACCAAGAAAAACTAGTAGAACAATAAGAATAATTACAATTCAATTTGGACTGCCCTTTAAATAAGCTTTTTTAGTTTCTCTTTTCAAATAGTTTGATGAAAAAAGCAGATTTTTCCTTTGAGAAAAGAAAAGAAAAGATGTTCGATGATATTTCGACAATTACTTTTCGGCATTTAATGGACTTTTGCAGTAACCCCACGAATGCAAATACTAGAACATAGTTACATAGATATACACATGTATTTATAAAATACACTTAGTAGGCCTCAGACAGGATTTACAATGCACCTGCCTCAACCTGCTATAAAAATTCAAACGAGTTTTATTTGAAACAATAAAATTGAATTGAATTATATTTGGTGCTGATAAAAGCACAAGGTGCTTTATTTAACAATTTATATGGTTACCGTTAACTACTAATTTTTAATGTCTCATAAAATGATTATTGTACTTTATTTTCCTTTTATCTGGAAAATTTAAAGCAGAGAAACCGGTTTCGAATAAAATATTTTTAATGCCTATATATACAACAGAAGAACTTACTTATCTTTACTTTCAATAGGTACATAAACCGAATGTAAGTGTGTAATAAATCCCGTTAAAATAAAGTACGCTTTGTTTAACGTTTGTTTGTTAACTTTGTTTGTTACAAATTTCAATATTACTTTGCCCTTCGAAGCTTAATATAAACGAACAGTTCAATGGTATACATTTTTATTTCAGAAAAGAAAGATGAAACACTTTCTTATTTTCGCTTCACTAATTTTCGTAGTGACTAGTACCATTTCCTATGATGAATACTGGCGGAAGTATAAGGTAAGAGACATATACTATGTTTTTCAACATTTTCATCGTACATACGTAGAAGAAAACCCCTATTCGATTAAAGAAAATCAAAATTTCGTTGAAAAAATTAATGACCGGGAAAACGGCCCAATCGACAAACTACTATATGCTCTGGTTTACATATTTTAAAACTCTACTTTTGTCAATTTAATTACTTTTCGCTTTGATCTCATGTTCCTATAACTGATTAACTTTTAAGAGATATAAAATGTCAGTGTATAATTAATTCACAACATAAAATGTTCTACATATTTTAATGAGATACCGCAGACGACCGACTAAAAAGACGCATGACTAACAAATTGGAACCTGTTCCATTTTTGCAACTGACTCGATTGTCGGTGACAAGTCGGTGACAAATAGAACGAATTCACTAATACGAGGTAATTCACACGAACTACAGTTTAGTCGAAACTGAACGAAATGTAATGCATGGTCAGTAGCGTACGACATAGTCACAATCTAATGTTGTCAATCAAACAAAATCATCAAGTAATATTTGAAACTTCCATTTCAATAAACCTTGACTAGTAAGTGGGTAAATAAAAAATCGTAAAAAAATACTATCCCTTCTTTTTCTACACTTTAGTAATATTGCCACGCACATTAATCTTTGAATATACCGTTCCTTACCATACTTTGAATCACCCCGTCTATGTATGTTATAAGTATAACTAAACGCACCACCGTCTGTACGTGTGCGATCAGTGATTCTAGACTTTCAATTTCTCACCTACTGTCGGTCGGTCTGCGGTGTCTTCCTAAAAAATAGTCGCTGACCGACTGTCTGTCGTCTGCGGTGGTCCTAAATCGACATCCGAAAAGTGGATTTAATTGCAGAGACGGATTTACAATTCAGTACCCACTCTAACAAATGCGCGTATCGCAATAAAAACAATTAGAAATTATACATAATTTGGCCTAAACAATCACTTTCTTGTACTAAAAAAAAAAAACTTTAATCCTGCCGGAGTCTCTAGTTGTAGTTTAATATATTTTAAATTACATTATTTACTCTCTTTTCTCTTCTACAGATGCTACGATGGTTAAAACTACGAGTTAACCAATTTTCTTCCGAAATATTAAAAAAAAAAACAACTATCAAACTATCCATAAATATAAAATTCACGTAGATATGTTTGGGATGGTGAAAAACTGCTGTCAGTTTTCTGCTCAAAATGACAATTTTCAAATTTCAAAAGATCAAAATTTTGCAATTGTAATAATTATTTTGCAATAGATTTTGATCACGAATATTACTCCATAAATGATTTTTTATATTATTATCATCTGAAATGAAATATTTAATATCATTTTAGAAAAATAGTGGACGTTGCTTCCAGTATAATCGTTATCAAAAAACGGTGGCAAAAACATAGCTCTTATCCCACTTTTGTGATTGCCTTAAACTTAAAATATTGATCTCAAAGACTAATGCAGAATGACAAAGATTCGCGTTTACAGTTATTCGTCATCAGAAATTATAGAATAGGTCACCGCTTTATTCTCTTGGCATGAAAATAAGCCGAAACTCGTTCATTATTCGTTGCCAGACATATCATGCTGATGAGACCTACCTAATAATGTCCAAATCCGGACCTGTAATTTCTACCGACGAATAACTATGAAAGTGAATTATTCTCATTCTACTTTGGGTTAACGGATCTACCGTTGGTGATGTCAGACACTTCGAGTCCTATTTATGCACACTAGAGGACAGTCCCCATTCGTCACCGCCTCAACGACTAAAGAAAATATTAAAGAAGATACCACAGCTTGTGGTCACCCAGTGTACAAGTAATAAAGTTCAACTTTGCTTTCCAGAAAAACTATGGTAAAAGTTACAGGAGCCCAGAAGAAGATGAAAGACGTTACGAAATATTCCAGGAAAATGTCCGCACCATCGAAGAGCACAATGAGAAATACGACAGGGGAGAAGTTGGCTATAAACTTGAGATAAACGAATACACCGACATGACTGAAGAAGAAATCACTTCTATACATAGTTACTGGGTAGAGGATTACGATAGTGAGGAGGACGCGGAGGAAGCGTTGGATGCGAAGCCGGTGGAGAAGAAGAAGGCGGTTAAGAAGGAGAAGGTGGTGGAGAAGGAGAAGGCGGTGGAGAAGGAGAAGGCGGTGGAGAAGGAGAAGGCGGTGAAGAAGGAGAAGGCGGTGGAGAAGGAGAAGGCGGTGGAGAAGGAGAAGGCGGTGGAGAAGGAGAAGGCGGTGGAGAAGAAGAAGATGGTGAAGCCAGGGGACACGGTGAAGGTAGCGGTGGAGGGGATGAAGGAGATGGCGAGCTTGTTGGTGACAGCAGCGATGGCGGGAGAGGCGGGTGAAGAGGGCAATGGTGTGACAACCGAAGCAGCCGTTACGGAGTAGTATTAAAAGTCGTGAGAGATGCCGTTGGTCGGTGCTGTAAGTAAAACTATCCGCTAACAACTCAATTATGTAAGACAACCTATCATAAATGTGAAATATACTCGTGTCATTCCATTGGTGAGAAAGTTCTCTTCTGACGTACCCCTTAAAAATCGTCACTTAGCCCCTTTACCCTTTTTCATTCCTTCAATAGCCGCTCTCTAACACTTTTTTAACCCTTTGGTAGCCGGGCACAGTTTGTCTAGGAGACCAGTGAGAGGGAAAGCCTCAATTAATTCGGAACGTTCAAATTGCTCATGAACTCTGTATCTACTATAGTCCATTTCATATTGAGAATATTTACCCTTGATGTTAGATCTATGAGATTCTGTGCTGCATGAAGTTTTCGCAGTTACAATCCACAATTGTAACACGTCCGAAGTTTAAGAGTGATAAACCCAGTAATAATTATAGTGAAGTGAAAACATATATTGTAAAAATATTGTTTTGTAAATATTTTATTTTGAAGTACATATAATATAGAAAGCATTGTATACTGTTATTTAAATGTGTTTATCAACTTAGACCCTATTTATCTTTTTTGTTACAGCATATTCAAATTCTATTTTCTAGACGGCTGCTCTTGTAACCAAAAAAAAATTGAGATAAGGTTTTTTCATTGCCAGCTTATATGTTAAATCGCAATAGATGTGCCTTTTATAATAGCTCTAAGATACTTATTTTCTTAACGGAGTCCTCTTACTCAAAAAAGTTAACAAACGAAAAACAATTTCGGAAAAGAGAAAACATATTTTTGTATATGTAATGAATATGCATTATGAAGAAACTAGCCAGTCGAGAAAAAAGTAAGGAAGTAAGACCTAACTAAAAGATAAAATAAGACAGATGGAATTGCCACACCTATTGGACACATCCCACTCAACGGATGGGTCGTTGACCCCATTTTGTTTTTGTGCCCCCGATTTGGCCTTAAAGAGGATCTAGCCCTTGCACCGCTCCGAAACCCCAAAATCAGAGGCTAGAGTGTAGGCCCAGTTGGCTCTGATTTGTGTGACATCACAGTAAAGTCTGCGTCTGTTTCACTGAATTAACGTCTATCTTTACATTTCGGGTGTAATATTAATTTCACACCTGGTATATGTAATTGAACTCCTGACTCTTGAGTTAAACTATCTATAACCCCTCTCAAACTTCAAGCTACACAAAAGCATTAACCTTATATTTTAATATGCTGGGTGTCAGGATAAACGTCTAAAGGTTTTGGAAGGTTTAATTTTTCAATTCTTCCAGTGGCCGTTTGAGATACGTTTACTAATTTGTGTCCGGTGTAATTTTTCATGCGACGTACTTTTTCGAGACAGTTCTAACTATCGAGTAATTCCTAAGTCAAAAATGTATAGGCAGCTATCCGTCACTGATCTGTCAAGCTAATTTGCAGTTTGTTTTGAGCTGTCTGGATCTTGATTACTTTTTCAATAAGTGGAAAAGTGCGTCGCCTTGAGGGAAGCTCTAGCTCTAGTTTCCTAAGGAAGCATTTCGGGACACATGACCATTTGTACATTTTTTCTTATTTTGACCAACGGAATCGTCTCCTGATATTTTTAAATGTTTTTTTTGGATACCGTGTACGCTGTGGGGGAAAAGAATATAAACAATAATATCCGATCATGTAATAAAAAACAAATCAAATAAAGAATTTCTCTAATACTGAACTCATTTAAAAAAAAATATTTATCTCTGCGATATACCTTTACTTACTAAGCCTCACACTACACAACACTATAAACTGGGCTGCACTGTTGAAAAAGAGGAGAGGAGATCTGTTTTGAGGGTAATATGGTAATAGGTGTTGGTTCTATTTCTTCGCTTGTATTGAAAAAGGCCAACGTCGCAGGATGACCGTCAATGATCGACTAAAAGCAGTCTTTTGAAATCGCAAGGGGAGGCAACGGCTGACATCTCCGTAATTTTATCGATGCGGGCATGGCGAACTGAATACATCTGCTGCAATACTGCTGCTGAACCAAAGAAAATCCAAAACAATTAACAGAAAATGCGATGATATTGTATTAAAGATATGTTATTGTTATTATATACATATTCAGATTTTTGCATTATTTGATAATTACTGATTCATAAAAAAATAATAAAATCAATGTTTTTTTTCTTCCATTTCCAATCTCTGTCAATTAAACAAAAACCAGTGGCGTTTTTCAGAAACGCTGAAACACTAGATGCAATCATACCCCGCGATGGTGCAAATAGCTTGTCGAATATTTTTATTTACTTGAATTTATACTGCACCACATTAACTGAGCTCGCACAATAAGGTCATATAGAAGTTCAAGCACAAACTGAAAATTAAAGTAGCAGTATGAACTGTACAGCTGAAGAGGGAGTATAGAAGAAATTGAATAATTTTGAAAATGAGTTACAAACTGGAGTGTTGTTAAATGGTAAAGTTGACGCTACCTCTTACATGTTTTGTTTTTGTTCTATAGATTAAATTATTAGACGTTATGTTTTTTTACAAATACAAGAGTTTTTTTACAAATAAAAGATAAACGAGAGAATTTTAATATTGAAATGTAACTCTTATATTTCAATATTTTTTTATTGTCCATTCTCAATAACTTTGTTTTTACAATTTTACAATGTTCAATAAATTTATGTATGCCTTTGTATCCATATATTTAATCTTTGTGTAAATCTGAAAAAACTAATGCCAATAAACTTGTAAAAATAAAATGTCACTAGAGAACTTATTTTGCGAAACTACTACAACCGCTTCAAGAAGTTGGTATAAATTAATTTAAAACTGAAACTTTTAGCAGTTTAATTTTTTACTTTTATTTCGTCAACAAGACGATCGTTTTGCCCCACAGTGTGTTCTTCAGATAGTGAGTAGTAGGTACTACGATTAATTCTTACAATGCAAAATTTGCTTATATCCTTTCGGAACATTTGGCCTAATCCTATCACATACCATGAAAGCAGAAAATATCACTACTCTGTATTCGTTACTAAAATCTTTTGTTAAACGATTGAACTGAAATTAACTCATCTCCATTGTTAAATTCAGTTTCGATGCATGTCAATTTTTAATAATAAATAAATAATAATAATTACTGGACTACACTGAGATTTTCAAAAACTGTTACTCCTAAAATTTTGAAATAAAAAAACAGTTGTTGTGGATCTGTTTTCAGTTTGTACTAAAACTGGAAAGCTTTTACTTCGTAGCTCAATTGTTATTTTGGAATGTAAGTAATAATGTTTCTTTAAAACCATAAAACCGATTTTAATAGATCTGCGTGTAATATATATTGATAAACTTATACACATATATTTTTTTTCTTATTCAACTTACATATATGGCCCACGTACTTAATTTTGGAATTCACATAAAATTATTGAAATAAAATTTATTTGAAAAATTTAATACCTAGTGACTGGTTCGTCCCAAATAAAATGTTTTCATGGCGTATATATGCACCACACTGCATCACGTATTTATTAAAGTGAGTGCCTTATTTGTACTGTTTGTACTACAATATAATGGATATGCTACGTTTAAAGGTATGTCTACATTAATAAACTTTATTAACAATACTTTAAAACACTCAACGAACAACGTGTTATATGATGTGTTTTTTTATTCCAGAAAAAATAACATGAAACGCTTTCTTATGATTTTCTATTTTCTCTCGCTTTTCCACAGTTTGCGTGACTAGTTCTATTTTCGATTACGACTATCGGAACGATTTTTCGGTAAGAAGTAGAAATTAAATGTGTTTTAACTTATGTGTTTCATCATAGCGTATTGTATGAATAGATAATTTAGAGGAGTTTTTGTGGTTTGAGGTAAACAAAGGAAGGTATTTTAAACACCTTCACTCTTATTTTATAGATTAACGCCTCTAGAAGAACATTCTGGTACAAACCACATTCATAATGAGACCCTCCTATTTTTACATGCATCGTCAACATAATGTTCTATTCCATAGCATTCTCATAGGTACGAAATTATAATTTTTCATGTTGGTAAGCAGCAAATTATTTATTACAATACATTTTAGATTCTGCTGCAAACATTTAATACTTAAATGCATACCTACAGGTTTATAGAGTTATTAAAATTTAAATACAGTTTCTTTAAAACAATAAAACTGAATTTTATTAAATTGAAATTTGCGTGGAATTTATATTGATAAACTTATTTATATACCTTTACGTATCAACCTACGTGGCCCACGTATTTCATTTTATAATGCACATAAAAGTCTGATTATTTTGTTCGGTTTCTTTTTATTTCGAAAATTTAATACCTACCAAGTGCATGGGTAGTCTCGAATATTTTTTTTAGGTAGAATGCATATGCTTCGGTCTAAGGTACGTTTTCAAAAATAAACTTTAAATCTAAAAAATGCACATGTCAAAGGATGTGTTTATTGTTTCAGAGAAAGTAACATGATATACTTTCTTGCTTTCGCTTCCATAATTTTCGTGACTGGTGCAGAAACAGATGAGGAACAGTGGAATGATTTTTCGGTAAGAAATAAATAGAATTTTTGTTCATTTCTATAATCACCTAATTTTATAAGAGCAAAGCATCGCACTAATTCCATAAAATTTTAATGCGATCTCTCCAATTTTTATTATGTTTCAAGATAATAATACCAGAGTCAAGATAGTTCAAAGTTTGGGTAAACCTAGACAAAAATAATATAAAGCTAATTTTTGGTACAGATCATAATTGAGGTCTAAATAGTAATATACAAAAAGTCCTGGAGAATCCTCCTTCCGCAACCCCCTTTTTTCGCCCCCCAACCCCTCCCCTTTTTAATATTTTGGTGATTTTCTCGAAAACTATCCACTTTAAGGAAAAATTTCAAATGAGCAATTTTGAAGCTGACAAAATTTCCCTTCCAACGACGTATTACGAGCCCATATAGTACCACGTGGTACACACCAGTGGCGTATCAAAAAGAAAGCTGTTCCGAGATTAATTGAAATTTCTTGAAGGACACGTCGAATTTACTGATTTTTACCAAAATCTATAAGCTTGACGAAAAATATCGTTACCAAATTTTCTGTAGGTGATAAAATTGCAAATCCATTGATGTAGAGAACGACCCTAGAACCAAAAATATTGAAAGTGCTGTTTAATTTGTTTTTTATTTAGTTTCAAAACAACATTTTAAACATCTTTCTCAAGAGTAGAATCTTCTATAACAATCCATAATATTATTGCATGTTTCGCCATTGCAAGGGGAACAAAATGTGCTACACTTTTGGCCTGAGTGTCTACAATCTTACAATGTCTTTAATGTTATAATCCGGAATTTCAGAACGAAAGGTGGGTGCTGCAGTCGAGCGCGATTGCTGTGATGGTCTAGCTTTTTCATTTTGTTCTCGAATATGTTTCAAAATTGTATCATTTCTCGTGTAGGATTTTCTAAAAACAGAAACAATCATCAATTAACAAAGTTTACATTCCTAGCCCGTAATGGCGTATGAATATTCAATATGTCACCTGATTCCTGATGCACTTCGATTGATTTCATGTTCTTAAAAATGTCACGTAAACCATCACAACGCTTTTCACTAGCGGTCAGTAATGTTTTCAGTCCCTTTTCACCAAATTTAGTAATAACACGCTCACTTAGTGGCAATTCACCCAAAACACATTTCGCCATCTTTAATTAAACAATATAAAAAATACAAGCACAGAAATATCGGAAGACTAGATCTATCAAAGAATATCTCCGCACAATTGAAACATTGCGCAATAGACAAATAATAAATATCGAAACCGGTTTATTTGACCTTGCAATATTAATACAAGCTCAAACATAGTGCTTAACGTCACGCATAGGGGGCGCTACGCGCATCTGTTATTTGGCAAATTGTTAATCTTGGGGCAGACTTGGAAATTCTATATTATAGGGGTTATTACCCCGGGGTTGAAGTAACTTAATAGTTAATATTTCGCTGAGCATACATTGTATACGTAGAAAATCAAATATCAGCCCTAAAAAGGTTTTATATTGGTAGTAAAAATGAATTTGCTCCAGATTTACGTAAAACTGAGAAGTCTCGGATAAACTTTTAAATTTTTTTTTTGGCTGAAGTAATTGCGATGAACTTCTAAAAGATTCGCAAGTAGACTATCTTTTAATGGTCGTTTTAGAGAAAAATATGTTTCTTCTAAAAAAATTATACTTAGATAAAAAAAAAAGAATAAATAGCAAAAAGTATGTGTTTTGAAAGTAACCCTTCATTTGATACGCCACTGGTGGATGGCATGTGCTACTGAATATGGATTGCGATACGTCATTGGAAGGGGAATTTCATCAGCTTTAAAAAATGCTCTCTTGACATTTTTCCTTAAAGTTGATAGTTTTCGAGGTAGTTTTCGAGATCACCAAAATATTAAAAGGGAGGGAGTCGGGGGGGCGAAAAAAGGGGTTGCGGAAGGAGGATTCTCCAGGACTTTTAGTATGTTACAATTTAGCCCTCAGGCATGATCTCTACAAAAAGTCAGCTTTATATTATTTTTGTCTAGGTCAAATGCTATCTTGACTCGGGTATAACACGAAGGCGTACTCAAACACCTTCACTCTTAAGCCGCGTTGACATTGGTCGTGAAACATGAACGTGAGCCACGCTTTAGTGAACCATACACCGTGTCAACTTCTAGATTCGTGAAATACGAATCGCAAATTCTTTTCACCAAAGTATTTTTTTCGTGATACAATGAAACCGCGTGTTTATCATTTTCAGTTTGTCACCAATTTCTCTCATATTAGTGTCATGTTTTTAACTTTTAGGACTAACGAATTCTAATTAGTACTGAAAATAGTGTTTGTAGCCGTCACATAAATAGCGTGAAACAAAAAAAATAGGCCCTTGAATTATGTCCTTGAGAATTCAGTTTATGTTCGACTTACTTTTACTAAGCGCCTGTAATGTAGCCCTAAATGTACTGTAAAACAACCATTTATATTCACTAGTAGGTACTGTAAGCAGCGGCTTTACGGGCTTTTAAGCTGAAGAGTAAACAGCGTACAATACACGGAGAGATGCGACGGTTTCATGATCGGTCGAATATTGTCGAGTGAAACATTGACAATATTATGAGTGATATTGCATTTTACTAGCCTGGTTAACTGCTAATTTAATAAATTAAATTAGTATATAATATGTAGTTTATATGATAGTCTTTTAAAAGTCTTTTTTTTTTCACTATTTTGAAACAAGAGTATTTCCCGAGAATCCTTGAGAACAAGTCCTTGGAAATCATATTTTCCAAGTTCCAGTTATAAAAGCATCTCAGGTATAGGTGTGTAAATTAAGTAATGAAACTGATTTTTTAAAATTTGTTATTCGAATTGAATTACAATTCAGTATCGTCTCCTTCAAAATAACTTCTTTAGGAGCCACACAACACTGGAGACTCTTCCATTCATCATAGCAGTGCTGCACCTCAAATACTGGAATAGCCTTTAGCTGGTCGGTTACAGCCGTTTGAATGTTTTCTATGGTCCCAAAATTACGTCCCTTCAGGTGATTTTTCAATCTCGGAAAGAGAAAAAAGTCACAAGGTGAGTCCTTGTGACTTTTCAGGCAAAAAAAGAGGCTGAGGATCCACATGAATGTTTTTACTGGCTAAAAACTCGTTTACTGAAATGGTTGTGTGACAACGTGCATTGTTGTGATGCAACAACAACTTTGGCGCTTAGATTCCGGGTCGTATTCAAACACCCATGTCTCATCACCAGTAATGACGCGTACCATAAAATGGGGATCATTTTCAATCGATTCCAAAAAGGCAAGACACCTTTCTCTCCTGATGTCCCTTTGTTCCTGCAAAAGATTTTTTTGGAATCATTTTTGCGCATATTTTTCTCATTCCCAACTCGTTAGTCAAAATTTGATAAACAGTGGTGTGATTGAAATTTAACTCTTCCTCGATCATTCTTGTCGTCAACCTTCTGCTGCGTGATTCATTTTCAATGAACTCTCTTCCTCCTGAGAATGTCTTAAACCACTGAAAAACCTGGGCTCATGAAAAAACACTGTCTCCGTAGGCGTGTTGAAGTTTTGCGAAAGCATATGTTGCGTTGTATCCAAGTCTGAAGCAAAACCTGATAGCACACCGCTACTCAAAATTAATGTTACTCATTTTTTAAAACACACTAGAAAAAAGCGGTTTACGGAAACAGTCACAAAAAAACGAACAAATGACTCCAACAAGTTCAAACTTATACTGATATGTATTACATGTTAACCTACCGCCCCACAGTGGTTCAAAATAACAAAAAGCTGGACAAAAGTCCAAAAAATCAATATATTTTTTTGGAACTTTTTTTCTCTGAGTTATGTCTAGGGACGTCCTTGGGACCTTTTGGGATCAAAATTACGGACCAGGTGGGTCTACATTCTTTGTGAGAGCATTGTGAAAGTGACCGCTGAGTGTGTAATATTCCAATCTCGAGTCAAGATAAATGTTACATTTTGCGTGCGACCGTGCCAAATTTTTTTTGTGTTACGTGATAAAGATATAAAAATATGGATTCGTCTCCTGAAAGTCAGTACTACGACGCTGTAAAACTAAATTTACAGAAAAAAAAGATTTCAATTGCTTATTAACAAGGTTATGTGCATTCTATTTTGTCGAAGTTGATAGAAAATTTGTAGATATGTGAAGGGCTAAGTTAAAAATTCCAAGAGATTCCACTCCACTTTTTATCTTAATACGTTTATTAAATGCTTGCTAAAAACATATCAAAATTTTAAGTACCCCGAGGTACCCCATTTTTTTAATGCATATTTAAGTGCGCAGAAGCACTGAGTACCAGCGAAAACGCGTAAAATGCTCAACGTATATTTCACGCTTTCTCGACTAATAAACAGAATGTGCAAATAAATAACGAATATTTATATTTTAAAAACAGTTTTTCACGCATAAATATGTATGTAATGTTTCATACAAATAACAATTATCCAGTAGTAGTTCATTATACAATTTATGTTATTTACTTGTAATGTTACACGAAAAAAATGTAAGCATTAATTTTGAAATAATGGTAAACTGACCGCGGAAGGACATATTTGATGTTTTCTTAAACTTTATCATTTCACTTTTACAATGTTAAAGGTTGAACATTGATTTAAACTGTTTGAGAAAACAACAAAAATGTCTTTTCGGGGTTAGTTTACCATTATTAGTATTAGTGTTTACATTTTTTTTCGATAATATTTTTTCCTATTTTTTATTGCAATTTGATTTAATCTTAGTAACATTTGGCCATGAAATAACAGACAGCTTAAAATGTCCCTAATTATTTTTTAAAATGCAATGTTACCATTCACCATTTTGTTTTTTTAAAAAACAAACGTCAAATTCGTTATCAGGGACCTCGAAAATCCCCGTATACCAATTTTCACTCAAATTCATCAATTTTTCCCAAAAGTTGGACGCCATATTGAATCCGCCATTTTGTTTTTTAAAAAATTAATGTCAAATTCGTTATTAACCACCTCGAAAACCTCCATTTACCATTTTTTATCAAAAAATGTGTATATCTTTAGTACAAAATGAATTTTGTCCAAGATTTTGAGATTTTGAACCACTGTGCGCCCTTCCAAATCCCGTCTCCGCAGTGTTGCTAGATCGGGGCTACGTTGCCAGTCTCATTACTTAATTTATACACCTCGTATGTTGTACATTTAATTGAAATATCCATACACTACAAATTTTCATTTAAACATAACTAAACGGCTTGTGTTTAACTTTATATTTAAACCTGTTGTTACTATAATTTACCGCAATGTTTATGTTTTTATTTATGTACTGTACCACTTTATATTCTTACACTTTATTGTTTTACATAAAAATTTGTCCTGTAATTGGTATTTATATTGTTGGACAAATACATTATATAAAATTAGTTTATTTAGATTAATCACTCCATACGCTATGAATTTGTAGATTAGGATATGACATCTAACATAACAGTAAAATTTAAAATTCATTTATAATTCCCAGAGATACTATGACAAAATCTACGCCAGCCCGCACGAAGAGCAAAGACGTTTCGCCATCTTCCGGGAAAATCTTCGCACCATCCAGGAACACAACGAATTGTACGAACAGGGAATAGTTTCCTACAGACTTGGGATAAACAAGTTCGCAGACCAGACCAGAGATGAGTTCGCCTCCAGGTTGACTTACAGGGTCATTTATTCAAGCGACATAAATAAAACTGAGTTCTCCAATAGTGTGGAAGTCCCTGATAGTGTAGATTGGAGGACTGAAGGGGCTGTCACCTACGTTAAAGATCAAGGAGGTTGTACCGCAAGCTGGGCTTTCTCTGCCGTAAGTAAAATATCACAAATAGAGACGTGCCGTTTGTCCATCTGGCGAAACGTAGTAACGGGTGGGCGACGGAAGGTTCAGAGGTATGTCTGAATATTCAACGAATGCGCTCCAGTTTATGCAGGGTGATTCGCGACGAACATACTGTAACAGTGGAATGCGATAACCTATGCAGGTACCATTAAAAACGCTATCGATGAAAATCTATAAATATACAGTGATCAATGGTTTTCATCAAAAATTGTGCTCCCTATTTAGTGCCTCAACTTAGAATATCAAACAATAAAATTAGTAAAGCTACTAAACTCCTAGATTTTCTGAGGAAACTTTCTTAAAAATTGATTATCTGCCACCTACACAGATATTTTTGTGTGGAGGGCAGACAGTACACTTATCTACAAACACATTACTTAAACTTTATATGGTTTAACTTACATGTATATCTAAACAAAACTATTAAAAGCACAGGCCCACAAAAAAGTAGTATGTGCTAGTGTTTCGACCACATTATTAAGTATTTCAACCACCTGATTATGAATCTGAATTAAAAAAAAAATAGAGATCGATGCTCATGTAACTGAGGAAAATCATAAAAACCGACCGAAATTACGTTTTTCCAACTTTAACTGCCAGGTAAGAACTATGAAAACGGGTATGCTAAGTGGAAGAAAGTGGTTTAAACAGACCAAATGCTTACTGAATACTAGCTAACTAACTAACCTGATCACAAAAGACAGGGGGTTATAACAGTTATTTTGTTCTCAGAAAGGAAAAAGTCGATAAAATTACTTATTTTCCACATTAACAGTGACGTACCGGCAATTAGTGACTGCTTATACCGCAGAAATGTTTTGCCTTGAAGATATAGACGATTTAAACATTAACGGGCCAACAGTTAAAACTAGTTATTTGTTTTTCGGAACGAACACACCTAATCTGAGCCACATTTTTTTCTGGTGTAACAGTAATAGATATACAGGAAGGGGTTTCTGTTTTATCATGCACAGTTTATATCGGTTTGCGCTTTCGCATTCGTTATCGTTAAATAACTGACATAATTGATTTCTATGTAATTTCTCCTGCCATTATAGGAGTATGAATGTTCAATTTTCTTTGAAAGCGGGACCTACGTTCAAATTCTTATTTATCGTGTTGAAATATTTCCCCATGCTCCTCAATGAAATCTGAAAATTTATCAAAATAAGAATATACAGCTTGAAATTCATTAACTAACCTTATTCCTGTTTCTCCTTCTTCTGCAATTTTCATCTTTAGTGTTACGCTATTAGTGATTCCATGTGAAACTAATATTTCGAAGTATTCTTTGTGTGAAGATAAACGCCTTTTCACTATAGGACCTATAGGGATAATGTTTCTCAATTTTCTTTCATCGAAACTGATGCATTTAATGGAGTGTGAAAACATGGATCTTTTACCGACATTTTCCGTTCTGAGATGAAAATAGCTACTGTAACCTCTGACTTTGGAAATCGGGTTAGTTAACACCCTCCATCGCTATGGATAGATATTTTTGAAGAATAAATGTGAATAATTTTCAAAGGAAACCAGTAATATCACCAAATGTTCAATAAACAATTTCACTCTGAAAACAACTCCCAATTATTTCAGGCTGGCGCACTGGAAGGTCAATACTCTTTAATGAATGGACGATCAATATCTCTGAGCGCCCAACAATTGATAGACTGCGATACTGAAAATGACGGCTGCAGCGGGGGGAATCCGATGCCATCTTACAACTACGTGAAGGACGAAGGACTCGAATCCTGGGACGATTACCCCTACACAGGGAACAACGGCGTCTGTAGACATGATGAAACAATTTCCTTAGCGGCATGTCGACGATACGAAGAACTAGTTGCCAGTGAAGACAACCTCAAGGTCGCCGTTGGTAAGTATCCTTCCTAAAAGACTCTTCTAAAGGAGGATATTTACTGGACTATTATCCATGTAGGTACATTAGGTATATGTACATAGTTTGTCAGAAAAGTACCAGTGTGTTGCTAGTAAAGTTTATTATACAATCGCAGAACAAAATATTCACGAATATAATTACTTAGTTCTTGGTAGTTTCCAGAAAACGATAAATTTAAATAAAAAATCGACAAAGCATGACACACAAATCAAGGTTTGATGGACTCATCTCCATATGGTAGAATTTCGTTGCAACGTCTCGTGTCTGCAATCACTCATATAATACTTTTTAATGGAAGTCTAATTTTCTTCGAAAATAAATTTTCTCCTTAACCTCCACAAAAATTATCTCTTTACTAATAGTGCAGAGGGATTCCACTTAGCTTCATTTTATGGAGGTGCGACCTTAGAGCTCATCATAAGTTGAAAAAAAAAAGAGTGACCGCAAAAGCCCGTTTTCTGTACCTCGCTACAGAATCGTAGAAAAATGCTAAAAATATTTGACAGGTACCAAATTACTCGTCATGAAAAATCAAGATGAGCGTGTTTTTTAGTTTTTTAAAAATTTTCAAAAATCACCCCTATTTAGGGGTTGAAAATACCCAAAAAAGTGAAACATTTAAATAGTATCAATTAAACTAAAAATAATATTCATTACATTTTTTACCAATATTCATTACCCCTTCAGAAGGGTTGTTTTTATAAAAAATAATTTGGAATGTACAGATTGAGTCGAGTCTACCTCCCTCTATAAAAAAAATTAAGTTTTCTCAGATTCGTATGGAAATATCTTACCTTCTGATGTTTAAGGGTGGCTCCACCCTTGGGGATGGGAGTTATTTTTTCATAAATATCGGTAGAAAGTAATTTTTTCTCAATTTCTTACGATTCAAAAGACCTAAATATTTTTTTCAGATTTTTTAAAAATTTCCTTAACTTAAGGGTGAATTTTTGACCATCGCAAGTTTTCATCAATGATATAAACACATCACATTCAATTTTTTAACATTCTTTCAATAAAAAAATGTAATGAATATTGTTTTAGTTTAATTGATACTATTTAAATGTTTCACTTTTTGGGTATTTTCAATCCCTAAATAGGGGTGATTTTCAAAAATTTTTAAAAAACTAAAAAACATGCTCATCTTTATTTTTCATGACGAGTAATTTGGTACCTGCCAAATATTTTTAGCATTTTTAGACGATTATCTAGCGAGGTCCAGAAAACGGGCTAAAAAACAGCTATTTTTGCGGTCACTATTGTTGATCAGACTACTGTTACAAAAAACAAATACTGATATATACATAATCGAAATTACTCATAGGCAAACCATAAAATATGTCCCAGTACATAATCGCTAGTCCTGATTTCTATTTCGTTGTAACTCTTTCTAAAAAATCTGGATAGATTAGTCCTCACACAAAAAACATATTTCTGAACATTTAAAATGAATTAAGTTCCATCATAATCAGTTCCAAACACATGACACATGAAAAATGAAATGAGTTTCTACAATTTAAGGTCATTTTACTTGCTCATTGGAGTTACAATGTCCATGGCGTGTTCAATTGTGTACTGTGGATAAAAGTATCCAAAATTTAAATTAGGGCAAAGTCGAGTAACATGGGAGGATATCATCATTGATTTTAAGATGGAAGTATGTTCAATTAAAGCATAATTGGTTATGCCCCTCGAACTATAATACATCAACTGCAAATATTTCAAATATATAGGTGAGTATTTGCGATGTTACTGCAGTTTTCCTGATTTTATCAGTGTTTTTGAGTATTTCAGTTATAGTTCTAAGGTGCTTCAGTAGAGGGCCAGGCAAGTTAATACAGGTATGTCTGAATCACATGAAGTTGTAGCATATGCATTATAGAATGAATATAGCTACACGGTGTCAATTTGAAAACGAACAGCATTTAATATTGCCTAAACTAATGACACTATCAAAATTTGACTAAACACGTCAATTTACATATTAAGGGGGACAACTTCTGACGCATTTGTTGTCGTATTACTTTCAACCCCTAACCCCCCAGGGCACCTACCACTATAATTATAAATGGCAACCCCTATTTCTTTTGCCATTTTTGAGTTTCTTGTACACTTCTAGATAAGTCCCATATTTCTTTTTTGTAAAAATTGAGGTATTTAACCTCATGAATGTGTGGAATGATTTAATTTCTAAATTGAAATAATGCAACTTTTAAAAGTATGATAATGAAATACTCAAATTCTTACCTTTATAATTACTTTATTAATTGTTCAAAATGGGTTCCATTGTTTTCTAAGCACAAGTACAGCCGATATTCAAACTTTCGCGGACGTGTTGAAGAATTTCAGGTAAAATAGCCCTACATTCTTGTACAATTCTTTGCTGCAATTGTTCAATTGAATCTGGTTGAGTTTTGAATACAACTGATTTCAAGAGACCCCATAGGAAGAAATCGAGAGGTGTCATATCTGGTGACCATTTAATGGGTCCTCTCCTACCAATCCACTATTCCGGATAATGATTATCCAACCACTCGCTTACTGGGCGTACATAATGAGGAGGTGCTCCATCCTGTTGGAAGTGCAGCAAATGTTCATCTAGCGCAAGATTTCCATTGGCGTCTATTTGATTTTCCACCTCATGAATTATAAGAGGCTCTATAGCTATGTCTAACATTTCGGCATAAATTTCAAGCAAAAAGAGACAACGAGGTTCGAGGACGGCCAAAATATTTCATCATTTCATGTTTTGTAGCGGTGAAATGTAAAAAACGAAAGAATTTGGTACCTAGTTTTTCAACAAATATTTTTAAATGAGTGGATGTGACTGACATGACGAGTCAGTGAATGAACCCCTTTTAAAAGTTGCATTATGTCGATTTAGAAAATAAATACATTTCACACATTCGTGAGGTTAAGTACTTCGATTTTGAAAAAAAAAATCATCTATAATTGTACAAGAAACTCAAAAATGGCAAAAGAAATAGGGGTTGCCATTTAAAATTTTTGGGGTAGGTGCCCTGGGGGTTAGGGGGGTTGGAAAGTAATACAACAACAAATGCCTCAAAATTGTCCCCTTGATATGTAAATTGAGGTGTTTCGCCAAATTTTGATACTGTCATTAGTTTAGGCAACATTAAATGCTTTTTTTTTAAATTAACACCGTTTGTTAGTCTTTTTATTTTGGGTTAGTAGACTACCACTCGCTACTTTTTTTTGCAATGTAGGTAGCAAGGGACAATTATAATATTAAAAGTATTAAAGTAAAATTTTGTATTATACTATTTTTTATTACAGAATGCCCAAATTTGTATGAACTACCGAAAAAACGGCCAACCATAAATTACCTTCTCCTCCAATGAGTGCCATATTAAATGTGAGAAGACAAAACAACAGAAAAAGAAAATCTGAAATAAATGAAATTGTAATTTTGAGTCATTTTAAAAGGTCTCTATAAGGAAAGCTTGTAGCTTGTAGCTTTGGACTATGGACTAACGACAGGAAAGCTACTAGAAACCAAATAAATGACTCCAGAAATAAAAATAAAATTACGATTCCTGGAACAAAGGAAAATAGTAATAAAATGAAAAAACGGCATGATAATTGCAGAGTAATGAAATGATACATTTAATTAGGATTCGACTAGGGATCGATTGAACGTGGCATAAGTACCAAGAGTGGCCACACGAAGAGTCTGCCCATATTGATACGTCATCACCCAATTACACAATACGAGGTGTGGCTATTAAATAACCGAACTGCTGTCATAACACTTTTTATTCGTTACCAATTACAGTAGCAACTTTTTTTGCCTTGTACTCCCCTTGGCGATCTCTACACCGCTCCATACGACTTTTCCATTGTTGAAAGCAGTGCTGGAAATTCGCTTCTGTCAGCTGTTTTAGATCCTCCTTCGCTTTTGCTTTAACCACTTCCACACTTTCGATTCTTATCCCCTTCAGCGCCAATTTGACCTTGAGAAATAAAAAAAGTCACAGGCGGCAAGGTCGGGCGAGTATGGTGGATGTTCCAATATAGTAATGCCGTATTTTGCAAAATAACGCCTTAACAGACAAAGCAGAATGGGCCAGTGCATTGTCTTGGTAAATCTTCCATGATTTGGTCTTCCACAAATCGATCTTCCACAATCGGTTTGGTCTTCGTCTTCTCACACGCTCACGAAGGGGCGTCAGAACCTTGATGTAATAATGTTGATTGACCGTCTGACCCTCACGGACCCAGTGAACGTAAACAAAGCCTCGAATGTCAAAACAGACGATCATCATCATTCGCGATTCATGCAAAATCTGGCGAACACATTCTTTGTCAATTCCTGTTATTTCAGCAAGCCCTCGGATGCTTAGACGATGATATTCACGGATTAATTTACCATTTTTTCCAATGTTTTCGTCCGTTTTTGACGTTGAGAGCCGTCCGGGGCGCGGATTATCTTCGGTCGTTTCACGTCCCTCTTTAAACCGTTTAAACCATTCAAAAACATGAATTCCCGTAAACTTCTTTTAACATTACATAAACTTCTGTAAAAGTTATCCCCAGTTTAACAAGAAACTTGAAATTAACCCGTTGCTCCATCTGAACACAACATTTTTCTTGGTAGACTCGTCACTGGTGCGTAGACTAATTCAAACGACTGCTACAGTCAAACTGAGTGACCCAGTGGCTTGTCCAGCGAGCTCAGGAAGGGAAAAGTATCACCAGACACAGTTATGTACAAAATTGTCGCAATACGCTCGCAGCGCGCAGCATCAGTTCGGTTATTTAATAGCCAGACCTCGTATACCATTGTAGACCTTAGTTTTAATTATTTTTTTGGTAAAATATAAATTTATAGTACAAATTAATTAGTTTATTGAAGTGTCCCTTACTACTCTCAGCAGTTAAGTACTTAAGGTTAAAATTGAATGATATCTTGATAGTTATTTTTTAAGGGTTAAAGCCCTTTCTTTGCAGATTAATTCGCAGTTGTTAATTATAATTTAGTACACTTACTTTTTTTCCTAAAAAAAATCAAAATGTTAAACGCCCTGTTTTACCCAACTTTCCCTTCTGTTTGCGTATTGATTTACCAACAACAAAAAAGTTCATTATTAGTTTCATTCATTATAAGTTTGATTTCATTCATTTGACGCTTTACATATTTTTAACGACATTCTTTTGACCTTTCTTCTAGGAGCCATCGGTCCTATATCTATAGCAGTAGACGCTACCGATTTCTTCTTATATTCCAGTGGCATATTCTACGACGCGGCATGCTCCAGCGACATCTTATCCTTGAACCACGCAGTCCTGGCTGTCGGTTATGATACAATCTCAGGTCAAGACTATTGGATAATTAAAAACTCTTGGGGTCCAGAGTGGGGCGAAGACGGGTACATTAGGCTAGCAAGAAACATTGACAACCATTGTGGCGTAGCTAGTGCTGCTAATTTTCCAGTGTTGTAATCTCTTACCGTTGCTATATAAATATGTATATAAAATGAATTTCGGTCAAATAAATGAATTATGGAAAACAAAAGAAACTTTGGCTATAATCGTGGAGTAGCTAGTTTTTGTTAATTACCCCCATTTTGTAACCTCTAACATTACATAAGTATTTATTAGTATTTGTATAGTAAAATGCATTTATTATTTCATCAAATAAATGAAATACGGAATAATCATGATCTGACGTTTTATATAAGTTTTAAATAACTGAGATCAGTCTGTCGATATTTTTTGTTGATAACTATACATACGATATGCACATTGTACAATAACACAGGTCTACAAAAAAAAGTTCTGTCTGTAATCACACATATCATTTCCTATGTATTTTGATGCACTGAAACCAAATTTGGCAAAAAAAAATTTCTACCGCATCAGTTTTTTTTCTACACCCCCATATAACCCTCATAAACTCTAATAGAGGAAATTTTTCGAAAAAATTTCTTTAACTATTTTTTATGGCCTTTATTTTGGTTTTTTTTTGGGTCGCTGATCACGAATCTGAAGTCAAGACTAAATGTCGACTTAATGATAGCTGTCAAATTTCACTAAAAAGTATAAAGTTGATATTAAAAGCATATTCCTACGTTTTTAGGATGCTCATTACTATTTTGTTGTAGATGTTGTTATATTTGTGAAGGAGCTACTTAGATCTTTTTTATTTATATCTATTTTGTTCTTTTTTTTTTTGTTTTGGTTTTTTGTAACTGTTATACAGGGCGGACCATTTTAACCTTTAATAGGAAATAACGCGGCCGGTAAGCGAAAAAATAAAAAAAGTTGCATACAGAAGTTGTGGGCAAGTACGACCGTAACCTTTTTGACCTCGACGTTGATCATGAGGGTTATTTGAAGGTCAAAACAACTTTTTCAAATGGAAACAACTATTTTTTGACCCCGGATTTGAAAAGAGAGGCAAATATTACGTCCAAAATGGTACTTGTCAACAAGGTGGCAAGGTCGAATAAAAGTAAAATTTTCGAAAATTGTTAAATAACGAGGGCTAGCTCGGGATAGAGATTGGAAACAGTAAAATTTGTCGGTTTTTAAGGTTATTTCAATTTCAAAGTGATTTATCAAGCGTGAAATCCTACTTTTGACCTCTGATTTGAAATGTTTGACGTCAAGGTCATTGGTATCAGGAAGTGACCTTATTCGACCCTGACAACTTTAATCAGAAAAAATTTACTGTTTCCAATCTCTATCCCGAGCAAGCCCTCGTTATTTAACAATTTTCGAAAATTTTACTTTTATTCGACCTTGCCATGACCTTGTTGACAAGTACCATTTTGGACGTAAAATTTGCCGCTCTTTTCAAACCCGGGGTCAAAAATGGTTGTTTCCATTTGAAAAAAGTTGTTTTGACCTTCAAATAACCTCAAGGTCAACGTCGAGGTCAAAAAGGTTACGGTCGTACTTCCCCTCCTTGCCCAAAAACTTCTGTATACAACTTTTTTATTTTTTCGCTTACCGGCCGAGTTATGTCCTATTAAAGGTTAAAATGGTCCACCCGGTATAACAGTTACAAAAACCAAAACAAGAAAAAGAACAAAATAGATATAAATAAAAAAGATGTAAGTAGCTCCTTCACAAATATAACAACATCTACAACAAAATAGTAATGAGTATCCTAAAAAATGTAGGAATATGTATTTAATATCAATTTTTTACTTTTTTAGTGAAATTTGACAGCTGTCATTAAGTCGAAATTTATTTTTGACTTCAGATTCGTGATCAGCGACCTAAAAACCAAAATAAAGGTCATAAAAAATAATTAAAGAAATTTTTTCGAAAAATTTCCTCTATTAGAATTCATGAGGGTTATATGGGGGTGTAGAAAAAAATTGATGCGGTAGAATTTTTTTTTTGCCAAATTTGGTTTCAGTGCATCAAAATACATAGGAAATGATGGATCTGTTTGCAAAGACAGAACTTTTTTTTTGTAGACCTGTGTAATTTATCCAGAACTGATCTGATTGTACGAGTATCTAGGAGATGATTTTTTAACGACTGCAATTATTGCATCTATTATTAATAAATGAATTCGCAGGCAAAGCTATTATTGGTGCACTCTATCGGGTGGAGCATTATCGATGTTTTTATAGGATATCTCGGAAAGCGTAAGCTATATCAAAAATCTGATACAACAGTCCTGGACTATTTATTTGTGAAGCTTACAATTCGTTTAAACAGATAATGGCTTTCGCAATCAGATTTGATGATACAGGAGGATTCTCAGATTTTGTTTTTTTTTAAATGTCCAATATTTTATTTATTGTGGCAAATATGAAGAAACAAATACTTCAAGATTCTACTGACTTTTTTTCGTAGAATACATTTGCGCAGTCAGATTTTAAAATTTGTTTATAATTATGAAGCTATAATGCAAAGTTTAATTTTTTATTAAACACGATTAAACAGTACTATCGGCAATCGGTGTATTTTGCCGTGGCATTTTTTTGCACTTTTTTTACACATGTCCTTTAAGAATGTATAATGTTATTGATATAAATTAGGCATAAATAAATGAGCAAACAAAAACAAACGTATTTTATTGAACATACTAACTTTTCAACGTGTTTTTTAAATTTCAAGTTATTGTCCATTACAATCTAGATACAGTTGGCACCGTCGTCGTATTATACTACTAAGAGCGTTTCAAATATGAATGTTGATTACACTTCACATGGCTAAAACAAATTTTTCTTGCAACTGTTCTGAAGTTCTATTATTCCAACCAATATCGTTCAGTTGTGCTAACCATTTTTAGATAACAATTTAACCCACTTTTAGTTTGTTTAACGAAAAGTTTTTATTTTGATATATTTAATTATAATTTTTGTATTGTATTATAATTAAAAATAATAACAAATTAATATATGTATTTAGTTTAAATGTAATATATGTATTTAATATCAATAACATTATATTTTCTTAAAGAGAATGCGAAAAGTAAAAGAATGACGTAAGAAAATACAGGATATTCCATTGAAAAAAATAAAACTTTGTATTATAGCTTCGTAATTATAAACAAATTTAAAAATCTGACTACGCCATTTTTCATCTGTTTTGTTTTTTTTTATAGATGCCACAATAAATAAAATATCGAACATTTAAAAACAAACTAAAATTGAGAACCCCTTGTAGCACCAAATCTGATCGCGATAGCCATGTTTCACAAAAATTCCGAAATTAGCTCACGAAGCTACGCACGTGAGGCCATGGAACATTCTATGGCTTTGGACCCATGACGTCATGCGTCACATACATGATGCTCGATAGAGTTTTTCCCTACCCCAGATTTTGCCCCTTCAGGTTATACGTCGGGCCGGCGAACAGATGTAGTAACCGCATGACGTGACGCATGACGTGACGCATGACGTGTCACGACCATAATAAAGACATAGAATGTCAAAAAATAATCCAAGACTGCTTATCAGATTGTTTATGTTTGTTACACTTGCTCGATGCCATATATGTAAAAACAGCGATTTGACATTCGCCATGTCAGGTGTATAAAGTGAAATTCGAACCAGCTGACAAAAACTCAGTGGATAGTTCAAATTTCCGCAATCTGCTGCCGCCGAGTAACTAACATTGTTAATCGTAATTCAAGAGTTGATCATGATCACTCATTAAATAACTATTGTCGTTGCTTAAATCCCTCAGACTTAAAAAAATATTGTTAGATCAAATGACATTTATATAATAAAACGCCATAAATATTTCAGACAAAGAAAAATGTAGTTATTTCGTATAAAAAAAATCGTGAACTTGATTTTAGGTATAGATATATTTGACTTCAAATAAATAGTTAATTGATCAGTAATGATACAAATACTAACTATATCGAGTATACTCATAGATAGACTGTAAAAAATAATATGAACTGAACTAACAAATTTATCGATTGGACTTTGTCTTAAAATATCTTCTAAAATCCATTTTATTGCGTTCAGGATAGCTGTAGAAGTATTATACAAAAACTTTCAATTTGAGATACTGTTAATAACCGGTTAAAATTAAAGATCAATGAAGGTACATCATGTCACCTAGATGTATTTCGAAACATCGAAACATGTTAAACAGCGGGCTATTTATATGATAACACTTTATCATGCCTTAACAATTAATTGACAACATATCTGACAGACTAAAAACTAATTGAAAAGATAAATTTAGATTATCGCACATTTTTTTGATCCGCTTCTGAATTTTTTAACCTCATTTTATTTTTATTTTATTGCATCTAATTTGATAAATAATGAACACGTTTATTGTTTTAACACACGTTATACTGGCTGCGAGTGCGCTGTCTGATGAAGAACTCTGGCAAGAATTCAAGGTAACTTAATTTAAAGTAAGTTTAGTTATACATTTAGAACGAAGCAATTTTGTCTAAAGACAGCATAAAATCATCTTGAAAAGATATCCCTACAAGTATCTCTAACGACTAACAAGATACTTTAATAGTTTTACTCGGATAAATATATCGTTCAAAAAACTGAAACTAGTCGAATATTCTTATCAATTATCATTAGTTATATACACAATTTTAACTATTTATCACTATTTCCACAGAACACACAAGCTGTACAGAAACCTCAAAATCTTAATTGATACAAATTAAAAATTTAATTTCAATCACATGAAACCATTATACGTGAGTATAAAATAATGAGCAATTTTAAATTTTATTTGTCCTACTGACATTTATATATTCTACAATATATAAAAATAAATATACAAAAATGGTACATCATTCATTTTCATAAATATATATAGATCCTAGACCAGACCCTACTTGTCTTTTCTTCGCCCCTCGGTATGTGTTTCAACAGATTTACTGTATTCTTCGTCAGATGCTTCCTATTTGGTTTCATCCTCATACTGTATTAAATTAACAGATACGTATTTCCTTTTAGGTGAAATATAATAAAACATACAAAAGTATATTACAAGACACTACTCGTTTCAAAAACTTCCGACAAAATTTACGCAGGATAGAGGAACACAACGAGAAATACGAACGGGGTGAAATTAGCTATAAGTTAGGAGTTACTAAATTTGCCGATAAAACTCAAAAAGAGTTCAAGAACCAACTGAACTCGCTACAGGACTCTACCGACGACGAGTTCTTTGTTGCCTTTCCCCCTTCAGCCAGTGAAGATGTGCCCGATGAAAAAGACTGGAGAAAGGAAGGCGTTGTCTCAGGGGTTAAGGATCAAGGGAGCTGCATTGCGTCCTGGGCGTTTGCAGCGGTAAGGCTAACGATATACGCGTGTGGAACTTAAATTTGGAAGCATATGAGATTCTATTACATGCATTTCAAATGCATGGAATATTGGTAGGGGTCGCAGCAGTAGATAGGCGGAGCAGACGTCATCCGTAATGTATTCCTCTACAATGTTTAAGCAGACAAACTGAGGAAGTCGGTTAGACGGCACGGACAACTGACGCATGCCCAATAGCGGGGGGCGGCATCTAAGCGCGCATTGGCGGAACAGTCCGCACGTCGTTCAAACGCACAAACTCTGCTGCAGAGTCGAAGGCGGAGCTAGACGGTCGCGGTAGGGGGAATACAGTCGTCTTGTTCTGATAGGTGAGGCTTTGGCAATATTTTGTGGAAGGTATTATTTTAGGTATTTTCTTAGCATTTTATATGCTTCTAAATTTAAGTTCCACACGTGTAATCTACGAATATTACAGTCAATGGGGGAAATGATAAGTGAACTTCTGTCTCAGATAAGCGCGAACCAAATATGAAAGTGGGGGTGAACCAATCGCGAGCGAGGTAGTGGTAAGGCCCATAGATCATTGCATGCTCAGTGGACATGGGTTAAGCCTTGACCTGGACGGGCGAAAATTTACCTCCTTATGACATATTTGCAGCATAAATATCACTGGTGGTGTTTTTTAGCGGCTTGGTGCAGTCTTTATGTGTATCTTTACCAGATGTCATCGTTAATTAATTTACAAAAATATATAATTTGCAACAAAGAAATTTGATCTTATTATTGAATGTCAAATTTATGGTATATTTTAGGAGCACAAGTTTATCCCCCATATTAGTATTATCTACTTGAACCTTATCTAATGAAAGTGATAAATATATTTTTAGATACAGAGGGTTGAGTATAGAGGGTACAGTTAGAGAGTTGTAGGACAAATATTACGATATTTTTTTAATTTATTTTTATATCCAAAATAAAATTAGTTTAATAATTTAATTTGACAGATCAAGTACATTTCAAATAAGAGTTATTGTAAAATTGTTTCTGAAGGATGATTTCCCTGAAAATTGATTCTAATCCACATTTTAAAAGAGCTCGTGGTATAACAGTAAATACCTACTTAGTTTTTTAACCCATTTCGGCCGAAAACGCCACTCCTGGTACATCGCTCTTCAGCACCTCATTAATACTATTTGCGACAGAAAAATTTGACAGGACAAATTTTTAAAGTTTAAGACGTGCCCTTTCCGATGGTGTCCATGAAATTCCTCCAAAAAATTATTAATCAGGAAAAAAGGGGGGGAGCAGTTTCTTTTTTAAAAAACCCGATTTTTTTACACATTTTTTTTTTTTCAAATTTTCAATGTGTTTCCGGTCGGCCATGGACCTGGAACCTCACTAATCGGTGGAATAAATGTTTGAACTTTAAGTATACGTGGATTAAAGATCGATTTTTTCCCTTATGCATTCAAAATGGCGCCTGAACTGCAAAATTTTTTGCGTAAAAATTCAAGAATTTTTTTTATGCAAAATGATGCGCTTTTACAAAAAACTATCATGAATAAAAAAGATCTTAAAATCACTCAAAGAATGCACTGGAATTTCTTCAAAATTTTTTGAGCAAACCTTTTGGATTTTGCAAGTAGTCATTTTTTTCAAATTTTAAAAAATTGCTTAAAAAATGTTGAATAAATTCCAGTGCATTCTTCGAGGGATTTTAGGAACTTTTTATTCTTGACTATTTATTGTAAAAATGCATTTTTTTTTCGAGAAAAAAAATCTAAATTTCTATACTAATTTGATTTTTAGATTTTTTTTCTCGAAAACAATGCATTTTTACTATACAACTTTTACTATCCAATTTTAACTATATCGTTTCAACATAACAAATAGAACCCTATTATTACAAGATTCGGTTGCAATTTTGGGGGCGGTTTCACACCCTAAATATATTTCTTGGTAGATAATGTCTCTAATTCTTGTAAGTACTACAACATACAAGTACATCCAAAAACCATTAAAATCAAAGAACTCGGTTCGAGTACTCTCCTTGCAAGAAGTGCTTGTCAATTAACCCCCTATGGCGTATCCTCCCGTTTTTACCTCCCTTAAATCAAAATTGAATATATATATATAAGGTGGTTTTATCATACCTATAGTACGTAAATGCACAAATAACAGAGTTACAAAGTATGGGATTTCAACAAAGATACTAGAGATATATACTTCTTATGTAATTTTTGCGCTAAATCCTAATCCCTGAATTGCTCTATCACGTCAGATTTTTGGAGATTTGCTTACTTGCCTAAAAGTACCAAAAAACGTCGTTTTTCGCTATTTTTGAGGTTATGACATCGTGACGATTTTTTTTTGTTTTATTTTCGCAAAACTACGTGCAGAATCGGAAAGTACTATCCTACTCCATGAACATAGGTACGTTTTGATTTACTGAAAATCCTTTGATATCTTTGTTACTGACTCTTGTATTTCTGTGTATTATATAGCTTTCCATAACGCACTAGGCGCAGAAATTAAGGGATATAAAAAAAATCCAAAATTTTTATTTAACTCCCAGTTTTCTGTTACTTGGGGAAAATGTATTTTTCTACAATAACTAACGTTTTTTAATAATGAAAATATGGATTATTGTTAGGAAACCCCTTTTTAACTTAAAAAAATTAATGAAACAGATCCTTACTTTGATTTTTAGCACACAAGAAAATTTCAACCATTCCGATCACTATGAAAAAAAATTCGCAACGCTTTGAGACTACATATCAGGGTTCCTTTGGGATACTTTAAAGTTGAAAAATTTGCAGTCAATATCCGTAGTCTATCCATTATTTGCAAAGTTATGCCAAGTTTTGCAAATGTCCCTAATTGCAATTTTTTACCTCTTCATTTAACATTTTAGATAAAAAAAATTAGTAAAAACCAATTACATACTACAACCTGAAAAGTATACTTTGCAGTTTTCAAAACCCAACTTGAGTTTATTATTTCTCGAGTAATTAATCACCAAAGTCAAAAATGACTTTTTTGTTATGTTACGACGATAACTCCTCTTACAGAGCTCAAAGTAGATGAAATCAAAGAAAATTAAATCATCTAAAAGAGCTTTATGATGAATTTATCGAAAAAAATTTATTGATGTCCGTGGACCATTTAAAACACAAACAAAAATTTCGAAGAAAAAATTTAGATGGTTTTCTTATGATTACTTGCTGAACGCTAAATATTGCTGACGCTAAAAAAAATTAAACTCAAGATCCAAAAACTAAAAATTAAGGGCTTCATTTTACTTCTTTTTTTTTCTGTTCTTTTCTAGTTTCTACTTCAATTAATACTTTTTTTGCTAACAAGGTATGCCCACCAGATACGGCCATAAGAACGATAATTTTTCTATCAATATATAGGCTATGCACTATCTAATCGCATATAAGCTACTTCGAGACTCCTCATGGCCCAGAACCCATACTATCAGGGACACAGATCTTTGTGATTTTTTTTATTCCCTTAATTTCTGCGCCTAGTGTATACACAATTTTCATTTCTTTGTAGACTGCTTCACTTGAGAGCTGCAATGCTATTATCAAGGAACAACTCTTAACCTTCAGCGAACAGTACCTGATCGACTGCAACAAGAAGAATAATTACGGCTGCGGGGGTGGTAGGGTTATTAACGCGTACGCCTTCGTCAGGGGAGTCTGGAATCGTCACCGAAGAATCCTACCCTTATAGGGGAAAGGACGGCTTATGCAAAATGAATGGGACTTTACTGAAAGACGTCGGCTTTGCTGCTGTCCGCAGTAGCGAAGAGGAACTAAAATACGCCGTCGGTAAGTGGAAGTTCGAACACTGAGTAACGTAATTAGTTAGTGTTGCTCAACTGCTTTCAAACTCACAAATACGGTTGGTACCTAAATAGTTACAATAAAGTCTACATTGGGAATAAATCTACCGTTGATCAAACAGAATCCTTTCAAACTGCAGTTCTTAGTAACATGTTTACTAATTATACACAAGTTCAAATAGACACAAAAGAACTTCTCCTTATGCTCGTAACTGTTCAGAATATGAAATTATAGTAGAGTTGGTAGTGATGAACGTTGAATTTGAGAAAGTCCTAAAAACGAACAATTGTTGAATGTTTGCCTAATATACAATGCGCACCCTAAAGTATGGAATAAATTCAGTAAATGTGAAACAAAAAAATTTTTGGAAAAAATCCTCGAACAGGTCGATTTTGTTTAATAAAAACACACATTATTGATGGAACGTCTATTTTCAGATGTCATTTGTTTTTGAGTAATGGCGTCTTCAACTTATTATTCAAATGGCAACCCCCTATTTTTTTAATTTAATTTGAGAGACCCTTTCATTGTTGATTTAAGATGTTGCCACCTTACATAACAACATTTTTGAGTAAATGACAATTGAATGTTACAAAATGAAAAATATATTTTTCACAATAAATAAACGAAAATTTCTTTAATAAGCAAATACAACTTTAATTTAAGTGTTCGAAATGTCGTCCATCAACTTCTTGGCAATATGCAAGCCTGTGTACAAATTCTTCTTGTACATTCTGAATGACTTCCGGGGTAATGGATCCCATTTCATCTCTAATGCGATCTCGTAGTTCGGTTAAATTGTATGGTCTTCTGCAGTTTGATTTCAAATAACCCCATAAAAAAGAATCAAGTGGTGTAAGATCTGGGGATCTCGCGGGCCATTCTAGCGGTCCTCGTCTGCCAATCCACCTCTGAGGAAAAATGACGTCTACCTGTAAATATTCACGAACTGAGCGCACATAATGCGGGGGTGCTCCGTCTTGCTGAAACCAGAGTGTGTTATCTGGAATGTCAGGATCATTCTCGTTTGGGAAAATTACTGCAAGCGCTGGAACTAGATCATTTTGCAAGAACTCCAGATATCTTTCTCCTGTGAGAGTTTCTTCAAAGAAGAAGGTCCTATTATTCTGTTTGCGATATTCCGGCCCTCACATTTAATTTCTGCGGATGTTGAGTATGTGTTTCGATGATCTAATGAGGATTCGTCCGACTCTAATACCTGCAATTTTGACGGTTCAATGTGCCGTTTACAAAAAACGTGGCTTCATCGGAAAAAAGTATTTGCTGATGTAAATTTGGATTTGTTTGACAAAGATTCATCATAGTTTCACAGAATTGCAGTCGCCGGTCGGGGTCGTCTTCCTTGAGTTCTTGCACAAGCTGAAATTTGTAGGGATGATAATTTTCTTTCCTCACGTAGAACTGAGGCAACTAGTGTAGAGGTAGGTACTCTGCAGGTTCTCTTCTATGCTCAACACAATGTCAATCTTTTTATCTTGGGTAATATTTGGACGTCCTGATTTTGGTAGATCTTTAACATCACCAGTTTCTCTAAATTTGGACTCAATCTTACTAACTGTGGATTGGATGATAGGGTTATCTGGATATTTTGCATTAAATAAATAGAATACCTCCTGCTGAGTACTGATCTTATTTCCACACCCGATGAAAATCAAAATTTCAATTCTTTGTGTCAGTTAAATGTGCCATATTAAAATTGGAATTTTTTATAAATACTAACAAGTTATTTAAAACAAACGTAATCTGATAATTGTTTTGCTTAGCAACGTACTTTTTTTGCCATGTTTTATTTGTGTTCAGTTTTTTTCAGAAATTTTTGTTTATTTATTTTAAAAAATATATATTTTTCATTTCGTAACATTCAATTGTCATTTACTCAAAAATGTCGTCATGTAAGGTGGCAACATTTTTATACCGTTAAATCTACAATGAAAGGGTCTCTCAGATTAAATTTAAAAAATGGGGGGTTGCCATTTGAAAATAAGTTGATGACGCCATTACGTTCCCTCAAAAATGTGTGTTTTTATTAAACAAAATCGACCTGTTCGAGGATCTTTTCCAAAAAATTTTTTGTTTCACATTTACTGAATTTATTCCATACTTTAGGGTGCGCATTGTATATTAGGCAAACATTCAACAATTGTTCGTTTTTAGTAATTTCTCAAAGTCAACGTTCATCACTACCAACTCCACTATAATTTCATATTCTGAACAGTTACGAGCATAAGGAGAAGGAAGTTCTTTTGTGTCTATTTGAACTTGTATATAATTAGTAAACATGTTACTAAGAACTGAAGTTTGGAAGGATTATGTTTGATCAACGGTAGATTTATTCCCAATGTAGACTTTACTGTAACTATTTACTGAATTTATTCCATACTTTAGGCGCACACTGTATAGTGCGATATAAAATATAACTGGGTGCTGTATCCTTTTTTTCTTTTAGCATACGAGTTCTTACTATTTTCTTCTGCTATTAGATTGTTGTGTATGTACAATTTGTGTTTATCAGTTTATTTTTATATTATACTCTTTTTTTTGTTTATTATATCTTTTTTGCATGCATATGTATTTACAATTATAGGTATTAATGTCATGATATAGAGAAAGTGTATTTCTCTTAAAATTACCTAATAATGGTGAAGTTATTTCTTCCGGGTTTTGCCGCGGTCGTCTAAAATGACTTGACGTTTCGCTGATCATGCTTTCAGCTTCTTCAGAAGGTTTCTAAAGATTTTCTTTTTCTAAAGACAGTCTTTAGAAACCTTCTGAAGAAGCTGACAGCATGATCAGCGAAAACGTCAAGTCAATTTAGACGACCGTGGCAAAACCCGGAAAAAATAACTTCACCATTGGACAACAGCCGTGAAAGCCTGTATTTTACCTAATGAGGTAATGAAATAGTCAGTTAGTTGTTAGAAGAAAACCTCACGTTTTAATTGGATAAATTGTTTTTTGAGAAATGACTAACTACGAAAGTATAGAATCTAAATTACGAAAGTACGAAAGTATAGAATCTAACAGTTGCAAATGAATCAGGAAGTTACGTTCTAAGCATTGGGTACCACAGGGTTTAAATTTAAGCGCAATGCCTGTCGTTATATAAGTATCTAGATAATTTGATGAATTCATTTTCGGTTTAATGAATATGATAATATTTTCATTTTCAACATTATCTTTAGTAAAAATAATTGAGGGGTACAGATGCAAAACTCACATTATCCATAATTTTTCGAAATAGAGTTAGTGACGCTATCTTGTTCATCGTGTTGAACTACACCATTTTCAATTTTAAAAGTGGTATAAAACTCACATTTTCTTATTTATTTTAAATTGTGGAATCTGTGAATTGTTTCAAAACTCACATTCTGCTAAGGAGAATGTGAGAATGTTAGAACTTTTTACTGTCAACATTTTTTTGTACTTTGCAATTTTAGGTTCATTATAAAAATATTTCACTTCATCAGTGAATCATTTCCTTGGCATTTCCACGCTTCGTCTTAGGCCCAAAAAGTATAGCTGACGACTTACTGGCATTAATGATGATAATAAAACCGTATTCTAAGTATTTTGTGCAGCTTTTTATTTTGATTATGAACTACCATATTACATAAAATTAGTATTGATATACCATTGAGATTGTATCCAAGTTCCTTTTCTTAACTTAACTTCATGAATTTTAGTGTAAAAAATAATATTATGTAGAATAATTTGGAGCAAAACGACCTTTATCCAAAAAGTAGTATCAAAACTCACATTATCCAAATTTTAATTCACTTTCTTGCAGTCAAATATTGTGCTGTTATTTCACCAATTGAAAAGTAAATGTAAAGTTCTACTACAAAATACCAAAAAAAGCGGAAAGTTCTAATACAAATACCAAAATTTCACAGCGTCAAGTCACTTGAAAAGTGAGAAATCAGTTATTCCTTCTTCCTGAAAAATTTTAAAAAGTGGATAATGTGAGTTTTACATCTATACCCCTCAATTTATGAAAAACATGGATTAGGATTACGTAAATCCTAAACGGCACAAATAAATTCACAATAGATAAAACTTAAAAAAAAGTGTCACAGTAGATAAAATTTCAAGTGTTTTTCTTTATGTTATAAATGACAAAATGTGAAAGAAAACAAAATAAAAGGATATACAATTTTTCGTTTCGTTTGGTTCAGTTAAATCCTTTTCACCATTCATTTTAATACTCACCTTTACACCCATTATTTCTTCATCGTCATCAGTTTTCTATTTCCATCATGATTCGTTGTAATGAAAGTGTGTAAATTTCATCCTCAGCAGCAAATTGTAGAACTCGAAATAAAAAAAATTGGAGATATTCAGCCTTCAGCCGACCTCAGAGTAGGTGAGTTGCTGAGATAGCGATATCGTACGCTGTATGATATAATATTTAGATAGTCGTTGAACTTTTTGACCATCGTGAATATACTTGTCAAAAGCCACAACAAGTTACCAATCAAGCTACTGTGTAGAAACGTGTTAAAAAATACCTAGTAACAAATACTAACCACGCACAAGCTGCTTTCGTGTATGTTGTGTATTTCAGTAAAAACACGGAAACAAAAAAGTACTGTCAGATTAGAGGTTTCATGATGCGTCAGCTGTGAATGCAACTAAAGACACTTATTGTGTTTCTGTATACAGACTATAGGCTGTAACATCAGAAAAAATTCTGATGGCCGCCGATGTAAACTACTAAAGTAAAGTAGGGCAATATAATTTTTATTTGATGGGGTACAAATAGTCAAAATAACTATAACTGTCTACAAAATAATGTTACAAATGTGTAAACGATCCATTATTATTATTAAGGCACCTGACTCAATATCAATCAATACTAAAGAAAATCAATCAAAATAAAACAAAAAGAAAATATCAAGCAAAACTTATGTACCCCGTCCAGTTTATTTCTATTTGCTCCGATTACGCCCAACTTTTATAGAATGTAGGGCTATCATTTTTGCGCCCAAACAGCACTTGACTTGAGAAAACAATTTCTTATTTTGATATTATAAGAGTGTGTATAAATTTCTTTCCAATTTTATAGGATTAACCGGTCCAATCGTCTCATCGCTGGACGTTAGCGGTCTAAGTCTCTACGCGGGGGGAGTTTATGATGAACCTGATTGCAAAAACGACTCCACCAACCATCAGATTGTCATCGTCGGTTACGGTTCTACAAATAACGGAACTGACTACTGGTTGATAAAGAACTCGTGGGGCACAGACTGGGGTGAGGATGGTTACCTGAGGCTACTTCGTAGAGACAACTATTGTGGCATCTTGAATAGTGCGATGCATCCAATTATATACATCAATGATGCAACTGATTTTTCCGAAGTAAATGAAAAAGACGAACTTTGACAAACAAAAAAGTTTAGTTAAACAGAGTACTGGTTAAAAAAAGTAACAAAAACTCTGTGTAAGCCTTCAAAACACGATTATTATGCTTTTAAGTTTTTAAACATTCTGTTCTGTATTTAAGGGAGGAAACACAATTAGAGGGTCCAAAAAAATCGATTGTTTTTTTTTACCTAAAAAGATAGTAAATGTATAGTAGAATATGCCTGCAATGTTTTAAAATCAAATTCAAAGCCCTTCTATTTCTTTTTTTTGCTCATTCTTCGAAGAGAGGGCGTAGTTTGGTGCTGTCGAACCACGGACCTTTTGTTTATTGTATCCTCTTTTGAAATACCCTGGGACGTATTTATATAGGCTCACCAAGAGCTTCAACAAAGTACAAATTAGTTTTATGAAGAATCTGCAGGCTTACTGTATGCCCCTGGCATCGCTGATTAAAGGTACGGCCTCATGCAGTCGCTAGTCGCTCGTTTTCAGCGATAAATGAGGTCACGTGGTACGATTTTGAATTTTTCGCCATTTTAAGAATCGCGGCGACAAAGTTGTAAATGTTCAACTTCTCCAACAAGTTGAATTTTGTCGCTGGGGAAAGGAGCGATGAAATAAATCCGGGTCGAAACATCGATAAAGAAATAATCGATACATTCGATACATAACCTTTATAATATAAACAACTACATACAATACAATAAGTGTATAATACATTGTCATTCATGGAATAAATACATACATAAGTGCAATCAATGGATTTAGATGAGGTAAATATTTCTAACGATTTAGTGACAATATTTAAGAGGATTCAGTAATTATAAAAACAAAAGCAATAAGAAATATTTACTATATATCAGCTTAATTTTAACGCGATGGAATTTTTGCAAGATAGTAACGTGACTTTTCTTGTAAACTATTTATAATCATGTAAAAATGATTTTTCTTTTTAAATATAAAAGTGATCTATACCTGTGGACCATGTGAAGTAATTGTCGACGAAATTATGGATCATCCGTGCATCAAAGGGTACGGGCATATTTATATCGATAACAACCACTTCTTTTATCTGGTATTAGGTAAGTAACAAAACAATTATTAAATTAATTATAGATAGATAGAGAGGGATAAAAATGTATTTAATAAAATATTTGTTAAGATGATGGAAAAACCATAATTCGACGTTCGACGGTCTCAACTGGACGATCATATGAAAGGTGTGGTTGAGGATGAATTAGAGACAAATGAAAATATATGCCCTAACAAACGTAAGTTTATGAGTAAACAAGAAATTTTTATTCTATAAGGCGCAGTTAGACGCTAGCATCGTATAGTTTTACTCCAGTCTAGCTTGTATCTATATTTACAGGTCAGTAGCTTGGTCAGTTTTTGAACGACAGCATTTTTAACAAGACAACTTTAGAGTGTTAACAACAATGCTCCCACCCATCGTTCAGTCATTGCAATGGGAAAATTTGCGAATTAAAGTTCGAATTGCTTAAACATTCGCCAGATCTAGTTCCCAGTGACTACCACCTGTTCTCTCCGAAGATTTCACAGCAACGAGGAGGTCATTGATGCGGTAAACAACTATTTTGAGGACCTTGATAAATCGCACTACAGAAATGGTTTAATTAAATTAGAACACCAATATGACAAATGTATTAGCCTTTCTGGAGATTATGTTGGGAAATAAAAAAAAATGTTTTTAATGTTGTTTTCATTTCCGGGAAGAGACTTATCAGCCGGCCCGGGACGAGACGAGACAGAGGCCCGGGACTTATCAGCCGACCCTCATATTATAATGTTTTTTATTTCACTTGTATTTTAAGAAAGTCTCTCATTAATTATTATGCTTTATTAATTCGATTTCGCACGATTTGGTATTTTTCTGTTTAATTTTTGTTATTGCTATTTAAAAGAGGTTAGGAATAGGGGTCTGTACATATCGATATATCAACTTTCGATGTTTATCGATATTTGTCGATAATATCACCTTTCCATATTTCTGTCCCGCATTACAGCCAAGTTGACGCTGCGACTTGTCGCTGCGATTCTTAAAATGGCGGAAAATTCAAAATCATACCACGTGACCTCATTTGTCGCTGAAAACGAGCGACTAGCGACTGCATGAGGCCGTACCTTAAGACGTAAATAGTATCATTTTAACGCGTTTTCTCGAAACAACATTTTCAAAATTGGTGGAAGCGATAACTCAAAAAAACTAATCGTCCGATTTAGCTGAAATTTTGAGGACTTCTTTATACAAATAATTAGTTTTTAAGTAAACCTAAAAAAACTGATGTTGCAAAATTGAATTATTATTGCAAAAAGTGACCGAAAAAAAACGGAAAAATCACATTTTTTCGGAAAAGCTTCTGTCCATCGTCGAATTTTTTTTCCCTCCTTTTTTTTTTTTGGTTTGCTGACAAATTGTAACTATTTTTTTCCATAAATTTATTTTTCTAGGCTATTACAGATCAAAATTACGACGTCCAGAACTTCCACCGTTTTTTTATGCATCATACAGCCGCCATTTTGTTAAAAAAAAAATTGTCGTATACTTCCAATCTTCATTATCAAATATACAAACTTTCATTACGATCAAATAATAACTTCTTGATAAAAAAAAAAAATGTGCAATTTTAACCTTTATAATTGTATTTCCCCCTTAAGTTTTTTGTAGTTTTAGGACATGTTTACTCAAAATACTTGTATCTACTATGATTCCGTCGATGACAACTATAACTAATAAGGTTTTTATTTTTTTCTAAGTTCAGTAAAAATCAGATTACTCTTTCAAACATTTCACCATTTCATGTACGCATGTACTTGATTTACATTCAAAAACGTTCATGTGAAATGAAAATCATTTTGAAGAAAAACTTTATATTCTGTACGTCTCATCAATTATTCAAATAATTACATCACATAATAATGTAACACTTTTTACTCGGCAAAAGCGTTTATTGTTTAATTACAATTAATTTGATCGCGTTGATTAAAACAACTATCAACTTACAATCACACTCTAAATATCGCTACTAAATATCGCGGTCTAAATATCACCCGGTATATCACTTTGATCTTCACTGGACTACGTTCCAATTCAAACTGATTCTTGGGGCTCGCTGTCGTGCTTATATACACCATTCGAATTCTCTGGCTTCTAGCTGCTTTTGAATCGTTGAGAATCTCTGTACTGCTCTCGCTCCTTCCAGTATTTTCTCGGACGTTATCTTGTTGGCCCCAATTACATTAACTGCAAAAATTTCGTATAGGCAACCAACAATTCACCGACGTTTTGCTAGTAGAATATGTCACCTCCCCCTCCTTAAGACCGATCGTCCCGATCGGTTTCACCCCGATATGGCGTCAGGCGGTCTAGGTGGACGACCTTCATTTTACTTCGGGGGTTCCTCTGGATTCTGTAAACGACGTCGTTGATCCTCTTAATGACTGTGAATGGGCCTTCCCAGTTGTTCTGCAACTTTGGCGATCTTTCCTTACGTCGAACTGGGTTATACAGCCATACCAGGTCGCCTTCTTGAAAACTAGAGGAATTGGCTCGGACGTTATATCTGGTCTTCATGCGGTCATTTTCCAGTTGGAGCCGGCTTCTTACATGGTCATGTACCGCTGACATCCTTCGCTCCAACTCTCCAACATAAGTGTCAGGGTCGGTGTGTCGCTCAGTCGGATGGCCAAAGAGTAAATCTGCGGGGCGATGAAGCTCTCTCCCAAAGACAACCTTAGAAGGAGTTTTTCCCGTTGTCTCGTGCACAGCAGATCGGTATGCCAACAGGAAGAGCGGAATCAGCTTGTCCCAATCATCTTGGTGGTCGTTCACAAACATCCTCAGGTGAGTTTCTAAAGTACCATTGAAGCGTTCCACCATGCCATCAGATTGTGGATGTAGTGGCGTGTTCCTTGTCTTCCGAATTCCCATCATTTTGCAGACTTTTTGGAACACTTTTTGCCCTGATCAGAATGTAATTCCATTGGCATTCCAAATCTGCAGAAAAAGTTGTTGACTAGTACTTCAGCCACTGTCGCTTCTTGGTTGGGTAATGGATACACCTCGGGCCACTTACTAAAATAGTCCATCGCAACCAACAGATAACGGTTCCCATTCTGGGTTCTGGGAAAGGGGCCTGCGATGTCAGTTGCTCTTCTTTCAAACGGTGCGCCGACGTTGTATTGGTGCATTTGCCTCGTGATCTTGTCCTTGGTCCTTTGCTAGCGGCGCAAGTGGCGCATTTTCGGTACCAATCTTCTACGTCCGTTCTACAGTTCGCCCAGTAGAACCTATCTCGAAGCTTCTGCAACGTCTTGTTGGTACCGAAATGTCCTCTGCCAATGCCTCCATGGACTTCCTGCAGCACCTCAGGCACTCGAGATCTTGGCAGCAGAACCTGTTTCTTAACTTCGGATCCCACTGTGCCCAATAGCTATTGAGTGACACACCCTTGTCGCTAACGTCAAGCCATGGGGGTCGACCAGTTCCTGCTTCTTTCCATTCCAGGATGGGCTTCAAGTCTTTATCGGCTAACTGGTCTTTACGGATGGCTGCTGGGCTCCACTTATCTTCTAGTTGGGCGGTGACGACTTTGCAAGGGATCGTTGATGTATCTTCTTTTCTTTCTACGCTACTGCAATGTTTGCAATTCGAGGGGCAAGGTCTTCTGGACAGGGCGTCGGCATTTCCGTGCTTCTTTCCTGGTCTATGCTCTATCACAAAGCGGTATTCCTGCAGACGCCCAAGCCATCTCGCTATCTGCCCCTCGGGATTCTTGAATTGTAGTAACCATTTCAAGGAAGCATGGTCCGTTCTGAGGAGGAATTCTTGACCATACAGATACTTGTGAAAATGTTCAAGTGTTTTCACAATGGCCAGCAGTTCTTTACGAGTGACACAGTAGTTCTTCTCTGTTTTTGACAAGACTTTGCTGAAGTAGCCACTCGTTCACTCGTTCCTCGCCGTCTTGGATTTGGAAAAGCACTCCTCCGAGACCAACGTTACTTGCGCCTGTGTCCACAATAAAGGGTTGTCCAGGTCCGGGGTAGGTCAAAATCAGCGTGGTACAAAGAGACTCTTTTAGTGCTTCAAATGCTCTTTGACATTTCTGGGTCCATTCGAAGGGTGCGTTGTCTTCTGTCAGTCTGTGAAGTGGCTTCGCAATATCAGAGAAGTTTCGTACCAAACGTCGGTAGTAGGTGCAGAGGCCCAGAAAACTTCTCACTTCGTGCTTGTCTCTAGGTAACGGCCAGTTCTTAATGCACTCCGTTTACTCTGGATCCGTTTTCACCCCATCAGTTGTGATGACATGGCCCAAGTATTTCCCCTCCTTTTAAAAATAGGACTGCACTTCCTCGGGTTCAATTTCAAGTTAGCTGCCCTCAACTTCTTGAACACCTCGGCTACATTCTTCATGTGCTCCTCGTATGATCTTCCCAGTACAACTACATCGTCGAGGTAAATCAGGCAGGTCTCCCATTGCAGACCACGAAGTACAGTCTCCATCAATCGTTCAAATGTGGCTGGAGCGTTACATAGACCAAATGGCATCACATTAAACTGCCAAAGTCCATTTCCAGTGGTAAATGCCGTCTTCTCCTTATCTTCTGGACTAACCTCAACTTGCCAATATCCGCTCTTCAAGTCCAATGTCGAAAACCATTTGACTCCAGCTAAGGTGTCCAGAGTGTCGTCAATTCTGGGTAGTGGGTAACTGTCCTTTTTGGTGACCTCATTTAATTTCCTGTAGTCAACACAGAACCGCGTGGATCCATCCTTTTTCTTCACAAGGACTACAGGAGATGCCCTAGGACTCTGCAAAGGCTCTATTGTTCCTATTGCCCCGTTTTCCCACAGTTCCAGCATCGAGGAAGCTGACTTCTTGGTTCAGTTTTATCGTGTACATTTTCACCTGATTTCGATGCTACTCTGAGTTTGCCTATAATCCCAGTTAGTTCCCATATATCGTTGTCCTGGTGCTTCATCCATGGCAGAGACTCTTCGGACCTTCACATGTTCCCTTGAAGCCAACTTCGCTGCTTCGAACTCCAGAGCATAGGACAGAGCATCGTTCAAAGTCCTATGTCTTCCCAGGCGCAGGGCTTGTTGGGTTTCGCCGTCTCTCAGACCGTCGATGAAATGCTGGATGGAAAGTTGTTCCAAGAATTCGGGCGGAGCAGTTGGATAAGCCAGGCAAACAAGTCGAAGAATATCAGCTTCGAAATGCTGAAAATTTTCTCCAGCCAGTTGCAGACGACCCTTTAGTTGCACCTGGTACACATGCTGCATGTATTTGTCCTCATATCTCACCTCCAGATGGTCTTTCAGGTGCTCAAAACTCTGCTGTTGTTCAACAGGTATTCCTTGGAGCACATCTAGGGATTCGCCACGCAGAGCTATGATCAACCCAGTGGCTTTCTCTGAGTCTGTCCAACCATTGGCTGTAACAGCCGCTTCGAATTGTCGGAGATAGGTACCCCAGGACACCTTGCCATCGAATTGAGGTGGTTTGACATTAGCCGATCTGGAGATGCCTTCAGCTTTTATTGCACCTCCTCGTGCCAGGCTCTCCAAGTTCTGCTGTAGTTGTTCGCAGACTTCTTTGACATGTGTTATTTCTACGTCAACTTTTTTATTTTGATTTTTTCGTCTACCTCGTTCTTCAATTCTTCTACTTGTGCATTGAAATCTTCTTTAATAGTCTTCACCTGTTCGTCCAATCTGCCTTCGAGTTTCTGGACTTGTTCTTCCATCTGTTCCTTTAATGCACAGGCCTCTTTTTCTAGTTTTTAAGTTAAATTTTCTCCCAAGGCCTGCATTTGAGTTTCTAATTTTTCTCCTAACGCCTGCGATTGATTTTCTAATTTTTCTCCTAACGCCTGCGATTGTTGGGACTTAATTTCTAATTTTTCCTCTAACGCCTGCGATTGGTTTTCTAGTTTTTCTCCTAAGGCCTGCATCATCTCTAGCAGCTGTGCAAGTTGTGCATCCATGTTGGCCTCTTGACTTCTGGTCACCGGCATAGATCTACAGAAATTCCAGAATATTCTCCAAAATTCCTCAGGAGCACTTGCTATGACTTAAGTTCCTTAAGTTGTGACGAGTCCAACGATATGTCACACTTGGGGTCTAAGTCCACACACGCAAAAAGTTCCCGAAAGTTCGAGACACTTCTTCGCGAACACCTCCACTAGCTTTCTGACGTCGAGACAAGTGCAACGATATTATCACACTTGGTATAAAATCCCACTTCTGACACCACTGTAACACTTTTTACTCGGCAAAAGCGTTTATTGTTTAATTACAATTAATTTGATCGCGTTGATTACAACAACTATCAACTTATACACTCTAAATATCGCTACTAAATATCGCGGTCTAAATATCACCCGGTATATCACTTTGATCTTCACTGGACTACGTTCCAATTCAAACTGACTCTTGGGGCTCGCTGTCGTGCTTATACACACCATTCGAATTCTCTGGAACAATCCTCTAGCTGATTTTGAATCGTCGAGAATCTCTGTGCTGTTCTCGCTCCTTCCAGTATTTTCTCGGACGTTATCTTGTTGGCCCCAATTACGTTAATTGCAACAATCTCGCATAGGCAACCAACAATTCACCGATGTTTTGCTGGTAGAATGTCACAATAATCATTCAACGAGTAACTCAATTAAACGATATATGTATTTAATTCATATATTTTCCAAGATGACTCAATAAAAAGATAATATTATACAGTTAGGTAGATACTTCAAATAGATTGTGTATTATAGTGTTTTATTATTAGGAGACAATGGACAACAAATAAATTAAACGCAATCATATCATGTCACAAACATGTTTGATAGATCTTATCATAACATTCATAACAATCAATTTTGAAAGAGAGTATATGTACTTACTTATATGTGTGAAGATGAGAATTACATCTGTAGAATCCTTCATACAAAATAAAAACAGATGCACGTCATCAAACACATATTTAAGTTTCAGAGCGCACCAGTGCCAGTTTATTATACAATTATTCAGTATTTAGAAATAATTTTGACCAGAATATGTACGGATTCTTTGTGTTAGTCTATTGTTAAATAGCTTATTTTTTCAACATTAAAAAGATACAAAAATTTAAATTTTTATATATTTTTACGTTTGTCGGTGCATAAATAGACAAACACAAAAAAAGAGCAGGAAGAGTTACAGTCCAGTAGGCCATAGTAGAGATTTTTATGTGTTCTTGAAACATATAGGCCTAGTTTTGACCGGTTCCTATGTATTTTTTTGCGTAGAACATGATGCGGGGGGGGGGTCCGTGAGAGCTGAAACCGTCCGCATTTTTTTTAAATTAACAATTTGTCAAAAAAAGTCTTCTTTTCACATTTCCGCTTATATCTCCGTTTCTTGACATATTTTAGATAGCATATGCATATAATAAGTTGTAGCCTATTGAATTTCCAAAATTTTAAACCCAACCCGAAGTCTCCAAGTGTATTGTTAACTTGCAAATGACTGCTAAACTTGAAAAAGTGCTTTTTTTTTTCATCTCGAAAGTAGGGCGACTATGATCATGAAATTTCTTGGAGGGACTGCTGTTTGTAGTATGAAGGTACAAAAAAACATTTCAGCTCGATCCGTTAATAACTTTTCGAGTAATTAACGGTCGCATTTTTTGCCATTTTTTTGTTTATGGTACGATATTGACCGGGTTGGGGTAAAACATCATGATCATAGTCGCCCTACTTTCGAAGTAAAAAAAATGGTGAAAAAAATCACTCTTTCAACTTCAGCAGTAATTTGCAAGTTAACAATAGCACTTGGAGACTTCGGGTTGGGCTTAAAATTTTGGAAATTCAATAGGCTACAACTTCTTATATACATATGCTATAAAATATGCCAAGAAACCGAGATATAAGCGGAATTGTGAAAAAAAATACGTTTTTTTTTTCACAAATTGTTAATTCAAAAAATTAGCGGACGGTTTCAGATCTACGGACCCCGCGCATTGTGTTTTACGCAAAAAAAATACATGATGATACAAAAAAGACTTGATATTTCTGGAGGTATTGGCAATTTTTTAAAAATAAAGCAAGTTTATTTTATTAGCTTATATTTTCTAAGTAACTTGAGTTACTAAACAATTTGTATTCTGTAACTGTAGCACAAAAGTCATCAAAACTTAAGCAACCCTCAAAAAATGGGTATAATGATGTCGTCAAAAAATGGGTACTTATATGTCGAAATCGTTACAGACTCTATGTAAGATCGTTTAGCACTTTCAGATAAACATAAGGAATATATTTCCAAGTAGCATGAGTTATTGCCAGATTTCAGTTTAGTGAAGCTACTTTTTGAAAGTATTTTCACTTTTCACCCTTCACTTATCCATTTCCGTAAAATACGTAAGTTATAAATTTAACTTTTTTCATTATTAAGTAATTAATTTAAGAAAAAGGTAACATTTCACGGAGAGTTTGCAAGAACTGCTATTTATTTTTTGTGTATGTTACGCACTCATATGATTTGCCTTACACGTAAATAAATGTGAATCAAAACATATTTCGGTCAAAGGCATTTATTGGAAAGCGATGTTTTTTATAAGACTATTAGACAAATATATTTACTACACCTTACAATAAACCGATAATTACTAACAATTAGAATAAAAAATAAATTAGAAACATTAGGACATGGTTATTATTAGAGTCCGGAAAATGTGCGACAACGCAGGGTAGGACTCGTAATCCGTTATGTCATTGATGGAAGGACATTAAAGATGTGTTAATAATGTACATACCTATTGCCTATGCATATAGTTGTAGAAGGAAAATGATCGTTCCACATATACTGAAGTTAAAGTTGAAAATTCAAAATAATTCACATGGACAGAGGACGCACATTATTTTCACTAATTTCGCACAGTTCTCTATATCACTACCAGTTGTTTATTGCCACTAACATCAATACATTATTATTTTTTGCATCTACAGAGGACAATGAACGTGTTACTACTATGTCTATTTTTTTAGGCCCACCGCAGACGACCGACTATCGGTCACCTACAATTTTGTCTGTATGAATGTATACGTTTAAATGAGATACCGCAGACGGCCCGAAAGACGGCCCGACAGAAAGACGGCCCGACTAAAAAGTTGGATTTGTCTGCGGTGTCTTCCTTCAAAATAATCGGTGACCGACTGTCTGTCGTGTGCGGTGGGTCTAAGTCGTTGTTTGCAAAACCTGTTTACTAACTATCAATATCGCGGGTGAAATTCCTAAAACCCCTAAAATTCGTATCAGAACATTAACGACCTTATTACCGCAAATATATGTTGTATCCACTGTTCGCCACAGAAATGTATTGCGTATGTCATTGACATGACACGTTGATGTCAATGATGAAATTGATTTACGTAATGTACGGCTACTAGACAATGGAAAAACCGATACATATTTTGCAAAAAACGTCTAAAATGAATATTGTCGACCACATTCCACGAAAGCTACTTGTGCAAAACATTATGCACAAATCAAACCAAAATTCCTCTTTTGTGGCACTAAGGTACCAGTAATATTTTGTTGATGGATATTCGAATCTAAATGTCTTTCGCAGTCTCGGCGTCTTCGAAATATATATAGACAATTGCAATAAATACATCAACTATGTGATCCGTTTATTGTAAAATCTTAGCAGTTTTCAATCAACTTTGTCAGTCTATTCACAAATGGTAACGACTGTGCCATTATTGTAAAAAAGGGCACAAAATCATATTATATGTAAATACACTACACGAACTCACGAGTTAGTCACTCACGACACATAAAATTATTTTGAACTCTGCGTTCTACCGTCCATCCGCTCGCATCGAGCTAACGTGAAATGATACGCAATCGGCGCACACACTGTCCCTGGCATACGAATGCACGGGCAAAAAAAGCAGGCGTATATCATTTACAAGACACTTAAAAAATACGGTTTATATTTTGATTAAAAACAGTATAATCGTAGAGTTGTATACTGCCGACCCTGCATTGTGGTACACTTTCCGAACCCAAGTTATTACACAAGGCATAAACTAAAGGAAAATTTTGAACTCTCAAAAATTCATTGTGTTTTGCCAGCCAGAGAAATGGGCTTTCAATGAGTCAAACTGATTGTGAGATCTCCACCTAAGAGGTCTCGCCAAAGGCTTCCCGCTTCCAACGAACTGTGTAAACTTTGCCGCGTCTTCGGGGGCAAGCGAGAAGAGAAATAGGCTTTCAGTACGTTAAACTGAGATAGCTACCAATACGCCGATGCATCAACTCTCGAGGATAATTATATTCAATATCATATAAAACGGCATACCTATTTACTCACAGTATGCTTTTCTATTGCATAATGCATATGATTGCGCACTTCCTTTATGAAATGCCGCAAAATTTTGTCCAACTTTGCAACAAACGATGGAGCTGGATTTATAAACTCTTGGCGTGACCTTGGCGCTGTCGCCGTAGCAGCTCAAAGACGCCATAAGAAACTGCCATTTGTGCTAGATTTCCTTGTTTTGTTTCATAAATTAAGGTTATGTTCTTCATAACCTAAATTTGTTTTGTTTGTGGTTTTTATTTTGTAAACATAGATTTGATAAACACTAACACCAAAATTAAGGGATTGTTAGGTGTAACATTATGTTTATATGCAGTGTTAAAATTACAACATGTTAAAAACAAAAGGATATTTAAAGTTAGACCTATAAATAGGGCTCGAAGAATTTCTGGGAGCTTTCACCATTTTAACAAACAAAATTTTAATGTCAAAGCGTGGAAAATGTCTAAAATCATATGCTTAAAGTCATTTAATAAAACGTCATATAACGTGACTACATTCATGCGCTATGGATTGGTCGCGGTGTTCGTGCTACCAGTTTGCTACGAATGCCAAACGCTAAAACATAACATTTAGTAATTGAATTAGTAAGAGCGCCAGAATTCGACGCCAGCGCAGTTTATAAACGACTATACCGTAAACCTACTGTTTTTACGGTATAGTCGTTAGTATATTTTACTTTGGACATGGACGCCAGCGCCAACTCCAAGGCGGGCGATAAGTTTATAAATCTAGCTTAATACTACGAGCATAGTACGTTTTTTTTTCTTTACTTTTACCTCATGTATCAAATTAGATTAGGTTAAATATTCTTTATTAATTACTTTATAAGAACAAAGTTTGTAGGTTAGTTGACTTATTATTATTATGGTATTACTGTCTATTTACCATTGAAATCGATTCGTGATTTATGTCGAGGCAGAATACAAATTCGCCACTACTGAAGGACTATATCATGACAAACATAAAATTATCACAATTTCACAAACTTATTTTAAATTACTTTCAAACCCTGGAGTGTCTAATCTGAATAGATAAGACCACTTGTGTATGTGTAACACTTAACATATCTGTTACATGTTACATGTTTTTGATAACCGAAACCGTATTGAAATGAACAACGTTCACGAACAATCGTCTTGATATATATCATTTCAATGAACACTTACTTTCATTGATAAGATTTGTCTCTTTTGATGCAAAATTAAAGTGACCTGCTAACAATTGCTATAATATACTACACTTTAGTTCATAATACTATATTTCACTTATCTTCACATTTATTTTAACTCAATTTCAATTAGATAGAGCTATTTGATAACGTGATCAGCATTATAACAGCCTTGTTATTGTTACATTATTAATTTAATTTGAGTGACTAAGGAACAAAAATAATGATATGGTTTGATCCCCTTTAAAATTTACAGTTTCCAAGTAAAGTAGCAGGAGATAAGTCTATAATTCAACTCTTTTAATTAAACTCTTTTAATAGACAAGTTTTGCCCTAAGTTTTCACATTTTATTTCAAAGTCTTGAAATTCAGTTAGTGCACAGTGGAAGCTTAGTCTTCAACATTTATTTACTCATGTTCTTACACAACATTTCAAAATAATGACAGGAAGATTAACTCCCTGCTAGTGCAGCAATTGCACTTACTTATATATTATATTAACACCTTATTATTCTGAAAATGTTAATACATCTCAGAATTAGTTTCCCTCTAATATAGATAATGTAGGTACTAGTAAAGCTGTACTTTGATATCACCTACTCATCTAACTTGCATATTGGGGTGGGATGGGAACCCAACGCAATTTGCATTCTAATAGTTGGCTTTTTATGTTTGTAAATTATTTTATACCTAATGTTGCTTAGTAGAAACTTATATTTGGGATCAGTACAAATAAAAGATTTGTTCGTATATTTTTGACGTCAATAATTTTTATTCATAATCAACTAATCAGCAGGTTGACAGTAACTTCATGATTAAATTTCAATTAGTTGAATACAGCGAATGAATTGAAAAACTTATTTGTTTTAAGAGCTGTGTTGAAGTCTAACATATTCACATATACGAAAAAAACTATTCTTTTTTCAAATGCTTTGAATTAAAAATCGCTTTTTTTCGAAATATTTTTATTAAAATTCGAGATTTTAAGTTTTTAACATCAACAAAATCTAAGAACATATTTTTTACAGGCAAAAACCCAGATAAAAAAAATATTTTGTCCCATTGCCACTCATAAGTATACATTTCCATTGTCATTGTTTTAATTGTATAAAATAACTATGAGATAGAATTCATATAGATCTTAGATTTTATCAAGAAAATAATTTTTACAAGAGGAAGGTAACTTCCAGAAAAACGTGCGCAAATATTTACGCTTTAAACAATAAAATAATGACAAGCAAATTTCATTTTATTTTTACTAATACACAATTTTGAACAATTGACAAATCTGAACACGCGTAAGAAATTAATTTTCAGTAGTAGATATCAAGCCATTAAAAAAAATCATCCTTTGTCAACAAAAATATGTTCTTTCTTGATTTTCCAAAAAAAAGTAAAGCGTCAAGTTATTTGAACTGTTTTCACTATAAAAAGCTAGGTTTTTATCTTACAATTAGTCATATAAAGATGTGCCATTTAAATAATAAAACCATGTTATAACACAAGGATAAATAAAATATAATAGAATAAAAATGTCCTACTTACATTTTTTGCTGTTATAGTAGGTTCAATATAAAAGAAAATATTTTCTAATTTCAAAGCCTTAAGGTTAAACCAAGATTCATCACTACTCATTAGTAAGAAAGCTTTTCCTATAATTTCGTGGTTATTATTAGTAGGTTTTTATTTTACTATTTCTTAGCGTTTACCTAATATTTCTAATAAATATTAGAAAATACAATATTTTTAAAACTTGCGTAAAAATATGCGTATATGTATATACATTGAAAAGCGAATTTGCCCTTCAGTAAAACTATATTCTACCTTCCCGTAACATGGTGTCACAAAATTTCCAATCAATGGAAGTTCATCTTGATCAACTTGCACTACATGTTTGTGCAGGACCCCTGTAGTGTAGTGCAAGTTTTTTTAGGTTGTTCCTGAAGAGTAATAAGTTTTGGAACAATAAAATTTTATTGTCACATCCATTCCGTAAGTGAGTCTTACTTATAGAATACATATAAACACTAACATACATATGAGGGGTATAGATGCTAAACTCATATTATCCACTTTTAAAAAAATTTCAGGAAGAAGGAATAACTGATTTCTCACTTTTCAAGTGAGTTAAGTCTCTGATATATTTTTTTTTTTTGGTATTTGTATTAGAACTTATACAACAATATTGGACTCCAAGAAAGTGAATTAAAATTTGGATAATGTGAGTTTTGATACAATTTTTTGGATAATGGTAGTTTTACTCCAAATTAATCTACATAATATTATTTTTTACACTAAAATTCATGAAGTTAAGCTAAGAAAAGGAACCATCTAAGAAAGCTAAACAAGAAGAGAAGCAAAACTCACATTCTCCTTAGGCAGTCCGGCAGGCGGTCATATTGGTTTATCGCTTTAAGCTTTTTCATTGGTGAATATGGATAATGTGAGTTTTGGCAACTTCTGATCGTGGAACAATGTGACTTTTGAAACAATTCACAGATTTCACAATTTAAAAGTTTATTAAAACTTATTTGTTTTAAGAGCTGTGTTGAAGTCTAACATATTCACATATACGAAAAAACTATTCTTTTTTTCAAATGCTTTGAATTAAAAATCGCTTTTTTTTCGAAATATTTTTATTAAAATTCGAGATTTTAAGTTTTTAACATCAACAAAATCTAAGAACATATTTTTTACAGGCAAAAACCCAGATAAAAAAATATTTTGTCCCATTGCCACTCATAAGTATACATTTCCATTGTCATTGTTTTAATTGTATAAAATAACTATGAGATAGAATTCATATAGATCTTAGATTTTATCAAGAAAATAATTTTTACAAGAGGGAAGGTAACTTCCAGAGAAAACGTGCGCAAATATTTACGCTTTAAACAATAAAATAATGACAAGCAAATTTCATTTTATTTTTACTAATACACAATTTTGAACAATTGACAAATCTGAACACGTGTAAGAAATTAATTTTCAGTAGTAGATATCAAGCCATTAAAAAAAATCATCCTTTGTCAACAAAAATATGTTCTTTCTTGATTTTTCCAAAAAAAGTAAAGCGTCAAGTTATTTGAACTGTTTTCACTATAAAAAGCTAGGTTTTTATCTTACAATTAGTCATATAAAGATGTGCCATTTAAATAATAAAACCATGTTATAACACAAGGATAAATAAAATATAATAGAATAAAAATGTCCTACTTACATTTTTTGCTGTTATAGTAGGTTCAATATAAAAGAAAATATTTTCTAATTTCAAAGCCTTAAGGATTAAACCAAGATTCATCACTACTCATTAGTAAGAAAGCTTTTCCTATAATTTCGTGGTTATTATTAGTAGGTTTTTATTTTTACTATTTCTTAGCGTTTACCTAATATTTCTAATAAATATTAGAAAATACTATATTTTTAAAACTTGCGTAAAAATATGCGTATATGTATATACATTGAAAAGCGAATTTGCCCTTCAGTAAAACTATATTCTACCTTCCCGTAACATGGTGTCACAAAATTTCCAATCAATGGAAGTTCATCTTGATCAACTTGCACTACATGTTTGTGCAGGACCCCTGTAGTGTAGTGCAAGTTTTTTTTAGGTTGTTCCTGAAGAGTAATAAGTTTTGGAACAATAAAATTTTATTGTCACATCCATTCCGTAAGTGAGTCTTACTTATAGAATACATATAAACACTAACATACATATGAGGGGTATAGATGCTAAACTCATATTATCCACTTTTAAAAAAAATTTCAGGAAGAAGGAATAACTGATTTCTCACTTTTCAAGTGAGTTAAGTCTCTGATATATTTTTTTTTTTGGTATTTGTGTTAGAACTTATACAACAATATTGGACTCCAAGAAAGTGAATTAAAATTTGGATAATGTGAGTTTTGATACAATTTTTTGGATAATGGTAGTTTTACTCCAAATTATTCTACATAATATTATTTTTTACACTAAAATTCATGAAGTTAAGCTAAGAAAAGGAACCATCTAAGAAAGCTAAACAAGAAGAGAAGCAAAACTCACATTCTCCTTAGGCAGTCCGGCAGGCGGTCATATTGGTTTATCGCTTTAAGCTTTTTCATTGGTGAATATGGATAATGTGAGTTTTGGCAACTTCTGATCGTGGAACAATGTGACTTTTGAAACAATTCACAGATTTCACAATTTAAAAGTTTATTAAAACTTATTTGTTTTAAGAGCTGTGTTGAAGTCTAACATATTCACATATACGAAAAAACTATTCTTTTTTTCAAATGCTTTGAATTAAAAATCGCTTTTTTTTCGAAATATTTTTATTAAAATTCGAGATTTTAAGTTTTTAACATCAACAAAATCTAAGAACATATTTTTTACAGGCAAAAACCCAGATAAAAAAATATTTTGTCCCATTGCCACTCATAAGTATACATTTCCATTGTCATTGTTTTAATTGTATAAAATAACTATGAGATAGAATTCATATAGATCTTAGATTTTATCAAGAAAATAATTTTTACAAGAGGAAGGTAACTTCCAGAAAAACGTGCGCAAATATTTACGCTTTAAACAATAAAATAATGACAAGCAAATTTCATTTTATTTTTACTAATACACAATTTTGAACAATTGACAAATCTGAACACGTGTAAGAAATTAATTTTCAGTAGTAGATATCAAGCCATTAAAAAAAATCATCCTTTGTCAACAAAAATATGTTCTTTCTTGATTTTCCAAAAAAAGTAAAGCGTCAAGTTATTTGAACTGTTTTCACTATAAAAAGCTAGGTTTTTATCTTACAATTAGTCATATAAAGATGTGCCATTTAAATAATAAAACCATGTTATAACACAAGGATAAATAAAATATAATAGAATAAAAATGTCCTACTTACATTTTTTGCTGTTATAGTAGGTTCAATATAAAAGAAAATATTTTCTAATTTCAAAGCCTTAAGGATTAAACCAAGATTCATCACTACTCATTAGTAAGAAAGCTTTTCCTATAATTTCGTGGTTATTATTAGTAGGTTTTTATTTTACTATTTCTTAGCGTTTACCTAATATTTCTAATAAATATTAGAAAATACTATATTTTTAAAACTTGCGTAAAAATATGCGTATATGTATATACATTGAAAAGCGAATTTGCCCTTCAGTAAAACTATATTCTACCTTCCCGTAACATGGTGTCACAAAATTTCCAATCAATGGAAGTTCATCTTGATCAACTTGCACTACATGTTTGTGCAGGACCCCTGTAGTGTAGTGCAAGTTTTTTTAGGTTGTTCCTGAAGAGTAATAAGTTTTGGAACAATAAAATTTTATTGTCACATCCATTCCGTAAGTGAGTCTTACTTATAGAATACATATAAACACTAACATACATATGAGGGGTATAGATGCTAAACTCATATTATCCACTTTTAAAAAAATTTCAGGAAGAAGGAATAACTGATTTCTCACTTTTCAAGTGAGTTAAGTCTCTGATATATTTTTTTTTTTGGTATTTGTGTTAGAACTTATACAACAATATTGGACTCCAAGAAAGTGAATTAAAATTTGGATAATGTGAGTTTTGATACAATTTTTTGGATAATGGTAGTTTTACTCCAAATTATTCTACATAATATTATTTTTTTACACTAAAATTCATGAAGTTAAGCTAAGAAAAGGAACCATCTAAGAAAGCTAAACAAGAAGAGAAGCAAAACTCACATTCTCCTTAGGCAGTCCGGCAGGCGGTCATATTGGTTTATCGCTTTAAGCTTTTTCATTGGTGAATATGGATAATGTGAGTTTTGGCAACTTCTGATCGTGGAACAATGTGACTTTTGAAACAATTCACAGATTTCACAATTTAAAAGTTTATTAAAACTTATTTGTTTTAAGAGCTGTGTTGAAGTCTAACATATTCACATATACGAAAAAACTATTCTTTTTTCAAATGCTTTGAATTAAAAATCGCTTTTTTTTCGAAATATTTTTATTAAAATTCGAGATTTTAAGTTTTTAACATCAACAAAATCTAAGAACATATTTTTTACAGGCAAAAACCCAGATAAAAAAATATTTTGTCCCATTGCCACTCATAAGTATACATTTCCATTGTCATTGTTTTAATTGTATAAAATAACTATGAGATAGAATTCATATAGATCTTAGATTTTATCAAGAAAATAATTTTTACAAGAGGAAGGTAACTTCCAGAAAAACGTGCGCAAATATTTACGCTTTAAACAATAAAATAATGACAAGCAAATTTCATTTTATTTTTACTAATACACAATTTTGAACAATTGACAAATCTGAACACGTGTAAGAAATTAATTTTCAGTAGTAGATATCAAGCCATTAAAAAAAATCATCCTTTGTCAACAAAAATATGTTCTTTCTTGATTTTCCAAAAAAGTAAAGCGTCAAGTTATTTGAACTGTTTTCACTATAAAAAGCTAGGTTTTTATCTTACAATTAGTCATATAAAGATGTGCCATTTAAATAATAAAACCATGTTATAACACAAGGATAAATAAAATATAATAGAATAAAAATGTCCTACTTACATTTTTTGCTGTTATAGTAGGTTCAATATAAAAGAAAATATTTTCTAATTTCAAAGCCTTAAGGATTAAACCAAGATTCATCACTACTCATTAGTAAGAAAGCTTTTCCTATAATTTCGTGGTTATTATTAGTAGGTTTTTTATTTTACTATTTCTTAGCGTTTACCTAATATTTCTAATAAATATTAGAAAATACTATATTTTTAAAACTTGCGTAAAAATATGCGTATATGTATATACATTGAAAAGCGAATTTGCCCTTCAGTAAAACTATATTCTACCTTCCCGTAACATGGTGTCACAAAATTTCCAATCAATGGAAGTTCATCTTGATCAACTTGCACTACATGTTTGTGCAGGACCCCTGTAGTGTAGTGCAAGTTTTTTTAGGTTGTTCCTGAAGAGTAATAAGTTTTGGAACAATAAAATTTTATTGTCACATCCATTCCGTAAGTGAGTCTTACTTATAGAATACATATAAACACTAACATACATATGAGGGTATAGATGCTAAACTCATATTATCCACTTTTAAAAAAATTTCAGGAAGAAGGAATAACTGATTTCTCACTTTTCAAGTGAGTTAAGTCTCTGATATATTTTTTTTTTGGTATTTGTGTTAGAACTTATACAACAATATTGGACTCCAAGAAAGTGAATTAAAATTTGGATAATGTGAGTTTTGATACAATTTTTTGGATAATGGTAGTTTTACTCCAAATTATTCTACATAATATTATTTTTTACACTAAAATTCATGAAGTTAAGCTAAGAAAAGGAACCATCTAAGAAAGCTAAACAAGAAGAGAAGCAAAACTCACATTCTCCTTAGGCAGTCCGGCAGGCGGTCATATTGGTTTATCGCTTTAAGCTTTTTCATTGGTGAATATGGATAATGTGAGTTTTGGCAACTTCTGATCGTGGAACAATGTGACTTTTGAAACAATTCACAGATTTCACAATTTAAAAAGTTTATTAAAACTTATTTGTTTTAAGAGCTGTGTTGAAGTCTAACATATTCACATATACGAAAAAACTATTCTTTTTTCAAATGCTTTGAATTAAAAATCGCTTTTTTTCGAAATATTTTTATTAAAATTCGAGATTTTAAGTTTTTAACATCAACAAAATCTAAGAACATATTTTTTACAGGCAAAAACCCAGATAAAAAAATATTTTGTCCCATTGCCACTCATAAGTATACATTTCCATTGCCATTGTTTTAATTGTATAAAATAACTATGAGATAGAATTCATATAGATCTTAGATTTTATCAAGAAAATAATTTTTACAAGAGGAAGGTAACTTCCAGAAAAACGTGCGCAAATATTTACGCTTTAAACAATAAAATAATGACAAGCAAATTTCATTTTATTTTTATTAATACACAATTTTGAACAATTGACAAATCTGAACACGTGTAAGAAATTAATTTTCAGTAGTAGATATCAAGCCATTAAAAAAAATCATCCTTTGTCAACAAAAATATGTTCTTTCTTGATTTTCCAAAAAAAGTAAAGCGTCAAGTTATTTGAACTGTTTTCACTATAAAAAGCTAGGTTTTTATCTTACAATTAGTCATATAAAGATGTGCCATTTAAATAATAAAACCATGTTATAACACAAGGATAAATAAAAATATAATAGAATAAAAATGTCCTACTTACATTTTTTGCTGTTATAGTAGGTTCAATATAAAAGAAAATATTTTCTAATTTCAAAGCCTTAAGGATTAAACCAAGATTCATCACTACTCATTAGTAAGAAAGCTTTTCCTATAATTTCGTGGTTATTATTAGTAGGTTTTTATTTTACTATTTCTTAGCGTTTACCTAATATTTCTAATAAATATTAGAAAATACTATATTTTTAAAACTTGCGTAAAAATATGCGTATATGTATATACATTGAAAAGCGAATTTGCCCTTCAGTAAAACTATATTCTACCTTCCCGTAACATGGTGTCACAAAATTTCCAATCAATGGAAGTTCATCTTGATCAACTTGCACTACATGTTTGTGCAGGACCCCTGTAGTGTAGTGCAAGTTTTTTTAGGTTGTTCCTGAAGAGTAATAAGTTTTGGAACAATAAAAATTTTATTGTCACATCCATTCCGTAAGTGAGTCTTACTTATAGAATACATATAAACACTAACATACATATGAGGGGTATAGATGCTAAACTCATATTATCCACTTTTAAAAAAATTTCAGGAAGAAGGAATAACTGATTTCTCACTTTTCAAGTGAGTTAAGTCTCTGATATATTTTTTTTTTTTGGTATTTGTATTAGAACTTATACAACAATATTGGACTCCAAGAAAGTGAATTAAAATTTGGATAATGTGAGTTTTGATACAATTTTTTGGATAATGGTAGTTTTACTCCAAATTATTCTACATAATATTATTTTTTACACTAAAATTCATGAAGTTAAGCTAAGAAAAGGAACCATCTAAGAAAGCTAAACAAGAAGAGAAGCAAAACTCACATTCTCCTTAGGCAGTCGGGCAGGCGGTCATATTGGTTTATCGCTTTAAGCTTTTTCATTGGTGAATATGGATAATGTGAGTTTTGGCAACTTCTGATCGTGGAACAATGTGACTTTTGAAACAATTCACAGATTTCACAATTTAAAAGTTTATTAAAACTTATTTGTTTTAAGAGCTGTGTTGAAGTCTAACATATTCACATATACGAAAAAACTATTCTTTTTTCAAATGCTTTGAATTAAAAATCGCTTTTTTTCGAAATATTTTTATTAAAATTCGAGATTTTAAGTTTTTAACATCAACAAAATCTAAGAACATATTTTTTTACAGGCAAAAACCCAGATAAAAAAATATTTTGTCCCATTGCCACTCATAAGTATACATTTCCATTGTCATTGTTTTAATTGTATAAAATAACTATGAGATAGAATTCATATAGATCTTAGATTTTATCAAGAAAATAATTTTTACAAGAGGAAGGTAACTTCCAGAAAAACGTGCGCAAATATTTACGCTTTAAACAATAAAATAATGACAAGCAAATTTCATTTTATTTTTACTAATACACAATTTTGAACAATTGACAAATCTGAACACGTGTAAGAAATTAATTTTCAGTAGTAGATATCAAGCCATTAAAAAAAATCATCCTTTGTCAACAAAAATATGTTCTTTCTTGATTTTCCAAAAAAAGTAAAGCGTCAAGTTATTTGAACTGTTTTCACTATAAAAAGCTAGGTTTTTATCTTACAATTAGTCATATAAAGATGTGCCATTTAAATAATAAAACCATGTTATAACACAAGGATAAATAAAATATAATAGAATAAAAATGTCCTACTTACATTTTTTGCTGTTATAGTAGGTTCAATATAAAAGAAAATATTTTCTAATTTCAAAGCCTTAAGGATTAAACCAAGATTCATCACTACTCATTAGTAAGAAAGCTTTTCCTATAATTTCGTGGTTATTATTAGTAGGTTTTTATTTTACTATTTCTTAGCGTTTACCTAATATTTCTAATAAATATTAGAAAATACTATATTTTTAAAACTTGCGTAAAAATATGCGTATATGTATATACATTGAAAAGCGAATTTGCCCTTCAGTAAAACTATATTCTACCTTCCCGTAACATGGTGTCACAAAATTTCCAATCAATGGAAGTTCATCTTGATCAACTTGCACTACATGTTTGTGCAGGACCCCTGTAGTGTAGTGCAAGTTTTTTTAGGTTGTTCCTGAAGAGTAATAAGTTTTGGAACAATAAAATTTTATTGTCACATCCATTCCGTAAGTGAGTCTTACTTATAGAATACATATAAACACTAACATACATATGAGGGGTATAGATGCTAAACTCATATTATCCACTTTTAAAAAAAATTTCAGGAAGAAGGAATAACTGATTTCTCACTTTTCAAGTGAGTTAAGTCTCTGATATATTTTTTTTTTTGGTATTTGTGTTAGAACTTATACAACAATATTGGACTCCAAGAAAGTGAATTAAAATTTGGATAATGTGAGTTTTGATACAATTTTTTGGATAATGGTAGTTTTACTCCAAATTATTCTACATAATATTATTTTTTACACTAAAATTCATGAAGTTAAGCTAAGAAAAGGAACCATCTAAGAAAGCTAAACAAGAAGAGAAGCAAAACTCACATTCTCCTTAGGCAGTCCGGCAGGCGGTCATATTGGTTTATCGCTTTAAGCTTTTTCATTGGTGAATATGGATAATGTGAGTTTTGGCAACTTCTGATCGTGGAACAATGTGACTTTTGAAACAATTCACAGATTTCACAATTTAAAAGTTTATTAAAACTTATTTGTTTTAAGAGCTGTGTTGAAGTCTAACATATTCACATATACGAAAAAACTATTCTTTTTTCAAATGCTTTGAATTAAAAATCGCTTTTTTTCGAAATATTTTTATTAAAATTCGAGATTTTAAGTTTTTAACATCAACAAAATCTAAGAACATATTTTTTACAGGCAAAAACCCAGATAAAAAAATATTTTGTCCCATTGCCACTCATAAGTATACATTTCCATTGTCATTGTTTTAATTGTATAAAATAACTATGAGATAGAATTCATATAGATCTTAGATTTTATCAAGAAAATAATTTTTACAAGAGGAAGGTAACTTCCAGAAAAACGTGCGCAAATATTTACGCTTTAAACAATAAAATAATGACAAGCAAATTTCATTTTATTTTTACTAATACACAATTTTGAACAATTGACAAATCTGAACACGTGTAAGAAATTAATTTTCAGTAGTAGATATCAAGCCATTAAAAAAAATCATCCTTTGTCAACAAAAATATGTTCTTTCTTGATTTTCCAAAAAAAGTAAAGCGTCAAGTTATTTGAACTGTTTTCACTATAAAAAGCTAGGTTTTTTATCTTACAATTAGTCATATAAAGATGTGCCATTTAAATAATAAAACCATGTTATAACACAAGGATAAATAAAATATAATAGAATAAAAATGTCCTACTTACATTTTTTGCTGTTATAGTAGGTTCAATATAAAAGAAAATATTTTCTAATTTCAAAGCCTTAAGGATTAAACCAAGATTCATCACTACTCATTAGTAAGAAAGCTTTTCCTATAATTTCGTGGTTATTATTAGTAGGTTTTTATTTTACTATTTCTTAGCGTTTACCTAATATTTCTAATAAATATTAGAAAATACTATATTTTAAAACTTGCGTAAAAATATGCGTATATGTATATACATTGAAAAGCGAATTTGCCCTTCAGTAAAACTATATTCTACCTTCCCGTAACATGGTGTCACAAAATTTCCAATCAATGGAAGTTCATCTTGATCAACTTGCACTACATGTTTGTGCAGGACCCCTGTAGTGTAGTGCAAGTTTTTTTTAGGTTGTTCCTGAAGAGTAATAAGTTTTGGAACAATAAAATTTTATTGTCACATCCATTCCGTAAGTGAGTCTTACTTATAGAATACATATAAACACTAACATACATATGAGGGGTATAGATGCTAAACTCATATTATCCACTTTTAAAAAAATTTCAGGAAGAAGGAATAACTGATTTCTCACTTTTCAAGTGAGTTAAGTCTCTGATATATTTTTTTTTGGTATTTGTGTTAGAACTTATACAACAATATTGGACTCCAAGAAAGTGAATTAAAATTTGGATAATGTGAGTTTTGATACAATTTTTTGGATAATGGTAGTTTTACTCCAAATTATTCTACATAATATTATTTTTTACACTAAAATTCATGAAGTTAAGCTAAGAAAAGGAACCATCTAAGAAAGCTAAACAAGAAGAGAAGCAAAACTCACATTCTCCTTAGGCAGTCCGGCAGGCGGTCATATTGGTTTATCGCTTTAAGCTTTTTCATTGGTGAATATGGATAATGTGAGTTTTGGCAACTTCTGATCGTGGAACAATGTGACTTTTGAAACAATTCACAGATTTCACAATTTAAAATAAATACGAAAATCTGAGTTTTGTACCACTTCTAAATTTCAAAATGGTGTAGTTCAACACGATGAACAAGATAGCGCCACTAACTCTATTTCTAAAAATTATTTATAATCTGAGTTTTGCATCTGTACTCCTCATATAAACATTAACATCAGATATTGAGAGAACCTATTTTCTCTTAGCGGATTTACTGGATGAAATATTGAATTTAACCAAATGCAGGTAGATCTATTCACTCCAAATTGATTTTAAGACTACATGGTTGAGTAATCAAAATCATATTTTTCCAGATGTTTTTTAAACTTCAACCTTGTTGAGGTACGGGTGAACATCAACCAAATTCAAAGAGAATTTTTAGAGTGACTTTTCACATTTGTTGGAACAGTTTTAGGAGGAGGACCACGATATTTCAGTACAAAATAAGGATAATTCTAATATGCAGGTCCATTTACAGCTGGAAACTAATACGATGCGATTGGTTACTGGAAGCGTAGAGATGCTGAACACATATGTTTCCATACAATACTTTAAAAAAGTTGACCATAAATATTCTTTGACCATTTAATTCAAAATCTAATGTGACGTGGAAGAGATTTTCTGCAGCCAGATTCGTGCTTTAACGTCAAGAAATATGTTAATGACCTTCTTGCAATCCCATAACTACCTAAACCTACAACTTTGCAGAGTTGTGTTATTAAAGTTGCACTCATGTGATCAATAAATGCTAAAATGTGATCGTTAATTTTTCAATTGTATTTTTTGCCCTGACGCCATTCTTGCCTTGAGTGCGTTGCTCAGCCACTTCACAATGTCTACTCTCCTAAAATGTTTTAGAGATATTCGACGATAAAGATCAAAGATTAAATTGAGATATTTCAGGACGTTTTCTATAAAATTGGATGGATGGGTGAATGTTCTTTAATAGTTCATTTTGTTGTTCGAAAGGTAAGCAAACTTTGTAATAACTAATTTGTTGCTTTTAGTTATCATACTACTTAATTGACTTGGTAAACATCAAACTTAGAACATTCGTACATGACTCGTTCTGTAGGAAACAATATGTTTAATTAAGTTATATTAAAATATATAAATATACCAAGTCACATTAAAATGAGTAAGTTTTCCCTAACTTACAGTTATTTATTAAAATGTATTGTGAACTTCCACTACGTGTTAGTTTTCGGAAAGCATTGAAAGTTACATACAGGATTAACTAATATTATTTTTTTTTATAATTACAGAAAGAGCAGAATGAAATTCTTCGTAGTTTTCGCTGCCGTAGTTTTGGCAATTAACGCCACTTCTATCTCAGATAAGTGGTCGGAATTCAAGGTAAAACACAGAATATTATCAACATGTCTCTTTAAACATGACAATGGCAAAATTTAACTTGGCATAATTGATCCAATTAACCACAAACAATTATATGTTAATCCAAACATTTGTGGAAACAAATTGAAAATTAGTTTGAATACATTTTCCCATTAGTATATTACAAGTTCCAAAAAATTCCGTTTGATGAAAAGCCGTAATCTTAAAATTACCGACGCTATTTTGGATATCTCGAACAAATAATTATTATCATCCCTAAGCAATCGACAATATGGAAAATTCTGAACCGCTGTTGAGCCAACGTTTTAATACATTGATATATCGGAAGATTATTTTTATTACACTACATAAAACGTCACATAGTATTCATGGCACCCTAAATATACAAAATATCTTTTTAAACCTGCATTTACGCTTTAATCGCACTCTTATACGCTATAAAAATATTATTACCCTTATCTCAGGTACAACCATAGTGCAATTTGATTTGACCAGAGCTACATCTATTACATCTCCCTTAAAAGCCAAAGAACGGCACTATTTCTCATATTTCATTCCTAAACTTACAAGTCCTTTAAAATTTGCACTCAGATTAAGATTTCCGTCAATGATTATTAAATATTGCTTACTGAGTTTCCTCTTTCCCACTCGCATAAGAAGGAATACCATTGGCCTCCCCCTGTCTTTGCAAGTAAGTCTGTTGCATTTGATCCAATAATGTTTGATCTAAAATTGTCCAAAGGCTAGGTGTTCCTACATCCAAGAGTGTTAGACCTACTGAAAATAAAGAATTAAAAACCGTTCGCAGTAATTTTTCATCAAAATTGGAGTCTTTGAAAACATTTGTTTGTGCCAAATTTTCGGTTAAGAACTAGGACAATGCCAACTTGATCCAGGGTTTATGATCCATGATATTTTGGAAATAAAAAATTGATCTTTCCATTTCAAGACAAAATACGGACGCGAATACAGGAGCCTTAAGGAGGAACAACTGCGATTCGCCATCTTCCAAGACAACGTGAAGAAAATCGAAGCACACAATGAAAAATACGCAAAGGGAGAGTCTACCTACTATATGGGCATCAACCAGTTCGCCGACATAACCATGGATGAGTATCGTCAGAGATTGACATACAGCAAGTCCATCAAGCCAGAAAAGAAGGGAGGAATGGTATACCAAGTTTCGAACCTCACTCTCGCCTCTGAGGTCAACTGGGTAACCAAGGGAGCCGTCATGGAGGTCAAGAATCAAGGAAGCTGTGGTTCTTGTTGGGCTTTCTCTGCTGTAAGTAATACGATAAGTGTACATTAGGTTTTATGGAGCAAAATTTCTTTAATTCAAGTTTAATCAGATTCAGTGCTTGAACTCGAACCATTGTTTTTATTTGGTTAATTGATTCAAATTGAAATTCAGTTGTCGACATGTACAAAAAAATGTTTTTGATATATAACCAAAACTTCACCTAACCAAGTCATAGAGCAATAACAAAAAAAATGCCCCATTGATGTATTTATGATAGTTCCCAAACATCAGAAATATTGTGCCAGTGGTGTTTGTCTGTAAAGTAATCCATTTGTCCAAATGTTTTGTCCCATTTACTGTTAAATAGAGATGGACGACTACTTTTGATGATCAGAAACTGCCTTTGCGAACAAAGGCTACGAGGCTACAGTATTTCTAAAACTAAAGCTGTTTTCAATTAAAAGTTTCTCATTCATTATCTTTGAGAAGCATTGTTTTCAGAATAAATTGTTTATCAGTAACGGCTTTATTAAAATTAAAGTGAATAAGTTTAACCGAGGAAAGTGTCACAACGTTTTTTTAAATCTGAAGTATATTACTACATGTATCGCCATTTTCCAATCTGAGATGCACGAATTATTACTTCCCAGTATGACCATCACATAACGATCTGTAAAATATTATCTAAATATATAAAGTCCATTTTGAATTACTTAGTGAAACTTAGTGAAACTTCACGTTAAGAAAATTCATGGTGAAACGGTTAAAATAAATTAAAACATGATCGAATTACATCAGTTTTAGAAAGTTTGTTTGAGGTATAAATTGTTACAAATGAGTTATTAAATTAACAGATGAACGAGTTTTATAACTGGATTCAGACTTGTCCCTACCTAACGGAAAATTGTGAACCACAGACGACATAATTTAAAAAATTATAATACATGGGGTTTCCTAAGTAGTCTGAAAAACTGAAGAAAATACTCAAGTGATGAGGGAGAGAGAATTTTTTTCATAAGTGACTACCCACATGCACGCCTTTGTTAGGGCTGAAAAAAAATGAACATCCTAAACATGCCTTATATCAGGATGTGTAAGTGATATAAATTTAAAAATAAAATATTTAGTCTACTCCAAAGGTTTTAAAAAAATAAACAAAGAAACATATGAAACTTTAACGATGTATCTCAAAAACTAAGCCGGTTAGAAAAAAACTTGATATGACTTGATATTTTTTTTCATGAAATTACCGAAGAAAGTATATTTTTGAGATTACTTAGAAAACACCTTGTATATTCAATATCTTTAAACTGCCTGAATCTAATTCATTACTTTTTTCATAATTTTTTAACTATCTGCCAACTAAACTGAATTGTCGTAGTTTCTTTGTTGGATGTAAATTATTTAACAACACATTAATTAATAGTATTGATTTAACATTTTGGCGCTTAGGTTGGTTCCATGGAGGGACAATACATCATCAACACTGGAAACAAAATATCCCTTAGCGAACAGAACCTCGTGGACTGCTCTTCGAGCTACGGAAATGCCGGGTGTCAGGGTGGTGTGATGGACTATGCCTTCATGTACGTTAGAGACAACGGTATCGAAACAACAAGCGACTACCCCTACACAGGCACTGACGGATACTGCGCTTTCAGCCAATCGAAGAGCGTACTAAAGGTCACCGACTGGTACGATATCCCACAAACTGAGGCCGCTCTTCAAGACGCTGTTGGTAAGTACCAAAGTTTCTCATTTCAGTTGAGTTAATTCATACTCGAACATTTTTTTAAATTTAACACTTGTTTCGATAACCATTCAGGAAATGATTAAAACTGTTTCGTAATAATGCAGTTTTATTTGGGAACTTGTTTCTACGAAGGTTCCAAATCTCGTCCTCTATATAATATAATATAAATTTAATTTATGAAGTCGAACGCATCTATCGATACTTAGCGCTTTTGGTTCTCAACTTTAAACCTTTTTGATCTGGCCTTTACATACTTATTCGTTCATCAAACCTCTCTTTTGTATATTTCCATATCCATGTAATACCGAAATTCTCGAATTACACTGAAGGTTTTGATAGTCAGTGCATGTCTAAAAAATGTAGGATAAATCTAGGATTGATGGCTATAATAGTGTTTTTTTTGGATCTCCTAGAACCAGCGACGGCTGGTTGAATTTGAAGTTCTCGTATTTTCATAATGAAGCATGAGACTCACTTCATATTTTAGGGGGTGATTACTAGACCTAATTAGAAGACTGTAATAGCAAAAAAAAAATTCAAATGAAGCTTCGGCGAAAGAAACGTCTGCCTCACGAGATTATCTTGGAAACGGCTTGCAAAATCAACTGCTCGTCAAAATAAGCGCAACACTTTTTAAATTAGCGCTATTTTTACTAAGCAAATTTAGGTAGCCTATTGTGTTGCTCTTAATGCCCCGAGTCGTTACGCTGTGGCTTAAACGGATCGCCGTGCACACCCTAAAAACCAACACCCTATTGAAATATGCATTCACAAGATTTTGACGGTAATTTCAGAGACCTACAGGATGGACGTTTTGGAGTAAAAACTATATCCCGACACACACTAAGACTTCCCCAATAAGTTCTGAGCATTTGGTCGCTGTCCCATTCCTTCAATTCTTTTCCAGACCTCGTGAGCCATCCATCTGCATTTACGCTGGGTTTTGCATGGTTTGACCTCTGTTGGACGAGTCCATTGATCCCAATGCTGCCAAATAAATTAGAGTGAGGTGCCACAACTCGCTTTCAGCATTAAGATCAATGAAATCGTTCAAGAGAGAGATCGAAGTATGCAAAACGCAGCGTAAATGCAGAAGGGTGGTTCACGGGGTTTGAAAAAAATGTTAAGGGATAGGCCAGCGACTAAACACTCATAACTTGTTAAGAACATCTTAATGTGTGACAGGATAGGGTCTTTACCTGGCAGCGTCCTTCTCAGTCCATCCAGTATGTCTTTAAAGTTGCCGTCAAAATCTTTTGAATTCAACATGGGGTTGATTTTTGGGGTGTGGATGGAGAACCTCTTGCGAACCTTTTGGGGTGTGGATGGTAATCCACAACGAAGCGACTTCGGGGCATTAAAATCAAGTCGAAATTTAAAAACCCGCTCGCCTTCTACTTACGTCTAGTAATCATCCCTAAAACCAACATGTAGGTCCCCATCCATCGTTACGAAAATACGAGAATCTAAAATTCCACCAGCCACCTCTGCCTCCTCTCGTTAATCGAGATGCATTTCAAGTAGAAGCAGATTTGAAAAGTCGAAGCAGACCACTTACAGCTAACGTGATCAAAATTTGACTGATTGGCCATCTCTCCTACACACGTATAGGGGAGATGACCGTCCTTTACAAGCAGGTAATATGACCATAACAAAAAATATGAATTGTTAGGTACAGCATACGTAATTGTCTTACACTTTTTAATCGCTTCCTAGAAATAACTCAAGTGTGTAACGAATTTCTATTGGTTTTATCATATTCTTGCTGGTGGTGCAACTTAAATGCGGAGAATGTATAAGCGTGGCTATCTTTTCTCTATGGTGATCTCTCGCAGAATTTGAAGAAGGTGGAGCAAAAATCTTGGAAAACTTTATTGCTCTGACACGTTTCCTTTTCGTTTGCAGCCAACGCCGGTCCCGTCGCCGCAGCAATGAACGCCGACGGAGATGGCTTCGCCTACTACGAAGGAGGAATCTACTCCAACAGCGAATGCACCAGCGACATCGACCATGGAGTAGTCGTCGTCGGCTACGGCACCGAGGACGGCCAGGACTACTGGCTAATCAAGAACTCCTGGAGCGCAGACTGGGGATTGAGCGGCTACATGAAGATGGTCCGTAACCAGGACATGTGCGGTATCACCGTCGAAAACTCATACCCCTACGTCTCCGTCTAATCCAATAACTTACCGAATATTTATTTGTCCTGTAAACAGAAATAAAACTCTCTAATTACTACATGTATTTACTATAAATAGTTAGGAATTATTGTAATAAATCACTGTCGACGCCCTTCCATTAGCTCACTCAATCAGTAATCTCCCGCATGATTTACATACTGTGTGTATCAGCAAAATGGAATTAATTCAATATCTACCTGTATAGTCATCTTATCGACATGTTATCGACTATGTTATAATTTTTTTTTAAAGAACGTATGGCAAGTGATGCGTCACTGGACACTTCATTCAAATAGAAAATAATCAGCACTTATTTGGCTTTTAAATTACCTCCGAAATTAACTGGAAAAAATCATAGCACCTGCTCAAAAGGTGCATCCAGAACATTTTGACAACTCACATTCGGGTCTTTGGGTATACATCTCCTCTCATCCAAAGAGGATTTTTGAAACCCAATAGCTGCACTTCTGACGATGTACTATCCGTTAAGAGTAAACACTGCTTCATCAGAAAATACAATATTTTTTATTGTTATGATGTTATTGTCTATTCTTTATTAATTAAAATGTTGCATTAATTAAAATCTACTAATCTTCCGTATGCATTCATTTATGATTCAATATACATACTTTTTACTTACCTACTATTATCAGAAACAGTTTTTCAACGGATTATTAAAAAATATTTCAAATTAATGTTAAATTAGAAATTAAATTGCATTCTATGTGTGTCATGTTTTTGGAGTGTGTCATCAAGTTAAATAAGTAACTGTATACCTGTATGCAAGAAGACTAGAATATAAGAAATAAGAAGACCGAACCTCCGAGGTTTTACACGAGCAGCAGCGGGTCGAATTTTGAAAGCCGCCAGTTAGCGCTGCTAGCGTCGTTAGCGCTGCTAGCGACGCAGTAGCTCACTGCGCCTGCGCCACTGCCAAGACTAGCGACCCGCCCCGGCTTCGCACGGTTTACGACATCACATTAGAAACCTCTAAAATGATCAGTGTTTCTCTAATATATTATGCATGTATTATACATATAAACCTTCCTCTTGATTCACTCTATCTATTAAAAAAAAACTGCATCAAAATCCGTTGCGTAGTTTTAAAGATCTAAGCATACATAGGTAGGGACAGACAGCGGGAAGCGACTTTGTTTTATACTATGTTATGAAGACAAGAATATATCTAGTCTTCTTTGTCACATACGTCGAGCCTAGGCACGTTCGAAGCGCTAACTGGCGGCTTTAGGATTTCGACCCGTCACCAACAACGGAATTCGGTCTCTTTATATTCTAGTCCTCTTGCCTGTATGTACTGTATCTAAATCGTGCCATAATTTTATTAAAGTAATTTGCTAATAATTCAGTTAAATTTTACCATAACAACGTAATAACGACTTACAGATTTTAATTTGTGTATTTCATTTATTTTGAAATGTCAAAAAAACTGTTAAAGGCGACTCTGTTCAAAATAATAAACAAAAAACTTAAAAATCGGTATAGTTTAATATAACTGTAAATATTATAGGAAATGTCAGAGATGGGTATAAAGATTTATTAATACTAAAAATTTACAGGATATCCCATTTGAAATATTTTTTCCCATTTGAAAGTTTTTAACATGTTTTAAATACCAATTATGTGAATTATGTAGAAACAATTTTACAGATTTATCAAAATTGGTGTTTTTTCCAAAAAAAAAAAATTATTGTCTCAAAAACCATTCAAGTTAGGTATACATCCTCATAAATTTTATTAACTAGACTAATTCTTAGGTAACTATAAACTTTATCGTAGAATTCAAACACTCAATAATGTATAGTTTGTTCCATTTAAAATAAGATAGTTAATGGGATTTCCGGCATAACCGGAAGTGCTCCAGACTTTTAAATGCTTTCATTAACCTCAGAATGTTCCAAAACCCCCATACACCAAATTTTATAGAAATCATCTGGGCTCATTCCCAAATCTGGATCACTCACATTCATCGTAAAACAGCCGGTATACTATATGGGGATGGACAAATCTTCCGGACCAGCTTCATTTCAGGCGAAGGTAAAGTGATAACAGTTTTCGACATCCGTCACAACTAAAATTGCTCTATTTTACTGCGCCTTCAGTCTGTCAGTAACGTTAGTTATTGTTACTTATATATTGTTAGTTATAGTTATTAGTTGTCATATTGTAGTATCATCTGGATTCGCTATCACCTTTCGTTCGTTTGCTCATCTCTATAGTATAGTAACTATAGTATTATATGTTGTTTTGGCGGACCTTGGTAGACGTGAAACTACGAGATGGGATTGAGAAAGAAGCATTTATAACTTGTTGGCATAGGCCTGGGGTGTATTTTGAAGTAAATAGCCAGCCAACAAAAAAATAAAAGAACCAAGACCTAACTGAGAATGAAATAAGATGTAATTGCCGCAGGTTTAATTTTTTCTAGGCATTGCATGATCACATATTCCATGATGACATAATTTCGTTATTTTCCGCTTCTCTCTCCTTCTTACTTTCGGCTTCCTATGACTTAAATTAATCCGGGAGGCCACGTCAGTCATGAAAGGGTGACAGATGTATAATACAAAATACAAAAACATATTTTTTTTCGAAAAATCTTACGGTGTTGTTAACCAAAATTACATTTTTTGTTATCAAAAATTTTTAGGTAACGTATATTTCAATGTGGCCTCCTAGGACATTTTTACAAAAAGCGTGTGGCAGCATGATTTAGATAAAAACAATCAAGTGCCCATGAATGAATTAATTCATAATCATGTTATTAATAATATTTTGAATGTTTTGTTTGAAGAAAATCTTGATAAATCAAATTGTTATTTACAAAACACTTTTGTTTTATAGAATCTAAATATCTGTTTTACAAAAGATAAGGAAATATACTTACTTAAATATTTCCTTGATGCCCAACGCTTTCTTTTTGCGTCTGATTTTTATATTGATCCACGTTTCTAAGATTATACTATTATTGTTCGATATGCTAAACTAGCGAGGACAATTTTTATCTATGTAACCTAAAACTGAGTAACAAAAAATAATATACATATGTATGCATATACATGTAGTCATCATTAAACACATCAATCAGAGTTGTACATACATAAATATACAATGGTTTCGTAGTGAATAAATTCCTTAAAAATACAGTTTTCATTATGGCATTAGTCATTACATTGGGGAAAATGCTCGAACCACTCAAATTTTATTTTCAGTCGCGCATTTTTTTCGAATAAAATTTATACATACAGGGTGATTCATGTAGGAAGTATGACGTCGATACTTTTTTAAATGGCAACCCTCATTTTTTGTTACGCAATTTGAAAGAGCACATTTTTTATATGCGCCAAGATAATTTATGTTTATGGGTGAAATGCAAAACATAAGAAAAACGATTTTACAATTTTAAAAGTACTAATTTAATCCCAGAGTGGGTACTGGAACCTTCGGCGTAGAAACAAAAAACTGGACGTTTTCCACGAAACACCGAACTACTATACTTTTCCAGACGCGCATTTCGCCAACTAAGTTGGAATCTTTTAGGAGAAGATAAAAACTCTTTTTTACTAATTTAATAGCAATGAAAACTTTAACAATAACTAAATTAAGTGTTCAAATTGTGCACCATTGGCAGCCTGACCAGTAGCCACAGCGACCGATAAAGTTTTTTATTATTGTCAACAATAAATACTTAAAATCATACTTCGATCAATATGCTAAGTTGTTTCTTACATTTCTTTGCCATATGCAGTTTTAAGCTTTTCAGGAGTAGTACAGCACATTCAGAATAGTGTAACGTTTTGCTCACTTAGGGTTCGTTAGGTATGAAAAATAAAATCACTTTTAACTAACACAATTGATTTAAATAAATACAATTACTGATTAAGCACTAAATTAACAAACACTAATTTATTTGTGTACAATTTAAATTCGAATGTTTTACGAAGTTCGCGGCACAGCAAATTTATGTCAAAGACTAACTGCCCATTACCACGTCGGTATGGCTTTACATCCCCTGTTAGTGTTGAAGTAAGTTTGTATCAAGAATATTTTTCATAAAATTAGATAGCGCCACAGTTATGCTTTCGCGAATTTAAGGATTGGTTTTGTTATCAAGTAACTGTTGTCCTTAATTAATTAGAAAAATGTCAAGAACACGTTTTATAAATATGTAAGATGTTTTGACATTAAAAAGTTCAATCAAGCAGAAAAATACTTAATTATTTTAATAGTTGGCTATTCGGGAATTCGTCTGGATGGCCGCTCGAAAGAACTCGAAGCTCGAGAGGCTTTCGCAAGCTGTGAAGTGTCGCTGAGTCACCCTCGTTTTGCTATAGGACGATATCGCCACAATAGCTCTACCTGTGAAATGTGCACAACAAACGTAGTACGAGGTAGTACGGCTATATCAGAGACATATAATATATCCACAAACAAACAATAACAGACTGTACTTTTGATAGCGTTCACGGCTGCAGATACAAAAAAATGAGCATAAATTCAGGATTTGTCTACTGCGGCCAGGGGCAAAGCTACCGTTAGTGCACTGTAACTCTGTTATTTTTAACAAATGGTGCAGATTAACAAGATAGTGCATCTCCACATTATGCAGCATCTGTCCGCTCTTATTTAGATAGATATTCCCGAACCGTTGGATAGGAAGAAGGGGGCCGATTGAGTGACCAGCCAGATCGCCAGAATTGACACCCTAAGATTACTTTTCATGGGGATTTTTAAAAGATAAAATGTGAACAAAATGTGTATGTTAGTACGCCGAAGACTTCAAATGATTTAAAAACAAGAATTCATCATAAAATACATAACCTCTTGAAACTTCATGGAATATCCATTATGTTTTTTGTGTTTGACTATTTCGCATGTACATTACCACATTTCCTTTTCTCTTTCAGAAATTATTTTTTTTATTGCTAATTGTCTTTATTTTAAGGAAATTTACATGCACTAGAAAAAAATCTCTAGAAAACAATTAAAATCAAGTGTCACAGGGTCAATAGATGCTAAAACTGACCTTCGAGTTCTTAGCAGCATGTTTTGTCTTGATGATATCGTTGCGATGAGTGTGTTGCTCAACCACTTCAAAGTCTGCGTCTGGCTAAAAGATTTCACAACTGTAGGGCGATACTAATCTAGGAGATTTTAAGAGGAGATATCTTAGCAAATTTTCTATAAAACTGGATGAACAGAAAAATTTCTTTAACAGTTCATTGTGTTGTTCGAAATGTAAGTAAAACTACTGATAGGTACAAACTGTTCAACTTTACCTTATTTACGGCAAATGTGCAAAATATTATTCTTGTAAAAGAAGATAAACTTCATTTACAAACTCAATAGAGAAAACTATTGTGTTTTTTTTTCATTTATACCCAAATCAATCGGCAAAGATGTTTATAATAATTTTTTGATAATTTTTATCAAATAGAGTAATTAATCACAACCATAATGCGTTTGTGGGTTGTTTTATATATATAGAAGCTACGTGGGCTTAACTAGTTTGACTAAAACAATTTATTTCTTCTTACAGAAAGAGCAGAATGAAATATATCGTTGTTTTTGCTACCGTGGTTTTGGCAATTAACGCCGCATCTATCTCTGATCAGTGGTTGGAATTCAAGGTAAGATAAAATGAATACAGAACAGGACAAAAGGCTCATGAGTACGTACATACAAGTTAACGTTTCGGTTCGGTTAACACAATTTTTAAAAAAGGATTTTCAGATGGTAAAAACACTTGAATACAAAGACTTTATTCAATCGCTTAAGTTACACGGTTTTTTGGGAACTTACAGACAGACAGACGGTCTGCAAAAACCCGACGAGGTTTCTTAGTTTAGCTCTAAACACGTCAAGTGCTAAAAAGAACAACTAACTAACTTAATAATAATTAAAAGAGACCTGGCGGGTACGCCGAGATAGATGCTTACATGCTAAAGTTTATCGTAGACAAAGGCGTCATATTTCCAGTGATAAAAACGGGGCTATGACCTATAACTCCTCCCCTCTAAGTTGAAGAAAATAGGGAATGAAATTCTCTCTTTTCTGGCTTTTCTGATTTTAATATTTCGTCTTTGTTTACTTTTTCTTTTCTTAAATACTACAAAAAGGGATTGTAAACGATTATTCTTAGAACAATAAAAATATATCTTGCTAAAAGTAAATATAACTAATATAAGAATAACTAATATTAATATATACGTGGTCCACGATGTGGGTTCTTGGCGTGGGACCTGTTTTAAATTGTCTATTCGGATATGAGACAATTCGTCGTGGATCCGGGTGAGTTTCGTCAGGCGAGGGGGTGTCATCAAGGCACTCGAGTTTCTCGCATCGGTGTAGCTAGTTGTTTCTAGGTGAATGGTCTCCATAGGGCGACTGTACAGGGTGTTTTGCTCGTTTAGGTACGTCTGGTGGTGTACTGAGGATGGAGCATCCTACAGGAACCTGCACTAGTGTGGGTACTTTTATTTCTTGGTGCTCTGAAACTTTGCAATTCATTTGAGTTAAAAGTGGATCCTTTGGAATAAGGATGATGGATCCTTCCGCTATTTCTTCTATAATGTCGTCTTGTTGTAGGTAAGGGATGACCGGGCAAGTAGAAGGTTGGCCATCCAAGAGTCTTGTGATGCAATCAGGGTCGCTGGGGTGACTTTTGATTTCGTAGAAACACAAATCTGCGATTATTTGACATCTGTCTTCTAAGTAGAAAGATGTAGAGCCATGTAGTAGGTATGGTTTAGGCGGGACGAGTATGGTATTATTGATAGGAATAGGAATCAGTTGTATATATTGAAAAGATTCATCCGATATGATAGGAATTAGAAATTTTATTAATATTTTTGAACTCTTTTTTATAAACGCGGGCCTGAATTAGTCTCAGCCAGTCGGTATATTCTGTTATTTCGTTAATATTGGAATGTTCTGTTTGTGTTATGTCTAAAATTGTTTTTAGTTCTTCTTTATTCAATAGGGTATAATCAATAATGTTATTTGTGGCAAATAATATTTTTTTCTTCAAGGGAATCGAGTAATTCTGTGATTTTGATTTAGATTAATATATATTTCTTGTAACCAATTTTGCAAGTGTAAGTATTTAGTTACTTTGTTCATGTTATCTTTTACTATTTTTATTTCATAGCTTACATGATTTTGAATAGTAGTTATATTTTCTAGTACTGTTATTGTTTCATTCATAAATTTGTTAGATATTGTTAATAATTGTTTGGAGTTCGTATATATGGCTTTTTGATTTTTGTTCTAAGATGTTTAAGGCTTGATCATATCTTTCTGCATCATCATTGTCAAGCGTTCCAAAAGCGTATTTATAAATTTTGCCTACAAAATTAAATAATCCTCTTTTCATCCGGTTATTGGATGGATTAAGGGTTTCTAAACGTATTTTCGCGATATTCAGCTGTTCATTACATCTGTTATAAATATTTTCTAATGATGGGTAGAGTGCTGGTACAGCATCGTCTTTGAGGGTGAATCGATCTACAATATTTTCTAAATTATTTTCCAATTGTTTAATATTATTTTTGAAAATAAGGGTATCTATATATTTGAGAAAACTGTGATGTGTTCTAATAACTAAGCCCTTGTTCAAATACAGTGGAAGTAAGGGTTTTAGGATGGTTTTTTGTATGATTTGGTTATTGCTCATTACTAACGATATTTGTAGCAGGAGGACGAGTAGTTTCCTCATCTGAAACAATATTTTTTTTGGTTAATTTTCTTTCGGGTTTAATTTCTGATTTATGTGCGAAACCTTGATTTGTTAATACTCTATTATCTAGTTCTTCGCGTACTAATTTTGTTTTATAAAAGAGGTTTACTTTTTGCTTTGCGTTGAGCGTCTTTGACATGGATTTTTTGTATCCGAAATTTTCGGGGGTTCTTGTCTATTTTCGTTTTGTTTTCGATTATTTATTTCACGGATTTTCTCGTTATTTTCCTTGACTTTTTCGCGTATAATGTTAGCATTTATCGCGTGTTTGTTTAAATAGTCATTAATTACTTCGTGACTTGAGGTTTGGTAGCAAGTTTTGGTGTTTAGATTGCCAGATATTATTTGAAATGGTGTGTATCGGGTACTAGTGTGAATGCAGTTATTATATGATATAATTACCATTTTCATAAGACTTGTAGGTGTTTTATTCGTTACATCATCTAGCTTTAGGGCGCGATATTTTTCAATTAATGTTGAATGGAGTCTTTCAACAGGTGAATTACTTTGTGGATGTTGAGGCGTGGTGAAATGTAGGGTGATGCTATATTGTAGCGCAAATTCTTCGAATAGGCCGTTTTTAAATTCTCTTCCGTTATCTGAAGTAATTTTGTTTGGTACGCCAAAGTGAGAAAAGAACATAAGCAAGTTATCAATTACATCTTTAGCGTTTAAATTGATAGGATAAGCTTGTGCATATCGACTAAATGAATCAATAATTGTTAAGAATTTTTGTTTGTCGATTTCAAAGGTATCTATGTATAGGTGATCAAATGGTTTTTCTCCAATGGGGGTTAAATTAAAAATGATTTTATTCGGATGTCTTTCGTATTTGACTTTTTGACAAGTATCGCAAATATTTATGAAGTCTCGGACCGTTGAGGTTATATTGGGCCAATAGTAATGCTGTTTTTATTGTAGCGGTGGTTTCTGTGATTCCGCTGTGTGTGCCTTTTTAATATATGTGCGTTTTTTATTATGTCTTCTTTTTGTTCTTGACTTTCGACATCTGTTAGATATAAATTTGTTTTGATTAATCTGAAACTATTATTGTTGAAGTATTGTTGGAGTATGGGTTCAAGATTTAAATTTTCGCGTGGGTCTATTAACATAAGCGTATAATGATTTCGGTCTTAAATAGTTTTTAAAGAAATCGATTATGTCTCGGCTAGATACTTCATCTTTATTATTTTTGGGAAAAATAACTTCATATCGTTTTTTCGTGTTGTGAATACGTTTATGCTTTACGGAGGGTTTCGTAATATTTCTGCTCGTAGTGATTAAGATTTGATTTTTGAAACTATTAATGCTGCATTCAGATATAGGGATGTTTAGAATGGGGTTTTCAACGCTTGTGTGTGCTGTTGAGCCGTTAGAATGATTTTCAACATTAACTCTTGGTGGATTAATTTGTACGTTCGAAATTATATTTATTTTTACTTAAGTTTTCTTGTATTTCTGAGAGGTTATCGGATAAGGTGGTATTTTCATTGCTAGTTTCATTTAGAATGCGAGATAGATCTTCTTCGTTTATTTCTTGTAATTTGTCCGTGAATTTTTGAATCGATATTAACAATTAAAGAATCGTTGTCATCTTGATCGATAGGATGAATTTCAACTCGTGATAATCCATCAGCTACTACGTTTTCGGAGCCTTTACGATACAAAATTTCGTAATCATATTCTAATAATTTTAATTTCCAACGCGTGAGTCTGGAATTTGGTTCTTTAAGGTTGTTGATCCATACTAGGGGGCGATGATCTGTAATAATTGTGAATTTTCTTCCGTATAGGTAAGGTCGAAAATGTTTGCAAAAAGTTTACTATACTTAGGAGTTCTTTTTCTATTGTTGAGTAATTTTTTTCTGCGTCATTTAGCGTACGTGAGGCGTAAGCCATTGGTTTGTCCGAACCTAAGGGACCTTGTGAAAGGACTGCTCCGATGGCGAAATTAGAAGCGTCTGTAGTTAATATAAAAGGCTTTGAGAAGTCCGGATATTGCAACAATGGTTCATTACTTAATAGGGTTTTACATGTTTCAAATGCTTCTAAAAATTCTTTATCGTGGATGATTTTATGACCTTTTTTGAGACATCGTGTTAATGGTTTGGTATCTTGGCAAAGTCTCTTATAAATTTTCTGTAAAAACCAAGTATTCCTAAAAAAGCTTTTTTATTTCTCTTTGTGTTTTTGGTAAAGGGAATTTACTGATTGCCTCGATTTTTCGCGGGTTAGGTTTTATACCGTTAGTTGTTATTACGTGTCCTAAAAATTCAACGTTTTGTCGAACGAATTCTGATTTATCTAGTTGTACCTTTAAGTTTACTTCGCGTAATCTTTGAAAAACTAATTTAAGGTGTTTTATATGTTCTTCTAAACTGGGACTGAAGATAATGATGTCATCCATATAAATCAAACAGTGATGATTGATTTGATCTCTAAAAATAAAGTCCATTGCCCTCTGAAATGTGCTGGGACTGTTTTTTAAGCCAAAGGGCATACGTTTGAATTCGAAATGGCCGTGTTCTACGTTAAAAGCGGTTTCTCTTTATGGAGTTAGGGTCCATAGGTATTTGGTGAAAACCTTGAGCTAAGTCGAGTGTGGAAAAATAACAACATTTACCTAGTCGATCTAAAATATCATCGATATTTGGTATGGGATATCGATCGTTTAATGTTTTGTCATTTACTTTACGATAATCGATAACAATCCTCCATTTTTGTTTGCCAGAGGCATCTTGTTTCTTAGGGACGATCCATATGGGTGATGACCATGGACTATTACTATGTTGGATTATACCGTCATCTAACATTTTGTTTATTTGTCTCTCTATTTCTTGTTTATGCACAAATGGGAATCTATAATTTTTTGCGTGAACCGGGATTTCATCTGTCGTATTTATGATATGTTTTATCTCGCTGGTGAAAGTTAATTTCGAGTTTTCGTTATGAAAAATATCAGAGTACTTAGAGATTAATTTTTGAATGGCTGCTTTTTCTTCGCGATTCATGTGGTTTGTTCTAATTTTGGTCATAAGTTCATTATGATTAAATTGTTTACTGTTTGTTTGGGGATCTATAACATTTTCTACGTTAAAAATATCGTATGCGTTTAAATCAATCGAATTACACGGGATCGGTGAATTAAAAAGAATAACACACGGTGTGGTCTTTGTTGTGAATTTCGAACCTTGTTTTCCGTTTTCTACTTGAATTACCGTTTCGGGTATCCAGAGTTCGTTAAATCTGGATTCCGGAATGATACATTCGCCGTATGATTCTGACACGGGGAATCTTTGAAAGATACTAGAATAAGGTGGTATCTCGATTTTATATTGATTTGCTGAACTGGCATGTCTATATTGGAAGGGTATTTCAACAGTTTTATTTTCATTAAATAATTTTGTTCTGTGAAATTCATTTGAAGTTGTAATCGCCTTAAGTCTTCAAGCCCTAATATACCGTCAAAATAGTCTGAAAACGGGAACAATACGAATTTTAATTTTGTTTTGAATTTAAATTCGGGAAATGCATTTATGATGATTTCTGATTCTGCCTTTTGATTTCCTAAAGGGGTTTTTAGTGTTGTATTTTTCTTAATTATTTGATCGGGAAAGTATTTCTCTGTATACTGGGTCGTAACATATTAATGTTACATCCGGTATCTATTAACATTTTTATTGGTGGATTTTTAATTTGAATGAACGGTAGTGCGTTGACGTAAGCGAAGAATGCTACGGGTGCATCTCTTCGGTTGCCGATTGAAAATTTCCGTCAGATGGAAGTGAATCATTTGATTGGTTTTGTTCCATTTGAGAGTTATAAAAATCTAAAAATTCGGGGGAGTATTCCTCGGGATACTCGTTTGGGGGATAATTTTCAATGAATTCTAACTGTTCGGGGGAAAATTCCAAATTTGTTGAGTTCTCATTTAATTGTTCGTGGCTTTCGATATTGTGTAGCTCTTCGGATGTCCATTTTGGTTGATTTTGAAATTTTCCAAAATTTCTTAACTGGGAAGTATTTTGTTTATTTTGTGTTTGATTAGAATTACTATGTCTAGTTGTCATACTCATTGGTATTGCTTTTATTTTGAGGAACAAAGTTCGGATTTGGTTTGAAAACGTTTTGTTTATTTCCGAACACATGTTGATTTGTGAAAAATTTATTATTATTAATTTGACGAGGTTGTACGTTAATGGGTTGGCTTGGAAATTGCAGTTTATTTGTATTTTGTGGAAATTGTTTGAATTTTGGGTAGAATGTATTTTGTGGCACATTATTTCTGAAATTTTGATTTTGGGATAATTTTAGTTTTTTGTACACTTTTTTCGTATTCGGTTTGGTCTATTTCCGAGCTAGTTATTGCAATAGCTTCTTCTATGGTAGTTACATTGCGACACTTTATAATTGTTTGGATATTCGGCGGTAGGTGCATTACGTACGTTTTTAAGGTGAGTTGTTCGTAATATTCGACTTTAATTAATTTTGTTTCTTCATTTGCTTTGCTTACTAGTAGTCTTCTTAATATTTGTAACCGTGTTGCAAATTCTATCAGGTTTCCGATTTTAAAGGTGATGATGTTATTAAGGTATTAATTAATGTGTTTTCAGATCGACAATCGCCGAAACTTTGTTCTAGCACTAATTTAATTAAGGGCCAGGTGTTAATTTCCTAAACGGGGGCCGATTATTTCTGCAGCATTGCCGCGTAATTTTCCTACTATGGTACTTGCAATTAGTTTGTTATTTTTGTGTGTACTTTCTGTTGGTTTTCGAATTGGGTATACAAATCGTTACATGCTCTAATAAATTGGCAGAGATATTGTTTTTCGCCAGAAAAAGTGGGTATCTGGTCACTATAAATTTTGTACATTGATGAATCTAATTTTTCGGTCGTCATTTTGGATGTTTAACAATGATACGCTTGTTATCTAAGCCAATATACAAATAATTGTTTAAAAGTAATTCAATATCATGTAATCGTATGAGTTTATTCGAAAGTTGTAGTTTTCGATGCAAAAACGTGAGAAATGTAAAAAAAAAAAGAAAAAAAATTTGATTTGTGGGATGTGTCTTGCTTGGACTTTTCCTTTTTGTTTCTTTCTTAGCCTAGCGAGTTCGTTTACTCGGTGATTTTCAACGTAGGTAGATTTTGATTAATCTTTACGGTAAAATCTGGTTTTTATAACCAATCTTAATTAAAATAAATGTTTTACGAATCGTTTCAATAAAACACAGAGGTGAGATAGGAAAATGGCTCTACTTACTGTTCGTGCAGTTCTGTAGCGGTCCAGTCCTTGATCTCTTGTAACCTGGTGATTGATGCGGCCGATGTAGTCGAGGTTTGATCCTTTTTGTCTCCTTCGGTAGTCAATCCTTGAGAGGAACGGGTCTTCCGACGGGTAGTTGGACGTAGTTGGTTCTCGAAATTTTCTCGTTGAACTTTTCGAAGCACTCGCTACGAAAAACTGTTCAGTCGGGACACTGCTACCGAATCCTGTTCGCAGCGCCAGTTAACGTTTCGGTTCGGTTAACACAATTTTTAAAAAGGATTTTCAGATGGTAAAAACACTTGAATACAAAGACTTTATTCAATCGCTTAAGTTACACGGTTTTTTGGGAACTTACAGACAGACAGACGGTCTGCAAAAACCCGACGAGGTTTCTTAGTTTAGCTCTAAACACGTCAAGTGCTAAAAGAACAACTAACTAACTTAATAATAATTAAAAGAGACCTGGCGGGTACGCCGAGATAGATGCTTACATGCTAAAGTTTATCGTAGACAAAGGCGTCATATTTCCAGTGATAAAAACGGGGCTATGACCTATAACTTACATGTCTTAAGGAAAATTTGTTATTACTTTACAACATATTGATAAAAATAAATATTGTTTACTGAATTTTTGTAGTTAACAGTTTTAACTTACGTAAAATAATTTTCTTAAAACTCGTCTAACCTTCTAAAGGCAGAGCGCAATTATTACCAAATGTTATTTCACTTCTAGAAAACCTACGGGCGAGAATATAAAAGCCTTAAGGAGGAGGAGCTGCGCTTCGCCATCTTCCAGGACAACGTGAAGAAAATCGAGGAACACAATGAAAAATACGCGAAGGGAGAGTCTACATACTACATGGGCATCAACCAGTTCGCAGACATAACCACGGAAGAATACCGTCAGAGACTGACCTACGGCAAGTCCGTCAAGCCAGAGAAGAAGCGAGGAATTTTATACCAAGTCTCTAACCTCACTCTACCCTCTGAGGTCAACTGGGTCGCCCAGGGGGCCGTCATGGAGGTCAAGAATCAGGATAACTGCGGGTCTTGCTGGGCATTCTCCACTGTAAGTATTAGCAGTAGGTGATCGGACATATATCAAATTTCTGAATAATGCTTGAACTAGATATTTATTTATTCAACTCTCGACAGTTCAAGGACAACTAATTGATAACGACATAACAAAAACTTCTAACAAACAGCTGTATTCTAAAATTGCCCAGTAATTATGTGCTAACAAAAATTGATTATCCAACTCAATATTGACTGTTGTAGCAATGTGAAAATTGTATCGACGACGGTATTCGTAATGTGGCAAAGACTTTTATCTAAGAAAAGCTTATATCCATTATATCAGCTTATATACCAGTATCATCTATTATACGTATTATTACCAAATCACCGGATTATTACATTGGTTGAATTTAATGTACCTATTCGCTAACACGAATATCTGAATCGTCAATGGAACCCTATGCTAAGTTGCTAGTTTCTTATGGTAGTTCAATTGCAAACAATATCAGAAATATTTTACTATAGAGACTAGAGTCGACATATATATAACTGACCAGTGTGACATGAAGCAGCATGGCACTACCACAGAATACCCTACCCTATTCTGGTAGGTATTCTGTGGCACTACTGTCATCAGAATATCAGATCTAATCAATACGATTAACAGTCAATTATAAATATTTCATTCATTTAAACCCTTATCAAAAAATTACACATATATGTTAGTTAATAATCTGTTCATTATTAATCTAATACAAATTTTGGTACACAGACTGGTTCCTTGGAAGGCCAATACATTATCCAAACTGGAAACAGAATATCCCTCAGCGAACAGAACCTCGTTGACTGCACAACCGACTACGGAAATACAGGATGTGGGGGAGGTCTCATGGACTACGCTTTCGAATACGTCAGAGACAACGGTATCGAAACAACAAGCGACTACCCTTACACCGGCTCAGACGGATACTGCGAGTTCACTGCATCTAAGAGTGTATTGACTATATCTGGTTGGTATGACCTACCATCCAGTGAATATGCTCTGCAGGACGCTGTTGGTAAGTAGGAATTTATTTATTACGTGAGTAATATTACTTCCATGTAGAACCATCGTTTTTAAAATTTAGCTTTCAAATGGATATCACTATTAGATCGTCCGAGGTTGATTTTTCTGATGCAGTTTTATCAGTAGATACTCTTCTTAAGTAGTAGAGATAGCTCTTCTTAAAATATAGTGCAAAATAATACAAATAAAAGTGAATATGCAAATTGCTACCTGCAAGAGGTGTGACCAAGCATAAACTGCGTAGGGGCTATGAAGGCTTACTTTTATTACCTTGATCCATACAGGATCTCTATAGATAACTTCGTCAAAAGGTCAGTAACTTGCTCAGTATTTAGGCACACCAGCTAAGTTTAACAAGATGTATCGCCAACCAAACCATGGATGACTGTTTCGTTCTTCTGGCCATCACCTATATATGAAAATTAAACAGATTTATAGATATGAACAGTGGAATTCTCCATTGAGTTGTTCTAGTTCAACTGTTTTCTTTGACTGTAGCTCCGATACGAGATACATTTTAAGCTGAACGTAATGATATCAAAGAAAACAATTGAACGATGGTATTACGAAATATAGGCAGAAGCACGCAAAATAGTAGTTTCATATTATCGTTACGCGATGTTAAAATCTGATCCAGCTATACAACAGACCCATAGGTATACACAACAATCAAGAATCTGTTTTTTATTTAAGATAAATCCTAGAAAGTTTCAAAGTTTATAAAAAAAATCCCATCATGCTTGTGACTCACGAGTCAATACTTACATTGATTTCTATAGATGTGTCCAAGCATTTTAGTAGATTTTGATATAGTAACGAGTTCAAAAAACGTTGTTTTGGGGAAACAGGTTTCAACATTTTAACACATCAGTCCGGTATAATATGCAAATAATATAATAGATAATATAAATATTATATATTTGTTCGTGCTGGAAATTGACAATGTGACACACAAACATCAAAACTTACCAGGAAAATATCAATTTGTGAACGATCGCAGAAAAAAAAACATTTACTGGTAAATACTTGCACAAAAAATACACTGTAGAATTAGATCCCCTTGACAAATGTTTCATCTGTTTTCAGCAAATGTTGGGCCAGTGGCCGCGGCAATGAACGCTCAACTACAGAGCTTCTCCTACTACGAAGGTGGAATATACTGGGATAGCGATTGCTCTAGCCAGATAGACCACGGTGTACTCGTCGTAGGGTATGGCACGGAGAATGGCCAGGACTACTGGCTGATCAAGAACTCGTGGGGAACCAGCTGGGGAGAAGGTGGATACATGAGGATGGCCCGCAACGTCGGCATGTGCGGAATTGACGTCGAAAACTCTTACCCCTATTTATAAGTCGAAAATCGTGGCTTGCAATATTTATTTGATTTTTTTATAAGTAGAAATAAAACTCTCCCAAGTTACTACGTGCAGTACGTTATTTAGAATAATGATAAATAGAGTTGACCGAAATGTGCCGTAGGACATAGGCGTACACATCATAAAAGTATACATGCAATACAAGAAAGTAACTAATATTAAATATAGTAACAAAAGAAATAAATTCAAACTTATTCTTAATTAGCTTGACGACGAAGCTTGTTTAACTATTATTTAACTATGTTTCATTACTATCACGAACGAGATTCGTAAAAACTTTTGTAGCATCAGATAAGTTTCTATAGTTGTATCAGAGTTGTTCGCTGTGGGGAAAATATGCTTATATTTTGAGAACAACCATTCGACATCTACTGATATAATACAGACATAACTCTTTGCATGCACTTAACGGATCTGTAAATGCCCCATCACAAATTGGCCTTAATTTGGTAAAACCGGTGTCTTTCTTTAATACACTTTCAAACTTATTTTTAACTGGCTTATTTTTATAGCGCAGTCCATAGCTTGTAACAGCGAATTTAGTTCATCCACTACTTGTAGTGACTCCGCTAACGACAGCGTAATAACGTTCTGTAATTTTTGTATGTTGTCATATAAATCTTTACAGTTATTCTTAATATTTTTTAAAAGCCGCTTCAAGGATACATCTTGAAATTTAGTCTGGCTCTCCTTAATAGCTGCAGCTTCGACAGGATTGAATTATAAAATAACAGCTTTTATTTGCTTGCTTTGGAAATGTGCGAGTATTGGACAACAAAGAGTCCTTATACTATTTTGTTATCCTGATATTCCACCTCCACTCTTATTTGCAATTGATAACACCTTTTTTTACAAAAAATTCCGAAAATTTCCGAAATTACTGAATTGTCGTCATCTCGACAAAAAGTTCACTTTAGAAAACAATGTCTTACTAAATTATTTTACATGTTCATCGTTCGTCGGATGCTCTTCAGCATTTTAATTATCCAGTGAGGGAGATATATCAAACCTCAGGAGGACTTTTATAGTACTAAATTATTTTTTTTTTGTAAATGTCAGTAGTTCATTGTGTTGTTGAAAGGTAAGATCACACTTACTTCTGTGTGTGAATGACTGAAATAAAATTAAAGCATAAAACATTGACAGAGTGTATTTTGTTTGTTAAGAAAATTACTGATATACAAGGAATTCCACGTAAGGCAGGTTCTTCAATAACTCTATTTAAATTAAAATAATAATAAAAGAAAATAATGTTTAAACTAAAAGTTGCCCAAATTGATGTGGTGCATGTTAGTAAAATATTTCTGTCACACAAGGTGCTCCATTTCCTGTAACCGCTACACAACTTCATTATTTTAAATAATGAAGTTGTGTAGCTTTTAATAATACTCATACATTGATACTTAATAGAAATTAAAAAAAAAGCAATACGATTAACAGCCAATTATAAACATTTCGTTCATTTATGAACGATTTTGAATGAAACTTTTATCAAAAATTGACAGATATTATAATTAATAATCTGCTCATTATTAATCTAACACGAATTTTACTACACAGATTGGTTCCTTGGAAAGTCAATACATTATCAAAATCGGAAACAAAATATCTCTCAGCGAAGTTGGCTTCAGAGGTCAGAACCTCGTTGACTGCTCCATGGATTACGGAAATTTATACGGAAGTTTTATAGATATGAAAGAAATGTTATAAATATGAAGAATGTTTTTTTTACTGTGCCTCCATTACGAGATACATTTTACGCTGATCGTAATGTTAACAAGGAAAATAATTGAACAACGGTGTTACGAATAATTATCGACAGAAGCACGTAAAATTTTAGCTTCGTATTTTCGTTACCCCATGTTAAAATCTGAGCCTACTGTATTACAGACACAAAGGTATAAATTTACATGATAGTCACGAAGCTATTTTGTATCTTTCTCAGTTAACTTACTGCAGTTTTTAGAAATACATAAACTTCTAAAAATGGTGTTTGCGCATTTAAGTAATTGCTAGAATCTTAGAAAGTTTGTAAAAAAAATCCCCGTCATGCTTGTGACTGTCATGTCAATGCTTACTTTGATTTCTGTAATACTGTACATGTGTCCAGAAATTTTAGCCAGTAAATTCTGATACAGTAATCAGTTCAAAAAACGTTTCCTTGGGGAAAATAAGTTTCAAGTTTCTTTAACACGTCACTTCGGTACAACTTGCAAATACTTTTTCCTACATTCAATATGCAATTTTTGAGCCAAAAATGGCACCATCAATGATTTCCCTATAGCGATCTTCCATCTAGCACCTTTAGACTTCTAAGAGGAATTTTTGAAACCTGCGGCTATCTTAGTTCCAGTCACTGTAGCTACAAATATTAAGAATCGGGACTAGTATATTGTGTATCTAGTAGGAAAAATACATTTTGTCTGTCAATTATTATGCAAATTGGACGAGGCGTAGCCGAGTGCAGCAACCGACGCGACAGAGGCTTTATTAGCTTCCGTCGCATCGGATTATTGTCCTACAAGGTGCGCATACTATTTTTCTGCTATCTAAAATTAATAACAATAAATAAAAAAACAAAACTAGGAAATTCGGCGATGAAACATACATATTTTTTCGGCCTGGAAATAGACAATGTGCGACATCAAAACTTACCAGAAAAATGTAAATTTGTGAACGATTGCAGAAAAAAATGTTTTGCCTACTTATTATACATGGTAAATACTTACACAAAAAAATATTTTTTACGCTGTACCGCAGAATCCCCTTAATTGTTTCATTTGTTTTCAGCAAACGTTGGGCCAGTAGCCGCGGGAATGAATGCTGAGCTAGATAGCTTCACCTAGTACGAAGGAGGAATATACTCGGAGACCGATTGCACCAGCCACGGCGTACTTGTCGTCGGTTATGGCAAGGAGGACAGCCAGGACTACTGGTTGATCAAGAACTTGTGAGGAACCAGCTGGGGAGAAGAGGGATACTTTAGGATGGCCCGCAACGTCGGCATGTGCGGCATCAACCTCATAAACACTTATCCCTATTTATAAGTCAAATATCGTAGCTTGCGATATTTATGTGATTTTTTTATAAGTAGAAATCAAACTCTTCCAAGTTACTACGTATAGTACGTTATTTACAATAACAATAAATAGAATAAATAAAAAAGTCCTTATGGTGTTATTTTATCCTGATATTTCCCTTCCACTCTTATTTGCAATATATAACACTTTTTCTTTACAAGAATTCCACTTCCGAAGGTACTGAATTGTCATCTCGATAAAATGTTCACTTTTAAAAAAACAATGGGCATGCAAAATTGTCTTGCTCGTTTATCTTTTGTCAGTTGCTTTTACAGCATTTTAATTAGGCCCACCGGAGACAACCGACTCTCGGTCACCTACAATTTTGTCTGTATGAATGCAACGTATACTTTTAAATGAGACATGATGTTTGTTGTGTGCCTAATTACACACACAAGGCACACAAAGAAAAAGTCCCAGACGGTAGACCCCCCCCCTTCCCCCCCGTTTTTGGGGTCGCTGAAACCGAATATGACCATAAAAAAATTAACTAGCCATTTCCCCGTTACCACTCCCATACACCCCCTTCTGGGAGTTGAAATGTCAATTATCACACAAAGTCGGGTAGGGTGTGTATTCCTATGTCTTCTGGGCCACTAAGAACGAAGAAGACTACCGATTTTTTTCAAACGTTTGTAATTAAATAACAAATTTATATTTGATCAAATCCCTACGATTCCGATGGATCATAACTAATATGTTTTTATTGGAGATGAAAATTTGTTTGTGGCAGCAGGATGAAAATTTTGGCTGTTACACCCAAACGTGTTACGCGAAGAGGCCATGCGAAAAAGACCATACTGGCTTTACTTTTCTATTAAACAACTTGGAAAAACTTTTTTTCGCTAATCTAATGTATGCCTATTAAAAACCCTATAAATGGATTTTACTTTATAATTTCTCCTTAAAAAATCACTTATTGAAGCATTGTTTTCCGGTCCCCAAGGTGGCCTAACACCTTAAAAAAAAAAAACGTTTAGTAGAGAATACACCGATATATAAATTAGTATAAAATAATACGAGGTGTCGTTAGAAAAAAAAGTTGGGGTGGCACTTCGGAGGCGAGTCTATCAGGCGAGTCTACTAATTATATTGCTGGCTAACACTCCCCTAGAATAAATCGGCATTTTGTTACCCTCCGATATTATCATAAGAGTTATAGCTTGTATGAGGGATATACCTTTGGGGCAACAATCCGTTCAATGTTGGTCGAGCGTTGTCAAAGTTAAACAATGAAGTACGCGGTCGCAACCTAGATCGGCGACGAGATTTGTCCCGTACTTACACCCGGCAATGGTGTGCCTGGTAAATTGGCGTTAGGGTGGCAGCGTAGAATCCAAATGGCGGGACCATTGTGGGTTGGTTTGCAACACCTTTCCTTTGCTCAATTGGCATAGCGACAGGAGAGAATGTTGACCCCAGCTCCGGCAGCAGAGCGGTGTTAAAACTTTAATAGTGGCTTCGGGCGCCAGATTTATGAGGTGCGTTCGTTTCACTTAGGAACTATGGGTCAGACGTCATCCCACGAGTTATTGAAAGAAAAATAAGAATGTGACGGGATTTAAAATAAATACCGTTACAGGTTCGAATCCCACAAGTGAGGAAGAGAGAGGTTCAAGACAATTGATTTTTTTTTGAAATTTCAGAACTTCCCACACTTAATATAGCCCTTCCATAAAATAATGTTGAAAATCGGAAAGCACGTCAATTTTATTTTCAAGGGGGACACTTTAAACAAATATTTGCAGTCCTCATTTGGTAGACACCAAAATTTATCTACTGAAACAAAAAACAACTAAACTGTTAGTGGCCTTTGAAACGCAATTTCTTGGAAACTATTCTTAAAGAATAATACATTTTGAATATTATTGAGTGAAGGGTAACACCTACCCCTCCCAGGGGGTTGAACCACGAAGCCTGCAAATATAAAGTGTCCCCCTTGAAAAATATTGACCCGTATTTACGATTTGCAATATCATTTAGTAGAAAGGCGATATTAAGGGTGGGAAGTTTTCAAATTGTCACCGTGTATATACACCGCTACACATGTATATACGAAGTGTGTATATTAAGTAATGAGACTAGCAACATACGCCCGATCTAGCAACACTGCGGACACAGGACTTGGACGGGCGATAGATTAACATGTAATGCATCTTCAGTACAAGTTTGAACTTGTTAGAGTCATTTGTTTGTTCTTTGTGACTGTTTTTGTAAACTGTTTCTTTTCCTGGCGCGTTTTAAAAATGAGTGACATTAATTTTGAGCAACAGTGCTATAAAGTTTTGCTTCAGACTTGGACACAGCGCAAGTTTTGCAAAACTTCAACACGCTTACGGAGACAGTCTCAAGAGCCCAGGTTTTTTGGTGGTTTAAGGCATTCTCAGAAGGAAGAGAGTCGATTGAAGATGGACTACGCAGCGGAAGGCCTTCATCTTCAAGAACCGATGAAAATGTCGATAGAATAAGGGATCTTGTGCGTTCAGATCGTCGCGTCGGCGTCAGTTGACAGGAATGATCGGGGAAGAGTTAAATTTGAATCACACCACTGTTCATGAGATTTTAACGAACGAATTGTAGCTCTACGCAGTTACCTACAGCTTTCAGAGAGAACACATCTACTCTGTGTGTATCTAAACTTTAAACTTTTGTATAATTCATACTGAATTGTACTACTAATACTAAAAAAATACAGTAAAGTTTAAGAAGTAAATATTGTACGGTGAAAAAAATTCTTCCGGAACCATATGTGACTGATTCCATAAGTGAATATTTTTTTCAGTTTCAGGTTTATTGTACAGTCATCCTGTTGTTCACAGAGGTAATTAAACTTCATTCAGTTCATACCCGTACTTATGTAAATATATTTAAAAAAAATTCAGATGAAAAATGATTTGATGTGAAAAAAGCCCATACCGGACCAACTTTTTTTATTGCAAATACCTACACCGTTGATTACTTTTTTGGTTAACTACCATCTGAAACCCTTCCTTTCTCTTTGTTCTTAACGTTATGAGTTTACTTCATAATCAAATCTGCTAAAATGACCATGGGCGTTTTGTATAAACAGGTCACTAATCCTACATTACAATTACGTGGCAATTATATTGCTGGCTAACACACTTCCTACAAAAAAAAAAACGACGTTTTTGTTGTCCTCCGATATCTTTATTAGCATAAGAGTTATAGCTTGTATAAGATGTATAGCTTTGGGGCAACTTATCGTAATTCATTCAATGTTAGTTGAGCGTTGTGAATGTTAAGCAAGGGAGAACGCGGTCACCACCTGGATACATACGCCCGGTAATGGTATGCCTAGTAATTTGGCATTAAGATTGAAAATCGAAACATATATATTTTATTTTCAATTTTGATTTCTGATTTTAAGGGTAACATCTACCCCTTCCATGAGATTGAACCATGAAGGTGCAAATATTCATTTAAAGTGTCGCCCTTGAAAAACAGTTGACGTGTCTTTCCGATTTTCAATATTATTTAGTGGAAAGGACAAATTGACACCGTGTATGTGTACCATCCCTCTACATAGCTTGATTTCCTTATAATCCCTATAATCCTTAGATGGTACAGCGCACTTCTTGCAATTTCCACTTCTTCAAAATTAATGTTCTTCCCAAATCTTTGCTGCCCAGTCTGGTGTCCTTCGTGTATTCTCTTGTCTCAATATTCTGCTTCCAATATTTTTCAAATTGCCTTTCGATGTTCAATCTTCTACCTCTACTCTTATTAGCAATTTATAACATCTTTTATTTACAATAATACCACTTCAAAATTACTAACCAGACATCGTGTCCACTTCACATGTCCACTTCAGACAATAATGGGCCTCCAAAATTATCTTAGGCATTGATCTTTCGCCTATTGTTACTACAAATTTTTAATTATCCAGTGTGAGTGAAATATCAAAATAAGCCTGCTATCTCAAGATCCTAATTTCTGTGCGATATTAACGAATCCCGCTATAAAACTAAAAGAGCTCTCTTGGAATTGTCGGTAGTTCATTGTGTTGTTCGAAAGGTGAGCAGAACTTCCTACTGTACTCGTATGTGAATGATTTAATAAAACTGTTTATTAAACATAAATTAATAAGAGACTAGAGAGAGTATTAAACGACGATTTTTTTATTTTCCAGGAAGAAACAATGAAATTCTTAATCGTTCTCGCGTCCGTCGTGTTGGCAATTAGCGCCGCAACTGACGAGGAGCTGTGGTCGGAATTCAAGGTATTTTAATTTTTTTCTATCCAACATGTTCACTGTAAAAATTGATGCAAACTTCAAGGCTAATGCTAAAGTTCAAAACATTTGTACGACATTAATCTTATTTTAATATATTTTATATAGATACATTTTGAGTTTTCCAAATTCTGATATTTCTGTTTGACTTAAGTAGCAGAAGTCACTATAGCGAACTGTATCGTTTTCCATTATATTCCACTTCAAAAGTGACGTGTTCAATATGAATTTTTCATCATGAACAAAAAGACTACCTAACCGTTTTGACAGATTTCAATATGTTCTAGTATCAATTCAACAAACAGCAATGAACCCCCTTTAAGAAAGATTCCACTCTTCAAAATTAGATCAATTTTTTTTATTCCAAAGCACCCAATTTTTTCGCCAAGTAGAATCGTTGGGGACCATTATAAAACAATGCCAGAAATGATGAAACTATTTTTGTATTTTTTTAATCCACCTAATAAAAAGGCAATGAACTTATGCACCAAGAAATACATAACCTATACCTAATTTGAATACGTAATTCATTTTAGAAAAACCATGGACGAGAGTACAGAAACCTTCGTGAGGAACAGGTTCGTTTCTCCATTTTCCAACAGAAACTGAGAAAAATCGAAACACACAATGCAAGATACGACAAGGGCGAAGAAACCTACTACCTGGGAATAAATCAGTTCTCCGATCTGACCCAAGAGGAGTTCAAAGCAAGACTGAACTACGCAAGCAAACCCAACATCCCTTATTCCAAAGTCCACAAAGCTTCTGGAGTTAAAGCAGCGAGCGAAGTCAACTGGGTGTCTCAGGGGGCTGTTGTCGGCGTCAAAGACCAAGGAAACTGCGGCTCCTGTTGGGCATTCTCTACTGTAAATATTTTCCTTCATCGTTTTTCTATTTACCACTTCCTAACCTAACCCAACATTAAATTAAGTTAAATAGTGACAGTACTATTCCACTTCAAGGTCACCGATCACGGTTAATATATAATGTTACGTAATTAAGATGGTATATCTCTCTTCTGAGGGTTTTGATGACGTTTAAAAATTAAGTGATTTTAATTCTCATTTGTAACTGAAAACATAATGTCAGATTTTTTTCGTTTCAAAATTACATCTAGTTCGTTCGTTCGTTCGTTGGGCCTAACCCTGACGCAATACTGTCAAAGCGATCCCGAATTCGGTTTCAGCGACCCAAAAAACTATGGTGTAGGGGGGGGGTGTAGATCCTAGCACAATTTTTTTTGTGGGCCTGTGTAATGAAAGACTTACATAAATAAAATTAACATGGGGCAAATGCGATGGATCATTATCCCCGCTAGAGAATGACTACGCTTCGTTAAAAATGATATACCACTTTCTGTTTTTTCGATCGGTTCAGCAGTCTGGTGAATATCATTTTTTATATTTTTAGGAATCTTTACACTTAACGTAATAACGCAAACTAATCTAATATCGCAATTTTCTAAACAGAATAAACTGCTCGAATTTACCCCTCGTTCTCGTATTGGGTTCGTGTTTATCTGATAAAGAAGTTCCCTTATCAAACCTTTAATATTCCTAGTACACTGACGCATACGGCATACGATTTATCTGTATGGAATTCCATGTAAGAAATCATGGAATCTCAAGATAATTAAATATTTTCTAGACTGGCTCGCTGGAAGGTCAATACGCCATTAAGTACGGTAGCCAAGTATCTCTCAGCGAACAGAACCTAATGGACTGCTCCACGGACTACGGAAACGCGGCGTGCGACGGTGGGTGGATGATAGCAGGCTTCAGTTATGTCAAAGACCAGGGTATCGAAACGGAAAGTGACTACCCCTACACCGCCCAGAGTGGCACCAGCTGCTCCTTCTCTTCATCTCTCAGCGTCTTGACTATATCCGACTGGACCGTAGTCAATTCCGGCGACGAATACTCTCTACAAGATGCTGTTGGTAAGAAAGAAAAGAAATGAACTATCTCTAAGGTTAACAATCCATTGGAAAAAGTTTTGTAGGCAATCCTCGAAGTCGCTCAGTGGAAGCGGATCTAACCTATCATAACCTATCATAGTGTATTTTTGTGCCAGAGGGTCTTAAAGTTGCATTAAAGCCGAAGCTTAAACTGGTGAATCAGGCCTAACACCACTTGATTGCACTTGTAATTAAAGGCTCGTTCATAAGGTGACATTCATGCGTTGCACTAAATGTAGCGGCATTAAACGCTGCAACAGTCTCATCATTTGAACTATTTAATATCTTGATGCCATGATGTCGTGACTGATGAACTTTTGAATACGCTATAAGGTGAAACTAACAATATCTCGGCACTGGTACGTAGTGGAGAGTCTGCAACAGTGGCCACTCAGGAATAGTGGCCACTTTCGTGCTATATTTTTATTTGTAAAGAGTAGTGGCTGCACCCACTGCAGAGGGGTCCAAGTAGCATCCTAAGAATATTAACGGGTAGAATCCTTCAAAGTTTCTTCTTTTTTGTATGAACTTAACTTTAAATTGACCAGATGTAGTAAAATACAACGAGCGGTGAAAATTATGCGTAGCGAATAAATACCTACATATCGAAGTGAACTAATAGTGACGATTTATGTCTAATACGTGTCAGCGTTTATTTACATAACAATATTTTGATTATATTAGATAGCGTTTGTAATTACCCATTGTTTCAAAAAACATGTAGTTGATGGTACAGTAGTTAGATTTAAAATAGGTACAGTGGCCACTAATTTATCATATTAATAAGGGATGACCGCTGTACCACCATTAGAAAAGGGATTATTTAGAATGGCTTTAGCAGGTAAATGCAATTATACTCTTGTTTTCTACCCTACTTTGTCCATGTATAGTATTTGTTAACGATTAACAGTTAAACTACTTCGCTATATACATTTCAGTTGTTTTTTAAATAAATGTAATCTGCATTATTATTATTATTATTATTTTTTGACATATTTTTAACACAATATATATTTATTCTACAATTACAATTTACAAATACGATTTACAAATATCACCCATTTGCATTGTTTTCTATTTTCTAAACGGTAATGGCCACTGTACCATATCGGCCAGTGTACCATCAGGGTAGGTACAGTGGCCACTTAATTTTAAATTTTTGTAACTCCGAAATTTTAGTTAAAATATTAATTTTTGCAGTCTTAGAGTGAAAATCTGTAGAGAATAATGTAGAATTTGTCACCTAGTGCTATCAGGGTAGAAAAAAAAAGGTTAATTCTGGCTTTTCTTACAACTTTTTTAAAAACGTGGCCACTGTTCCTGACTCTCTCCTACTATACTGTACTTGAGCCTGCCACACGTTTACAAGTTTTGACATGTTTGTATTTAACTGGTTTCTCTTATCATGTCGTCGTTTGAATCCTACATTTCTAGAATATAACCAGCAATATTCACTTTAATGAAGTAAGTCTATCCGGATATAAAGACAGGTGTAAACCGGATCAAATGGAAGATGCGCTTTTAAAAATTTCTACTCTTCTTCAATTCAAAATTTCTTCTACTTCACTCTTGCTTTTTTTTTTTTTTTTACTTCACTTCTAAATTTTTAGTTGTTGTAAAACATCTTCTACTGGAGAAACGAGTTCCACCATTTTCCTATATTCTGATGAACATATGCCACAACACTCTGTTTCAGCATCTGTATCATTATCATCAACCCAAAGATGAACTCTCAAGATTTTCAATAATAAATGGAGTTTTCCGAATATTGCTCTGTTTGCTAAATTTGCGACTGAGTCTTAAACTCTGAGAGGAACTCAACCGCACTAAATAGTCACGTCCAAATTCATGTCTGATATAATGACATTGGTTATCGTAGTCATGATACCAAGTGGAACAACCTACGTTTTATTTACCAGTTTGTGCTTCCAGTTCAAAAATGTCACTTTCAGTCTCTCTAGGTCCCATTACACTTCTGACTCTTGAAGAGTTACACATTACCTTTGCAACTTATATAGCCCGACCGCTTCCTCTAATGAATGGTTAATATTACAAATGATATTCATTTCTGGTTTATAAGCCCCAACTTGAAAAAAATCATTTTTTTTAGTACAATGATTTATAAAGAATAAATTTGGTGTTGCAAAAGGGGCTAGTTTTACAGTAACTGTTAAGAAAAAATCCTTAAAAGCCAAAAAATATCTCCTAAATGTGTAACTGTCATCAACGTTATGTTCATATACAAAAGAAGAACTTGAAATTAGCTAACTTGACCTAAAAGGATATAGGAAAGGAATACACGATGTTCCACCTGAACTAAACAAGTTCTATCTCCTTATATCTAATTGCATTAGGCAAAATAGAACATTAAAAATTGAACACTTTGCATAACATTTGCAAAGGACCCCGCACACAACTTATGGAAAATGGTTCTCGGTCAATTTTTTTTGAAACTTTGGGAATCCGTTCTCCTTGATGTCCCGATCAAAAGTCTCAATGGGCACAAAGTCCAATAATGTACAGTTTTCGAGTAATTAGACGCTTGCGGTCCACGCGTGAGTGGGGCAGTATTTGGAGGTAAATGTCTGATTCCGCTCTTATATACCGGGTAACCACGAAATTACTACCCAGGCTCTAGCTGAGGCACGAAAAAAGATATCGATTTCAAATTTTGGGAATGTACATACATCATTGAATAGGATGCAAAATTTAGTTATAAAAACGACTGATCATCACTTCCTGTTTGACCGGAAATGCCTTAAACTTTGTTATTTTATATGGAATATATTATAAATGGAAAACGATACAATCACACACACACGCGCGCGCACACACACACGCACACACACACGCACACGCACAAGTACACACACACGCACACACACACACACACACGCAAGTGTCCAATTACTCCAAAACTGTACCATTACCATTTCCCATAAGGTATATGCGGGGTCCTTTATTTTGGAGCAACTTATGTTTCACTGCGTTTTTTTTAAGAAAGTTAGTATTTAGTAATGTTATATAAACACAACACATAGTTATATGTAAAATTGTATATACTATATATAGATTTGGCAATCTTGATAAAAAAAAAATTAAAAAAAACGGATGCAACCAAACTTACATTTAATATTCTTGTTATGCAATGTTTCTATTATAGACCAAACATACATATCATATTATTGTATATACAACCTGATCCAAATTGAGTACACACCATTAATAACCCCGTTTATTATTATATATTCAAAATCAATTAAAACAGCAAACTAGTAAGTAGATTCTTTGGCGTTGAATAAGAACATCGTATTTTTGAGTTTTTGGACAAAGTAACATTTTAAATGTACACTTCATAAATATCGCCACAAAAAAAATTCTGGGACTCTCAGATCTGGCGATCGGGCTGGCCACTGAATGGTATTCTTCTTCCCGTTTAACGATTTGAAAAACCTCCAAATAGTCTCGAATAGGGACAGTACTTATAAATAATAATTTCATGTGTTAAAGTAACGTATATATGTACATTTTTTAAATATCACCACAAAAAAATTTAGGAGTATCAGATCTGACCATCGGGCTGCCCTCTCAGAGGTGTTCTTTCCGTTTAAATATTTGGGAAAACCTAAAAATAGGTTCGGATAGGGGCAGTATAATGGGGAGATTCTCATGCTTATGATAACGAGGATAGACACGAATAAACTACCATTTTTAACCTCATCGAAAACTTTGAACATACTTTAGTAAACTGCCTAAATGATCACTAAACACATAAACACTTTTGATCAGTTTTTAAAAGGACCCTCCCTGTTTTGTTCTACTAACGCATGAACATTTCTACTTTTACTCCTGTACATTAAATATTGATTCATGTAATTTTATCAGATGTTCCTAGTTTTGTAGTTTAACATTGTGTCTTAAGATAATACTACAACTGAACTACATATTGCGCTACGAATCACAAAACCACATGGGACATCCTTTGTTTTACTCCTGTACCCTTCATTTGATCTTAAAAGCAAAATATCCAGTATTTCTTGATTCTGTAATATTCCTAATGTACCCTGACGCATACGTTATGTCTTTTTTCAGCCAACCACGGTCCCATTTCAGTAGCAATCAACGCTGACTACTTCGACGACTATGCTGGCGGTGTCTACAATGGAGAATGTTCCCAAGAGATGGATCACGGAGTACTCGCAGTAGGTTACGGAACCGAAAACGGACTGGACTACTGGTTGATCAAGAACTCCTGGGGAGCCGAATGGGGAGAAAGCGGATACCTCAAGCTAGCTCGCAACCAGAACCTCTGCGGCGTTGCCAACGATGCCAGCTGGCCCACCATCAATTAATGATAATTAATTTAATACAGTTTCTCTAATATATTTGTTATTTAAATAAAGTTTGTAAAAACGTGTAGAATAAATTGTATGTGCCGAAAAGCGTATGAAATCCCCAATCATATCAATTTTCTATGTGGCTTTGCACATTTTTTAATATGTTAACAGATATATGGCAAGAATTTTTTTAATGATAACAAAAATCAAGCAGGACTACATTACACTTACAACTTTGTGTATCTTAACTTAATTAATACTCAAAACAATAACGCAAAATTATATTATAATAACTAAAGATCAGACTATGAACTTTAACTTCAGTAAATTCAAAATTTAGGACATTTTTGTCTTGACAAGAGGACAAAGTTTCTCTTCACACACTCTGTAACACACACATTCTGGGCATTCGCGCGCAAATGATACTGTATTTAGACCTTCAGTACATGAGAGTAACCTGGTAGTATCAGATAAAATTTATTTTTTATTTGTCTCTATAAAATAATGTTTAATAAATTGAGGTCTGATGACCTAGGAAGACATTCGATTGGACCACTTGGATCACTCCAATGCAAAAGCACATCGTTTAAATATTCCTGCACATCTGGATTCTATGAACTAAAAATGAAATATCAAAATTTTTTCTCTGGCACATTCAGTGTTTAGTAGATCTCCAACTCCATATGGGACACCAGACCACCTTAACCTATCATTATAAAGGGCATAAGAGCAACCCACAGTTATGTTGCCATTGGGACAACCGTAGGTATTATGCTTAATATTTTTGTAACTCTTACCACGAGGAACATAGTCAGCATAAAAACGATAAGTTTTACTGTTTACTTAAGTCTTATTGTGCAGTGATTTCCTTCAGTTTTAAGTATGTAGGATGATTATCTCACATATTGTATTCGAGGGTAAGAGATTAAGATGTATATCTTAACATTTAAGGATGTATGTATGTGTGTTTTTCCCTTTTTTAGATTTTCTGTAGGGAGGCATGGGCCCTACACCTTTTTTTAGTTATGGACCTAAGACAAAATGGCCTTAGAATGACTGTAACGAGGGTCAACGGTATTCAAGGAGACTACAAACAGTCTGTCAACTAATTAAAAAAATTCGAGAAACTGGTAACATAAAGACGTGAAAAGAACAGGCAGATCAAAATCGGCAACAAGTGAGGAAAAAGCATTAAATGTTCTGTTGACAATTGAAGAAACGCCACAAGTATCAACGAGGGAATTCGCAGACAATTTAGAAATTAGCCATGTTTCTGTGTTTATAATTAAAAAAAAAAGAAAAAAACTCATCCTTATAAGCTTCAATTAATACATGGATTGAATGAAGATGATTTTGACAGACGGATGGATTTCTGTAAGTACGCGATGGAACGATGTAATGCAGATGAGAATTTTACTTCAAATATTGTATTCTCAGATAAAGCGAGCCTTTATGCTAAACGGCACATTAAATCGACATAATTGGCGGTATTGGGCGAGAGCGAACCCACACTGGGTGCAAGAAGCACACACACAATATGCGCAAAAAGTAAATGTGTGGGCAGGCATTATAAGAGGACATATCATAGGCCCATTTTTTCTTGATGAAACCCTTACCGCTGATCGATATTTTCAACTGCTGCAAACTCAGGTCATACCTGCGATCACAGCCTTATTCCCGGGTGAAAATAGAGGTATGATTTATGAAAATAGAGAATTGACAATAGAATTTTCTTCCAACAAGATGGATCTCCTCCACATTTTGCGGTACATGTTAGAGAGTACTTAAATCATATTTTTCGAAACGGGTGGATCGGCAGAAGAGGATTTATTGAGTGGCCTGCCATATCTCCGAATTTGACGCCCTTAGATTTTTTCCTATGGGGTCATGTTAAAAACAGTGTGTTCAAACAAAGACCTCGTAATTTGGAGGACTTAAGGGTGCGAATAACTGTTGAAATGCGCAGAATACCTGCAGAGGTGTTACACAGAGCTACTACAGTAGAATTTAAATACCGTTTAGGTCATTGCTTGGCCGTCAACGGAGCTTAGTTTGAACATCTGATTTAGTATTGCTGTTTTTTTTAATATCTAGTCTACGTTTGTTGCTCTTTAAATTTAATTTGATCTAAATTTTAGTTTTGTGAAATTAATTAATTAATTGTGAGTGAATAGTAAGTTAAATAATTTCTTTCTCGCTTACTTTTTTTTTTCAAAAATTGCAAAATTTTGCGATTGAATAGAGAAATATGCTTTTTTTCATAACGAAAAAAAAAAGTATAGGTGCCATTTAAAAAAAAAATTGTTGCCATAGGAACAAAACAAAAGAAGATATCAACAAACTAAAAAACTTTGCAAATATAAATAAACATACATGGTAATGAACAAAAGAACTTTTATATTGAACTTTTTTTTAACTTTGCAAATAACAAAGTTAAAGCCATTATTTAATACTTTTGTACCACCAAGTATAAAAAGAATATACCAAACTAAGGCACGACGACATGACGGGACGTGGTTACGATGAGAGGTGTGATTCAAGCTGCTCGCCTTTTGTGCTCATTTTTTTACGCTTTATCAACGTTCCGTATCTCGTGGAAATAATATAAACTAGCGTATTGTCTAAATACGAGATGCAGAAGAAACCGTGTATTCCGGTTATTTTGTGTTGTGTGCTTATGATGAATATAGTTTTGTGTTTTTTGTACAGTTTAGTTTTCTTTATGTAGACATCCAAAAAAAAACGTCATCAAAGATGGCCGAGAAAAAAAATACGTGATATATGACGTTATATATACGTGATTCATATGACAGCCATTGTTTATTTTACAAATTGAGACAGTCATTTGTCAAATATTTTGATATAACCGAAAACTTAGACATGACCGCTATTTCCATCTCTCTCGTTCATAGCCAGAGTTGATGACGTTTTTTTTTTTGGATGTCTATATAAGTAAAAGAAAGGTGATAATTGCGTTCGGACAGTTGAAATGCATGTTAGTCCACTTGCCCCCCGCTTCGTTACATTGCAGCAAAAGGTAGGTTTGCTCTGATGGTCTTTTATGTCTACTATAAGTTTAAGGTCTACTATACATAAAAATATTATAAAAAGTACGTATTAGAACGTATGTTCTCATTATATCTAATCTTTCAAAAAAACGTATCTTACAAAAACATATTTCGTATTCAGATATGTACTTACTTGTGTATATCTCATGTTCATATTTATCATGTTCATTATTATTATTATTATTATTATTATTATTATTATTATTATTATTATTATTATCAGGAATACTTTTTGTTTAAAGTACTAATTAACTAAATAATGAATTTCGATGACAAGATCTAATAACTTCAGTAATACACTTAACGCAAGTATAGGACAATTTGCATCCATTTTTGAATGTGACCAAATCAAGAACTAAATTTTCAGTAATAATTATATAGGTACATAGGCATGGGCGTCGTGCGCGGTGGAAGCGAAGGGTAGTGGTGTTGCAAGAGCGCGTCCTTTGCCCCGAGGGACGCCCTGGAGAACGAGGCCGGCCTGCATTTTCGGAATTCGCCGACACATTAGCCGCTCGGAACAACTCGGACTAATGCGTCGGCGATTTACGTATGAAGGAAACAACTTCATTCGTAAAGTCCCGACGTATTAGACTTATGCGTCGGCGATTTACGAATTACCTGAAACGTGCAAACTAGTATTATTAAATATTAACCCAACTTGTTTTAGTATGGGCATACAAAACATACATGTGAGTATTAGTAAAAATAAACAGAAAATTCCATTGCAACGTTTATTAACTACTCGTAAATACATGTGGAACAATACAAAATATTGGGTAATGCAGTAATGGTATTTTCATTTTTTTTGGTTTATTTCTCCCCAAACCCACATTATCTGCAACACATGCCGCTAAGGAGTGGGGTGATTTTCTAGCTGTTCTTTTAATTTGATGTGACTTTCTTCCACTGCACATTGCTTTCTTTCCTCCCATTGCCGTCTTTCTACGACCAATTGATGTATGCTGTACAGAGATATGCTTACCCCGTTTTCGTGTAGCTTGCGGTCGTTTCTTTTTACACACTACGCCCTTGTACTTGAAAGCTGTGTGCAAACCAAATAATAAAGTCTGCTCTGAGTTAGCATGTTTTTCACAATTGCTTAAATATGCTTTAATAGCAGGATAAAATATTGATGGGCTTTTTTCCAAATGTCCCATGATTTTTTCTGAGTGCTGTTTCCATTTTTCTTTTATTTCGGCAATATCATGATTTTCGTACGTGATGATGTTATCAATAATATCTTTATCAGCATTAATATTCATAGCAGAATTGAAATTTTGTAAAGAAACTGGATCTGTACCAACATCTTCATCACTTTTCTGCTCCATTGAAGTGTCTTCAATAGACGAAAATAGACAAAAAAAAAAGATTTTTTAATCCAAAAGGGTAACCCATATATTTTTTAAATGTTCAAATCTCATATCGCGGTTATAGAGTTTAGAAGTGGGCGAGCATATTACTTACCGTAAATAACCGTCCGACGGGCGAATTACTGAAATTATTCGAGCAGACACGTCCCCAAATATAACCTAAACGGCATAAACCTAACCTAAAAATACTAAAAATCTACATACCTCAAACTCGTCTTTATCACTTATTTGCAACCTAATAGTATTAGAGGATGAATCTTTGTAACATACATTTGGCAATGTCTTTGGATCCATTTCATGAATTCAATTTTAATACAAAATACAATATTATTTATTTTCACTTGATGGAAATTAATGTTTTTAACAGCTCAAGAAACTAGTTACACCAATCTGATTTACAACGAAAATATATGCTTAGTTTGCGATGCGCAAGTTCATACGTAAATCGCCGACGCATAAGTCTAATACGTCAGGACTATGAATGAAGTTGTTTCCTTCACACATAAATCGCCGACGCATTAGTCTAATACGTCGGGACTTAATGAAGGTACGATTCGCATCACCCGAGTTGTTCCGAGCGGCTAATGTGTCGGCGAATTCCGAAAATGCGGCCGGCCTAGGTGGACTCAGTCCCGAGCGGGGCGATCACTCGGTGGCGAGGCGACAGTCGCGCTCTCGGTCTTCCATGGTACGCCCCTGTTGCATACCCTCGTGTTGAATTCCGGAGCGCTGAGGCAGGCTACCCAAGCAATGAAAACAGCTCTGTAGCCTACCGTGCCGTAAGCGTCGACGAATTGTTCAAAAGGCACGTCTAGGGCTTCAGATTGGGGCGTCGAGACGGTAGGGTAACTGCCGAAGTAAGACACCACCTGTCTGTATTGCGGGTTCCCTAAACTACCGCAACCAGTGTTACACCAGAGCGAGGGTCCGGGGTCTTACCCATAGATAAAAGAAGAGATATATGGAACTCTCTCATAGAATTAAATGAAACCGTGAAGCGCCATCTCTTGAATTGGTCTCAAACTAATTTTAACTAATATGGCGGATGGCGCTATATTCAAAAAAAATATTCAGAATTAAAATACAGTTTGCGGACTCTTAAGAGTTCCATTATGGACAAAACGTATGTATATAAGAATAGCATAATCATACTTGGTTATATAAAGTTTTTTTATCCTTATCTAGCATAAACTAAATATGATTTTGCTACTCTTGTCATATAATATATATACGTTTCGTCCATAAGGGAACACTTAAAAAAGTCCACAAACTGTATTTGAAACCGTTCCTCAAGAAATAGTGTCTAAAAAATAAATTTTAAAGACATGCTGTGATGAAAAAGGAGGATATTTGAGATATTGAAACCATTAAATACCAAAATCAATTGTTTTAGATGTAAGATTCCTTTATTCACAACCACATTTATACGCATTCACAATCACATTTATACACAAGACACAATCACATTTAAGTATAAATTATTTCCAACTAGCCATTTATATAAACTTAAAAAAAAAGTAAAGGCATAACTTTCTTTACATGAAGTTTCATTTATAACACATATCTGGTACCTACCAGTTCTAGTTCTCCTTCTTTTAATGTAATATTAACTCAACTAATTTCTGTCTCAAATAAGAATATATAATACCCAATAAACAAATAAAACACAAAATAAATTAACACATGGAAATAAATTAAACACAAAACTACAAAACATAGGTTTGTTTTGGTTTTACTTAGAACCAATTCAATAGATACGCCCAGATAAATATTGACGTAAGAACATAACGCAAATTATAAATATTAAACATTTGGGCGCATGGACTGAACTAGTTCTTCCGGACTACCAATCTCTTTTTTTAACAGTACCAACTATACATAACTAACTAAGCTGGTTGCGCCATCTATAGAGTTGGTCTCATACTAAATATCACATTTCAGGTAGGCTCATAAGAGTGAACAGCCCCTGGTCTTACCTGGAACTAGTGATGTAAATAATCGGATTAATTTGATATTCGGATAATACGGATACGGATTAAAATAATATTCGTATTAATAATCCGAATTCGTAGTAATCTTGCTAACCGTCTTGACCATAGACAATCTACGCATAGCATCTGATCTGAAAAGATATGAATGCTTAATAGGTACGACAACCGCCGACGACTGACGACTGAGGGCCTGAATACATATCAGTTTCGTATACATATATTTTATTATGCTACTTACTTCGATGCACTCCTTTCTGGGTCTATTTCTATATTATCTTATCGATAAGGTAGATATGTATATATGGTATACAAATACCAATATCATACGCGCCCTAACAACTAAATGTTCGGAAAAAAAATTATTTAAAGTATTAATAAGGCGTTACGTCACTTTTTTGCCTTAATTACGGCCCGAATTCTTGCAAGCATTGTTTCAACCAAGCCTCGACAGAGTTCTGGTGAAAAGATGTCCCAAATTTCGCCGTTTTTTCCTTTAAGGTAGAGACCGTTCTTATCTTATCCGTTTTTATCTTATGCCACAGTGTTTCAATAACATTTATGTCGGGGCCGTTTGATGACCATGATAGGACTTTAATATGCTGTTCCCCGAAGCACTTTTTCGTCTTTTTACAGTATGGGAAGCTGCGATGTCTTGTTGGAATATGAAATTATTGTCTGGGTACATATACTGAACAGTCTGTAATAAGCTATTCGTAAGTATTTGTATATATTTGTCAGCGTTGACGGTACTATGACCTCAAACTGTCTCAAACCTTCAGCGGACATACATCCCCAAATCATGACACCCTTCGGGAATTTTACAGTTCGTTTACGGCAGTCCTTATGAAAGGCTTCACTTTTTGTTCTTATTACTCTTTTTCTATGATCGCCTACGCAGACAATTTGGACTCGTCACTGTAAATTACTTTTGGCCACTCTTCTATAGTCCACGATACCGTCGATTTGACCCAATTCAGTCGATTTTTTTGTGCCTCAGTTAATGAAGGCTTTTCTTTAGCCTACGATCGTTTACGAAAATTGAAAAAAAATTCAAAATAAAATAGTTATACCTACCTTAATAAAATTGAGCCCAGACTGATGAATGTATTTTCTGCAACATTCGCGGGAAAGCCTTTCTCCTGTTTCAGAGTTCCATTGCGCTGTTATATCCCTTAAGGTATTCCGTCGACTTTTTTTGCAAATTTTCACCAACAACCTTTGGCTCCTAAAAATAACGAATATTCACAAAAACTACCAGAAATCACCTATAACTGACACATCTAATTGTGCAATTAATGGTTACCGCGGCAACAACAAATTTTTATTTATTGTTTAGGGCTGGTTACTCGATTTTCCGAACATTTAGTTGTCAGCATTTTTAGCAGATTTTTATATTTTTGTCCATAAATTCATAACAAATCCAAGCTAATAATAATTTTCAGCATAATATTATCTTGCAAATGTATGTAATTTTATATATTTTAGGTTTTTAAAGCGTGGTTGTAAATTTTTGCATGGCAGTGAATAATTTTTTTGAAAAAATGCGTTTGTCCGAATATATAGTTGTTAGGGCTCGTATTAAGCGACTAGCAGTAATTGGTACATAACTACATTTTAAGATCTTGAGACAAACATGCATTGAAAACGCCACAGACACAGTAAACAATATTTTCCCATGTCACTTTCGAACATAGCACATTCCTCTTTTTATTTATATACATGAAGTTTTGCAGTACTACTTTTGCATTAGTTTGTAGTGGGATAGTTTGTAGCCCTCGAGTTAAAAACACTAGTAATTAATACTGCAAAAGGGATGCATTTTTTACTAATATCCCAAAAGATTTGGACATTTTTTCGACTAAACAAACACTGGTTGTGGCAGAACTTAATGATAATGCTGAAATAAAATTGTGCTACTCAGTTAAATTTCTCCAATCATTTTTGTAGAAATGGAGACCCTATTTTGAACTGAATCTTCTACGTTTTTCTTTTTTTTTTGAAAACTCAATCTTGAATTTTTTTAAACCTCTTGCTATTATACATTTCCACTCTACTATGCTAATATGGAAGTAGAAAAATTCAATCACAAACAGTTAATTTGTTAACATTCTGAATTATTGTACTATATATTCTAAAAAAGTTTTACAGGTAAATATTGTATGGTGAAGAAATTCTTCCAAAACAAGTGGGTGTCTATTTTAGTTTAGCCTATCATACTGACTGATAGCACTATTTGCACTATAAGTTACATGATTGTTTCCCAACTTCTTTAACCTAAGTAAACAATTATTAAATGGAATCTTCTATAAGTGCATATTTTCTCAGTTTCAGATTTATTTTGCAGTCGTCCTGTTCTTGTACGGGTAAGTAAAACTGATGAGATGAAAGTAAGACAGATTCCATTGATATAAACAATTCTTATAGAACATGGTGTGTACATAAATGTTTTTAATATCATATATGCATATTAAACTGGTGTAATTAATAATCACTATGTTATCTAAACAATAATATTTAATACTAATATAACATATGCATGAAAACTGATGGGTTATGGTTAACACTGCGTATGGCTCTTAAAGATCAAACATTTCTTCATTCAGTTCATACTCGTACTTATAAGAGTATTAAAAAATATTTGTCAGATGAAAATTGTTTTGATGTGAAAAAGACATTACACAATGTAAGTTTTTAATGGGTATTTGGTCCATAAAATCGTTATTCCATAAGAGACACAGAAATGTAATGTGTCAAGTCAAGTTGCTTGAGGACCTTTTACCTCTTTTTTTAATTGAATTTAATTGAAATATTGACGAATCTACGGTGTGATTGTACTCGTATACTTCTGCGTGTTGACTAACTTACTTATTTTAATAGACCATCCTATATATTTGTACTTTAGAATGATCATACAATTTTGAGTTGAAAACTCATAATCTGTATCGTGTGATTTCAGCTGAATATTACGTAATACAGTATACCGCATTACTTGCAACCAAATCCACCATAAAACCATAATAAGCTAAAAAAAAACTGGACGTTTTCCACGAAACACCGAACTACTACACTTTTCTCGACGCGCGTTTCGCCAACCAAGTTGGCATCTTCAGGAGAAGATTAAAACTAAAAAAGTGCTAAACTAAAAACTAAAAGCTAGCTAGCTAAAAGTTTTTAGTTTTAATCTTCTCCTGAAGATGCCAACTTGGTTGGCGAAACGCGCGTCGAGAAAAGTGTAGTAGTTCGGTGTTTCGTGGAAAACGTCCAGTTTTTTGTTTCTACGCCGAAGGTTCCAGTACCCACTCCAGGATCATAACAAGCTGCAATATTTTTTTCGACAACTCCGATTACTAGAATGAATCAGTTCATAATTTTTTGGTTGGACTGTAGATCACACATTTATAACTGATTTGAATTAACACTCAGTTTATTTCTTTATTTGTACCTAAGTATAAATATATGAATGAATACGAAAAGTGGGCGGGAAGACCCATGCACTTAGGCCGCCTGACGGGTCCATTCTGCACCCACATTCCATGAGTATTCACCCAGGTATGCCGACCTCTCTAGCAAAGGCGCATATTTTCCTGGGGTGAATACTCTTAGCATCCTCTGGGTTCAGAACACAGCTCCCAAAGTGCCGTTCTCTGACCCTTGCAATTGCAGGGCATTCTGTGAGGATGTGAGATGCAGTCTCCTCATCCTCCATGCACCATCCACATTCAGGATCATCTATGACCCTTATCATGTGGAGGTGCCTTTTAAGGTGACAGTGGCCTGTAAGGAGTCCTGTCACCGTTCTAATGTCTCTTCGGTTCATACCTTAGGAGACTTAGGAGACTTTGGTATAAATATATATAAGTAATATACATATGTATGCACCATTTTTGCCACACAAAACTAAATGATTTAATCAGACATTTACAGAATTTGTAAAGAATGATGACTAAGAATACCATTGTATATTAAGACCTAGTTTAGTAATTTCCTTTTTAATGAGTTTTTAACAAGTATATTAGGCTACCACACATTACACTATTACCTTTTAATCTACAAGTATTACTCACATAAATGTTTTGTCTTAATGAATGTTGATGTCTAAGACTCATCATATGCCTACGATATTTAACATTTTTTAATCATCTTGATGTTTTGTTGTTTCTTCTGCTGAAAATTTCCAGTATGTATCAAGTCCATATCAAGCGTCCATATGATAGGCCCAGTAGGTATGAGTTAGTCATACTTTTAATATATAAACACTTTTTACTTCATCATTCTTAAAGTCTAAACAGTTTGATTTTTACAGTGAAGTTGTTAAATATAGTTTTAGTCTAGTTGTCATTTATTTTCAGATACCTGTACAAAAATGAAGTCTGTAATCGTATTCACTTCCGTGATTTTGGTAATCACAGCTACAAGTGATCAGGAAAAATGGGAAGAATTTAAGGTATTTTCATTATAATACAGTAACCAGGGTCTCTTATTTTTAAGTGTTTTCATATTAAAATTTTATAATTATAGTGGTTTATTTATAAATTTGTAAATGTTTTTACCATATTTTTAATGAGATTGGTTTATGCATTTTATTTAATTCTAACTTTTTATCTTAGCAGGTCTTTCTTCATATTCAGAATATTCTAATCCTGACTAAACACGGCAGTTTTATAGAATAATGTTAGTAACATTAGACTGTTACAGTATTAAGACTTACAATTAGTCTAAGTTTATTCTTACTTGAATACACAGATACGCTAGTTTTATTAAAATGAATTCTGACAAAATAAGAGAAGATCTGTTAGTAAAACATCATTTTTTTCAAGGTTGTTGACACCTCTATCAAGATATTATTTTAAACAATATCAGATGTGTCTTCGGTCATACTCGAAACTTACGCGTATACAGAATTTATCAGTTATTCATCATTAGATACTATGGGGTTTTGTAGAACATATGATTTTAATTTAAAAAAGGTCATATGAACATAGGTTAAGCTTAGTTTTCAACATAAATGATTAGTTTTTGACATACAAGGTGGTAAACTTAATGTCTTTTACAAGAATTAAGTCTAATGAAAGCTCAATCATAGGTAAAGAAACGTTTTCTTTAGAGAATCAGTGACGTGCACACGGGGGCCTGGTGCCCCCTCTTAAATCATAATTTCTACGCCTACGAATTTTTCAAGTGATAATGATTCCACCTTCCCCTTATTCTTTGGAAAATTATAATGAAAAAAGGTAACCACGGATATCTTCCAAAAACGCTTCCTTTTTATAATAAAAAGTATTTTATGTCCCGACTAGCATTTGAAAATTTTATTAATCAACCTATGAAAAACGAAGTGCTATTGGGAGATGATTGTGGTTATTCTTTTTTCATTACAATTTTCCAAATAAGTGGAACTGTCACACCTGAAAAAGATAAATTAGCGTAGAACTTCTGATTTAAAAAAGGGGGCATCGAGCCCTGATTCTATAATTAAAAACTTTCTCTGTGGTATGGTCATTAGACCTTGTAACTCATACCATTATTAAGTCTATAAAAAAATTACTTTTGCGGTGTCCATTTACATTTGCTTCTTAACCTTTAGAGGACGGGCGTTTGGGGCTTATAATCCCTCTAAGAAAATGCATAAAAAAGTATCTCATATCACAGATTGATCATGGGTAAAGTGTTGATCATAGGTCGGGCCAGTATACTGAATTTCCCATCCGGAAGAGTAACGCTAAGGTAAAATTTTTCCACTTTGAAAAAATTCTATTGTTTGACTAAGAGATGACTGAAAAAATAGAAAAAAAAACTGTCCTAGTAAGTTTTGACATCGCTCTTCATGAATATGTTATTAGATTTTTGAAATTCAAAATGCCGGATACAGTTATCAGTTGTTGAAACGAAAACAAAATGCATTATAATTGTGAATCCGATCAAAATGGTGGATATAAAATGGCGGATTCAAGGTAGCGGATTCAAGATATCAACTTATAATAGAAAAATGTACATCAACGACTTTGACTACGTATTTGATTTTTAATTTTTATAATTCTAAATGGCATATTCAAGATGGAGATCGAGGAACAAAAAAATCAAGATAAACGAATTCTTGAGTACATTTTTTCATCAATATTATCAAACTTTCCACTCCTTCCGGAAACCATCACTTGTTGAGATCGATTGAAATTGCTTATCACATAACGACACTACAAATGTCACCAAGACGAGAACTCTTCATCACATGATAAAGTCAAGTGATAAAAACACATTTTGGTATTTAGAATTTATTTCGACACATTATATGGACATTCTTAATGGACAACAGAATGAAAACAATGCTCTTTCCAAATAAATAACTCATATACACATATATTATTTTTATCAACTGATATCTTGATTCCACCAGTTTAAATTCATCCAAGAGAACCATCCATATTGAATTCCAAAAAATTCGATACCATATTTATCATTAGCAACCCCCAAATCGTAATCAATAATGCCAAAACCAAATGGTTAGAGATTTTATTCCACAATCGATTGAATTAAAATCTTTTTTATAAGCATATTGGGTCCACACATCTGATTTCTCTGATTCTTATGAGTCTGATTTCAAATTCGTAATCAGCGACCTCAAAGGCCCTTACATATAGTTTTCAGTCCAAATTCTAGCAAATTTAAAATGTTTGTGCCCCATAATATATAGGATTTGTAAACATTTAAAATCTGACTTCAGATTCGTAATTGGCGACCTTAAAACCCCAGAATAATGATGTTTGAACAAAGACGAGGAACCTTTTTTGAGCCATTATACTGAATTACCCCTCCTCTAAAGGTTAAGAATGCATAGTTTACCAAATATGTTTGGTGGTATTTATTTGGAAATATCAGTTTAAGAAAAAGTTAATAACAAGTCCATAAACGAATAATGTTTGACATAGAGTGATAGGACTAAGTAATACAATGTAAGTTAATGTAATATGTCATCTAAAAAAACTATATCATAATAACTTTATCATAATAGTACATAAATGAGTATAAAACAATTTTGACCATACATAACCAAAACGTTGCAGGATGAAATTCAGAAATTGAAATGACCAACTGTTTCTCTCAGTATTGGTACAAATGTTTTAATCCATAATATAAATGAATATTTTTTTTTAACAAAACACCCTGTGATGTGTCTTACCATTTTCAGAAAACTAACGGGCGGTTATACGATAGTCCCGAAGAAGAACAGACCCGTTTCGGTATATTCCAGGAAAATTTACGAAAAAATCGAAGAGCACAACGCCAAATACGTCAACGGGGAGAAAACTTACTTCATGGGAGTGACTTCCTTGGCAGATAAGACGAAGTACGAATTCCAGTCGTTGTTAAACTATGGGAAGTCGGCTGCGCCTCCAAAGGCCTTCGACATCTCCAACTTGACAGAGGTCTCGGACTCCGACGTTCCAGATTCGTTCGACTGGACCAGCAAAGGGGTCCTGACGGAAGTTAAAGACCAAGGATCCTGCGGCAGTTCGTGGGCCTTCAGTGCTGTAAGTACGCTTAGCATTTTTACATTTCAAGTTTTTATATTCCCAATCTCAGTTTAAAATATATACGTTCAGCGTCTCTACAAGGCGTGTATGTTGCTATGCTTCTCTACAATGCCACAATATATGTACAAGGCAGAATTGAATGAAAACCGCAAAAGCGCCATTAAAAATCGTTTACGCTTTCTAGCTTGACAATTTACAGGCACAGTCTTTGCCATCTTTCAGATCTAGTAGTACGAAGCAGTGTCAGTAGGTGGGGTTGGAGCTGAATAACAGCTGATTCAAAATGGTAGCAGCACTACGCAGCTGTACCAAGCAGGAACAGCGTGAAGATGTGAAACCAGTTAATATATATTCATCGGAGAATGCGTACGACGTATAGGGATGCCTGTCTGTCACAGTGGGAAATCTACGATTGGTCGAAGAGATGCGCTCTATAAAAAAAATAATTTCACGCTGTTCCTGCTTTGTGCAACTGGGTAATGGTGCCATCATCATGAATCAGCTGTTACTCAGCTCCAACCCCACCTACAGCGGAAAGACGTCAATGACTCTGTCTGTAAATTGTCGTAGAAAACTTCTTGAAAGATTTTTAATGACGATTTTGCGGTTTGATTGTCCCTCGTAGATAGCGCCTGTGTCTTCAATATACGCGTAGTCTCACAAGTACGTCACGCTAGTTAACTACAACTCTAAGATACTATATAAGTCAAAATTTTTATGGCTTAACGAAAAGGGCTCTGACTAAGTGACTAAATCAGTACTCCAGTCAAGATGTACATCCGTGCTTGCAAAAGGTCCGGTCGTTCTGAATTTTTTATATGTTGTTAGGACCTAAACTAATATTAAAAAACCAGATTTGCAATTTCCAAAGTGCTGTGCGGGCGGCGGTGTACCCAAAAAACTATGAAATTTTCGGACTTTTTTTCAGTTTTTGCTCAATATCTCAGTGAAGGAAGGATCTGAGCGGTATAGCTACTCTACATACTTTTAAAGTAGACTAAATTTGCTACAATTTGAGACCAGGGCGAGCTCTATACGGCCATTGCATCCCAAGACACAGTTCTTCGAAAATAGGCCATTTTTATCAAAAAGTGAAATTTTTTCGAAATGGTCACTTATTTTGTGAAATATCTTCTAAAATACGCATCCCACGTCAAATATTATACAAAATTAGGTTGTAGTAATTTTAATTAACTTTCATTTGAGACCAAACTGGTACCTGTAGGCCCAGCGGTTCTCTCAAAAACGGCAGATAACCAAAAACAGTCATAAGTAGGTTTTGGGGGGAAATGCAAATAAACTGTTCTCACGTCTTTTTATGGTTTTATTTGTCAAACAGTTAAAATTTATTTATTTTTGTTATTGTTTAAAAATTGTTTGACGAGAAAAGAAAAAGACAATATACCTATCGGGAATGACGTCATCATCAAATATTGTTTTATATACCTACATACTAAAATGATTGTACAAACATCATGGTACCTACTAAAAGGACAAATTACATTTACACAAAAAAAGAAAACTAATATAAATCATGTAGGTATTGTGTTTTGGTTGCCAAATTATGCCTTTCTTTTTATCTTCGATGGCTCGGGCTTGGGCTTGCACGAAGATGGTGTGTCGATTGCTGTGATGGACGCTGGGAGAGGCGCCCAGTCTGTAGTCGGGTCATCTTCATCGCCCGAGCATGTCAGCTCCACATCCGGGACGTTAATGCACAATTTGCTACCGCATGACTGACAGAGGACTGAGCAGTGGAGCCCAGCCTTTCTGCACGAGCAGCTCCCAGAGCACCCTTTCTTGCATTTACATGAAATTTTTCGCAGAAGGGCAGGAGGTGCGGGATCCATGGTGGTGGGGATGGAGGTGAGTCCCTGAGAAGACAGCTTCCACCCCCAATCAGTGGGATTCAAGTTGACTCCCTGCCACTTCTGCACTTTGCACTTAACACCTTGCTGCATGGTGGCCTGCAGCATCTTCCGTCGGTGGCAAACCGGCGAGGTTTATGCTCGTTGAAGTGACAAACGTCTTATACCTTAGGAAATCCAAAGTATCCCTCGCGATGTCACCCCCCATATAAAGCCACAAAGCACTTGATGCCTGCTTCTCTCACGGCTTGTGGGGTGGAGTCTAGCCGAAGGAAGACCTCCACTTGCTCAGCAAGTGGTTCACTGTTGCTCAGGAGTGTGGTGATTTTGGTCTTTCCTTGGCCAAACGGTGCTGAGGTGGTATCGCACCCGGTAAACGCGTGGGTGAATAGTACCGTCCCTGGTGATCGCTGGGAGTCCTGGTGGTTGTAGGAGGTCGTAGAGTAGTGACAGCAACCAGCTTCGCCTTTCGTGCTCTTCTGAAGGTAGACGTTTGCCTCTTCAACGCCTAAACTATTGAGAAGAACGAGCAAGTCGACGTCTTCTCCCACTATTACGACCCGATCGGCTATTGCTCTTTTTGAAAGCGCCGTCATGACGATCTCGATCCGCATCTTCGTCGGCAACAGCCACTTCTACTCCCTCCTTCTGAAAAGCATCACAAAGAAGACTTATTAGGCGTCTCTCGTTGTTCTCATTGTCCAATACAAGCTCTTGAGTAATTTGAATTACTGTGGATTCATCGAACGTCAATTCGTAGCTAGAATGAGCTGCGTAGCGCCTGAGTCGTTCCGCTGTTTTGGTGTTTTTTTTTTTTTTTGGTAGCATCTTCGGGGTAGCCGTCAAAAACGATGGAGACGTTATTCCCAAAGTGGTTACGGACTTAGGTGGTGTAACGCGCCAAAAATGCTCGAACTGTGCTCTTCCTTACTTATGACTGTTTTTGGTTATCTGCCGTTTTTGAGAGAACCGCTGGGCCTAGAGGTACCAGTCTGGTCTCAAATGAAAGCTAATTAAATTTACTACAACTTAATTTTGTATAATATTTGACAAGGGATGCGTATTTTAGAAGATATTTCACAAAATAAGTGACTATTTCGAAAAAATTTCACTTTTTTGAAAGAAATGGCCTATATTCGAAGAACTGTATCTTGGGATCCAATGGCTGTATAGAGCTCGCCCTGATATCAAATTCAGTCTACTTTAAAAGTATGTAGAGTGACTATACCGGTCAGACCCTTCCTTCACTGAGATATTGAGCAAAAACTGAAAAAAGTCCGAAAATTTCATGGTTTTTTGGGTACACCGCCGCTCGCACAGCACTTTGGAAATTGCAAATCTGGTTTTTGAATATTGGTTTAGGTCCTAATAACATATACAAAATTCAGAACGACCGGACCTTTTGCAAGCACGACCCTCTTTTCATGTTTAACTTTACTGAACTACAGGGAGTTAACTTTGAAATAACCACATTATGGTCTTGACATATATTTGGTGCTTTCCATTTACACGACTCCCAGCGACTCATGTGTCGACTCGTGTCAACTAGTGTTGACTCTCATCAAATGGGTAAATGGAACGCTCGCTAGGCTAGTAGTTTCGTGCAAAAGTTGATGAAAGTAGTGCTGCAAATAATTACATTTGTCACCTACTTTCATTTTCCTCAATCAGATTTCGCATTAATTCTCCACTATATATTCTGCTTTGTCGCGTTCGTTTAGATTTTTACTTATTTTACACTCACACTCAGCGTGAACTCTGCTGTCTAGCGGAGTCTGTTTGAGGTAACTTGTGTCGTCGACTCACGGCGACACAAATCAAATGGAAAGCACTTTCGGAGACACGAGTCGACTGGTGTCGACTTGTGTCGGTAAATGGAAAGCACCCAGTATGTATGTACCATATATAAAAAATGTGTATATAAATTAAATATCTGCTTCCTTTGCATATGAAGAACTTATCACCACTAATTCTAAAATGATTATACAGGGTGATTCCTATGTTGAGTCAAATTTTTTATGAAAACAAACAGTTTTTCCGAATTCTATTTTTCAATAAACTCAAAAATAAAAAAAGTTACTTTATTAATTTCTGTTTTGAAATAATATTTAACCGGTTCTGCCTGTTATTTTTTAAATTAATAATAAGGTAACTTTTTCATTTTTGATTGTTTGGATTTTTTTTCTTAATAGGCCTGTTACAGACTTGATCTGCCAATACTGAATGCATTTCCGTTATTTAATTACTCAGGGACAATTGGAATAAGTCACATGTTTTCAGAGTCTCCGAATCCGAATGCGTCACAAGTCATCCCTAACCTCAAAAAACTTTCTAACAGTGAAGACAGTCCTTTTCAAATTAGGAAATATAAAATCAACTAGCCTATCCAGACGTTGTTAGTGTGCTGAATCTGAATTTGTCGTCCATTTAGCCCATTCAGGTCCCTAACCTCTAAAACAACCTTACAAGTGCCAAAATTTGCGTCGATAACCTTAAAACGGTCAACATACTAACGACTGAAATCTGTAGACCATTATTATACAGAATGTCCTGGAACTAAGAGTAAAACGTAATACCAGAGATTCCTTGACCCAAAAGGAAACGATTTAGGCCAACTTACATACTTTTACTTCGTTAAGCCGCTAGAAGCCGTTTGGTTATTATTTATCAGAGACAATGATTGAATTTTTTTTTATTTTCAAAACAGTTGCATTAGAGGACAAAAGCAAGGCCTCCAACTATTCCTTTATGTTTACTATTATAGTTTTCTGAACATACGAGTATAGTCATTTGAAAATTATTTTACATTGGCTAAACCGCTCATCCCATCAACATTTTAAGAGGCGAAGAATCTTCTAAATCAAGTCGCCGATTCAAAAAAATATGACTAAAAGACTACACTTGATAAATAATTAATTAACAATTCTCTCATAGTTAAAAGAATCATAGAATATCTTTCTTTAAGTTTAACTCCATTTCGCACATTTTCTCTTTTCAATTCAGTAGTAGCTATTTATATCACATTGCCTACATATAAATAGCATAGGGCCTACAGATTCCAGTCGTCATTGTTCATTGTTCAACTTCAAAGAACCTAATTTTGCAATTGTTATATATTTTTTGAGGTCTGAGACAAATAGTGATGCCCTAGAACTAATCGAATTCAGTCATAGAGATCCTAGAAAATTTTAGTTCTTCAATGTAAACAGATAAAATGTATTCTTCGATGTTTCGGTTGTTTGCAGACTGGAGCCCTGGAGTCGGCGTACGCCATCAAAACCGGAAACAAGGTGTACCTCAGTGAGCAAAACCTAGTGGACTGCTCATCGTTATACGGAAACTCTGGTTGCCATGGTGGAGTCATGGAGTACGCCTTCAAGTACGTAAGAGATTTTTGGAATAGAAACTGAAAATGATTACCCCTACAAAGGAGCCAATGAAGTATGCGAGTTTTCTCCAAAAATTAGCGTTTTCAAAGCGAGCGGCTACAAGACCATGCCTCATGGAGACGAAAAGGCCTTAAAGAAAGCTGTTGGTAAGCTGGAACCCTAACCTGAATTTATATTTATCTTTCATTTAATGCCAAAAATGTTACTGAATTGTCATCGCATATTTTTGGCCATTCCTTATATCTGAAAAAAAAATCAGAGATACCAACATTTAGGATACTTAAAACAAATACCTACCTTTACATTGACCATGACTGTCTTTTCTTACCTCCCAGCATGCGAATGATTCATTTAAATATTTTTTGGATGAACTATAAAAAAAGTTATATTCGTGGAAAATACATTCTGTATACAATTCAAAAAAATAAAATACTGTCAGTTTATTTACATTCATTATAATTGCATTTTGCATTAAACTTTGCATTTTATTAAATTTTTGTTCTGTTTAATTCTTTGAATTCTTAATATTGTGGCCAAAACACCAGTAGTATGCATCGCCGTCCGGTCAGCCGTACAGCAAAACGAGGGTTACTCGCCGACACGTCACCGTGTTGCGTAAGCCTCCAGGACCTTCCGCAAACTTCGACCTCTTTCAAGACGGAATGCTGGAATATGCCAGCGCCAGTCAACCGGGTATATAGAGAGGCATACCGACGCGGGACGATTTAGTTACATTTTTTTTTAATGATCGTCGCGAACTACGTAAAATAGTTTTAGTAATTTAGTGCTTAATCCGTTTTGGATTTAATAAATAGTGTTAGTTGAAAGTGCGAGTTTGAGATTTTCACACCTAACGAACACTTAGTGAACAAAACGTTACAATATGAAGAGATTCATCTGTTATTTGAAAAATAATTCGCCTCCTAAGGAACTATTACTTTTCATCCAATTTTTTCATGTTTTTCTACATTGGAATAATTTTCCTACGGTCAAATCATCGACAATGACATACTATAAAGATAAAAAGACGACTTACGAATTCCATATAAAATAACTTTTAAAGGAGAATTGTAAGAAGGTCTAATATCGTGGATATTAATTTAAACTAATTTAGTATATACCCATACAGTCTGTCCCAAATTAGTTATGCATGTATTGGTATCCCGGTTATTGTCGATAAATTCAAAATAAATCTTAAAATGATTGTGTATAATTATAACCATACGGTCTGAATGGGTTAAAATACTTTTTTTAGGCATATTTTTAATTTTTCTAAGTCACCCAGTCCGTTATTTCTGCCAACCTTTTCTACATCTACTGTGTGTCCCAGAATATTGCTTAATTAAAAGATAATTTTTATCATATGTCCATTTTCTATGGAGTAGATTATGCAGGAGCAATTTAACTCGCTTCTGTGTTGGTAAAGTGCCTTTTTTAAAAAAGATATTAAAAAAAACAATATTAATAAAAGTTGTTAATTAGAAAATACAGTTGTATGCTGAATTTCAAAACCATCAGCCAACTTTGATTATTGTTTACTTTTGTCCACATTTTAATACCTAGTTAGGTAGTCTTTTCTGTAGAAAATATAAAACACTTATACATATATTTAGAATTAAAAAATAGTTATTACACGAAAATTCTGTTAATTTTGGAAAATATGGATCTATAACTACATTTAAATGACATTTATTCGACTTGAATTATAGCGATATCATTTTGGTTTTACTTTTATCTCAGTTTCTCAGTTACTCAGTTTTCGCAAACTGAGCGTTATTTCTTCATCTTGCCTCTAATTTCAACAAGTAAATTTATTTCCTAATATTGGATAACTATCAATATTTCTATATCTTCTACATAAAGGTTATAATTAGAAACAAAAAAGACGTAAAATAAAAAAAAAATCAAAGTTGGCTGATAATTTTGAGATTTGATATATCGCTATATTTTTTTAATTCTGAAAAACTTTTATTAAAATAATTTTTCGAAAAAGGCACTTGCCGCTGCCAAGACTTGATTTTTCAAAAATGAACACGCTATAAAAATTACTTTTTAATTAAACAGGACGTCATCCCAAAAGGTCAAATAATTAGAAAATTATTGTCTTTTTTCAAGTATCTTGTGACACGCAGTATATTCCTTCTGTTTTCAGCCACAGTTGGACCGGTCGCAGTAGGCATAAATGGCGATTTCCTCCAGCACTACGCTGGAGGTATATTTTCCGAAGGTGAGTGTGACAGAGTCCCAAATCACGGAATGCTGGTCGTCGGCTACGGATCCTTCGAGGGTACGCCATACTGGATCCTAAAGAACTCCTGGGGACCGTCTTGGGGCGAGGATGGCTACATGAAGATGATCCGGGTCCACCATAACCAGTGCGGTATTGCTGACGCTGCCAGTTACCCAACAGTTTAGGCAGCCGACTACTGTTGAGGGACCAGAATATTTTAAAATACCTTAGCTTTACTGAAAGCTATGTTTCTCTGCATAACTGACTGTACATTGCCTAATGTAATTTTATTGTTGCTTTAATAAAACATCATCGCAGATACTAAAAATGGACTCATTTGCCAGTATTTTTAATTACAGGTGGATTCGGTTTATGGTTCTTCAAAAACTCCTGGATAAGTCATTTGACTCATCATAAAAAAAAAAAAAAAAACTGGACGTTTTCCACGAAACACCGAACTACTACACTTTTCTCGACGCGCGTTTCGCCAACCAAGTTGGCATCTTCAGGAGAAGATTAAAACTGTTTTAACCATAGTTTTAATTTTCTCCTGAAGATGCCAACTTGGTTGGCGAAACGCGCGTCGAGAAAAGTGTAGTAGTTCGGTGTTTCGTGGAAAACGTCCAGTTTTTTGTTTCTACACCGAAGGTTCCAGTACCCACTCCAGGATGACTCATCATAACCAAATAATTTCCCTACTTGCATTAACACCTTTCTTTAACCAGTATCTCGATTGTTATATTTCCTCAAAATGGATATGCCACTGGGCTTATCATATCAAATCAAAGGAGCTAATAACTTAGTAACAGGGGACTCCAGGAAGAAGAAAAAAACCTAAATAAAGTTTAATATCATTCCTTACACCTACACATATGTATTTTACAATCAGAATTTACGTAATAGCTTCTCTGCCATACTAATTAGACTCATTTATCTCTTTTTTGATATAGGAAAAGATGACAATTGATTTATATATCAGCCAGTTGATTTATTATTTCTGTAACACAGCATTGGGATTGTGGTCGCTTCAGCGTGAAATGTTGTTGCATACTTTCCCATACTTTAAATCAGTGACATATTTGTATGAGGTATTATCCTGTAAATTCGGGTCGCTATTGCACTAGGTTTTGGAATAGTTTATATTCGTGGATAGAGGCACCATTATCCTAATTATTTGCATTAGAACCATATTATCCATTGTCCATGAGTATTCCCTCTTCTCCAATTCTATATTACTCTATTTACACAAATATTTTCCATGTCCACACATGTTTCACCCTACTTTAACAATAGCAGCTTTATTACACATAGATATGATAGCAAATTAAATTATTTATTTTACAAATTCTTTATTTAATCTTTAAATTTTTTATACTATAACAAATTGCATACTTACTGCATTGTTTTGTTAGATATTATATTTTGTGGCGTCAACACAATATCTATCTGATTTCATTAAAATAATTTTCTAGTGAAGGACAATATGAATTTAAAAATACCATAGATTACTTTAACTAATAATATACAGATTTCTTGAGATTACACGATATTCTTCTGTTTTACGTAAAATTTAAGTAAAACTCATCAACAGCTAGTGCTAGTGCTAAATACTTCTTTATATTATCACAGTTTTAACATTAAAAAATATAATATTAAAAATACCAGTATTCGTTTTGGATATGGTTTCTTCTTATTTACTTTAACAGCATTTGTATCATTATTTCTTATATATCCTTATTAATCTAAGCAAATTTCATGCATATCAGATTTGTTTAATTTTGTTTTTATATTAACTTTACTCACATACCACATCTTTTTTATATATCATTCCAGTTATTTACCTATTTGAAATGAGACAGAACATTGTATCAAAAGTCTATTCAACTTAAATAATATGTATTTAGTTTTTTTTTTATATCCTTTATACCAAAGACTCGGTTATCCCATTTTATAGTAGGTACCACATCTCACATACCACATCTTTTTTATATATCATTCCAGTTATTTACCTATTTGAAATGAGACAGAACATTGTATAAAAAGTCTATTCAACTTAAATAATATGTATTTAGTTTTTTTTTATATCCTTTATACCAAAGACTCGGTTATACCATTTTATTGTAGGTACCTAATAAAACCATAAAACAAAATATATTTATAATTTTTTGTATAATATGTAACTTTCACTGATACTAAACATATTTCACTAGTACGTAAGCTTCAGAAAACTATCTTTATTTTGTCTTGCTATTATGGTAACAAGAATTATATCTAGACGCCCGTTTTTAACTGAAGCCTTAGACAAAACTAATCCACAAATTGATGTTATGATTGATCCATCACTATCAGTATCGGTTCAGCAGATGTTCAACCATGACTTGAAAAAACAACAAGTTTCGTAATACTCCTACTAGATTTTTATGAAAACGTTGTTATATCGACAACGATAAAATAATATCGACAAACGTTGTTATATATAGTGTTATTTCTGCTATATGACATTTATATACTTATTCTAGTATAGACTATTTTTTGCTAGATATATTTAAAAATAACTCCAGTTTTGAACCTTACTACATATGTACTCTAGAGTGTTTCAAAAAAACCGACTATTTTTTTTCTCAGAGAACATAGAAAAATCTTCAGAGTATCCCTAGAAAATGACCCTGTTAAAATATGAGCCCTTAATATTAATATTTAGGGGTGGCGATTCTCAATTTTCTATTTGCCATTTTCATTTTTCTGAACTTTGGAATTTTATTACTCAAGGAAGAATTGCTGGATAGTGATACTCAAGATAGTTTTTTTGTAGGAAATTGAACGCTCTATAAAAAAGGTCTGATTGAAGATTTGTGTGAGGCAAGCCGTTTCGGAGTTATTAAGCCTCAAAAACTGTTTAAAATAAAAATCCTATTTACTTATAAATGCAACAAAATCAATTCATATCACTTAAATATCCACTATTATCAACTTTACAATAAAAATCTGTAAATTTTTAACAGAATGTATATCAAAAAATTCTATTAATCAAGGGTGAATGATTAATTTGATTGATCAATAATAAAAAACACGGGTATATTACAAATGAATATTAAAATTTCATTATAAATTTTGTATATTATGAAATAGATTGATCAGAAACAAATACAGAACTACGAGATCAATCGAAAATATTTATTAATTAACTTATATACAGAACAACAATAGAGTTCACATTAAATTATTTCTGGAACAGCTCGGATAGTCTTCTCTATGTTTTTTTACAGTTTGTAGCAAACCTTTAAATTGTTCTTCACTTTTAGTTAAGTGCTGATTGTATTTGGTAATAAGCGCAACATTTCTTTCGACAACGTCGTTCACTACTTTAAGTGTACTGAAAAATTCAGCATTCTCTTGAAAGCTTTTATGTAGTATAGAATAGAATAGATTTATTTAGATAGAATTGTTTGATCTACATTCTGTTAAAAATTTACAGATTTTTATTGTAAAGTTGATAATAGTAGATATTTAAGTGATATGAATCGATTTTGTTGCATTTATAATAAATAAGAATTTTATTTTAAACAGTTTAGTTTTTGAGGCTTAATAACTCCGAAACGGCTTGCCTCACGCAAATCTTCAATCTGACTTTTTTTATAGAGCTTTCAATTTCCTACAAAAAAAACTATCTTGAGTATCACTATCCAGCGATTATTCTTTGAGTAATAAAATTCCAAAGTTCAGAAAAAAAATTCCCATGTTATTTATATGGGAAATAGAAAATTGAGAATCGCCACCAATATTAATATTAAGGGCTCATATTTTAACAGGGTCATTTTCTAGGGATACTCTGAAGATTTTTTCAATGTTCCCTGAGAAAAAAAATAGTCGTTTTTTTTTAAACACTCTAATGTACCCAAGTTTTCCTATATTGCTGTTCAGGCAACTATTATTTTCACATCCAATTTTTGCACATTGTTCCAGATCAAATCTCAAAAAGTAACCTTTAGAACCACTTTTATTTTATCTTAAAAGCTCTCATAACCATACGTCATGATTTTTTTTATTCTGCATTGAAATAGGCCCTCCATTTCCTAAGAATATAATCATAGGCCCTCAAATCAAAGAAAATAAACGTGTATGTGTTTACTGATTTCTAGATTTCTAAAATATTTCTATATTTTACTTCCGTTACTGGGGCGAACTGGCACTGAAAGGATAAAAAGTTAGATATTTGCCTATTGTGTAGATACTAAATTCAATATATTAAAAATTTTATTTGACTTATGTTCCAAATTTATTCAACCCCAAACCTCCAGATTAAAGCCATTAAACAGAAAATCTAGAGAAGCTTCTGACGAATCATTTATAAATCATCTTCAGTGAAATAACTTACAAATATTATATGGTAAATAAACGTACGAAACATCAACGAGACATATTAAAGCATTTCTGAGTTATCGTGTATATAAAAAGTTTAAACAGACAGGAAGATAGTCTGTCTTACATAATATTTGTTTTTCCTTGAACCTGAGATATCGACTTGGTCTTACTTGGGTACTAATCAGTAAATTAATGAGTTTGTAAAATCCCTGTTCATTCATGACGCATTACACTGGAACACATGACGTACAGTCTTGTAGTGGTTACCCAAGATAACAAGTAACACAGCTACACAAAAAAAAATCATGATGTTGGATATTGACCTAAGTATACATATGTATTTTTCGACGCTCACAAGAAACGTTAGAATAAAATTCAGATCATTACAACAGCTGAGATTGTAAGAAAAAAGAATTGCGTAATTTATTAAATTTACACTCTTTTGTACAGGATTTTCATGTCCGCAAAAAATATTATGTTTTTAGCATATTGAGATTTGAAAGCAGCAACCTCAAAACCCCCTGGAAACAGACTTTTGGCGTAAAAGTTGCGTATATTGTTTAATTAACGTTTTGCACCCCTTTCAACCTCTATTTTGCTAAATTTTCACACTTAAAACAAATTTCATACTACGGACATGTTAAAATTAGAAATCAGCAACCTCCAGAACCCCAGGAAATATAATTTTGGAATAAAAGTTATGTATTTAGTCACAAACATTTTCGCACCCCCTTCAACCCCTGTTATACCCTATTTTCACCTCTGGAGTACATTTCCTGCTTTTGGCATGTTTAAATTTGAAATCAGCACCCTCGAAAACCCCCCAGAAATATATTCTTGGAATAACAATTGCGTATTTTGTCATATTTTCATTTCTTACCCCTATTTTACTTGATTTTCACCCTTAGAATAAACTTCTTGTCATGACAATAGTTATATCTAAAATAATCAATCTACTCAAACTAATGGTTTTAATGGTGACTTTTTTGAGGTTGGATTCGAATTCAGCATCGAAAAATACGTAAGTATACTAAGGTCAATATCCAGGATCATGATTTTTTTTGTGTAGCTGTGTAATTATTCCTGTGTAACTGTTGGTTCCTCTATAGGATGCCTGCGTTCTAGCAGTGTCTTGTCATTATTTACACATGCTCCATAACACACAAGAAAACGAACAGGGACATTTCGACAGGGTCACCGATAATCTAGTTCATCTTGAATGAAATGATATGAATGAAGTGTTGTAAGTTGTTTGTTAAATTATTATCATGCCTTTTGACAGCTGCGCATTATTGTAACATGATGAACGAGGTATTCTACTCCTGCTTAAAAACGGTTCAACGCGTGATAGGCCACTTGAGATGTCTCAATAACATTAGTCGGTAAACATCTTTTGTATATAGATATCGTATTTTCCAAAAATCAGACAATATGGGGATTGATAATACTGAAATATATTTTTCATTGATATCAAATACAATAAAATAGCATAACGACAAACTTGTATTGCCACAACACAAAGTGCTGGTGAAGGGCAGTTATCTTAAAAAATAATGAAGACATACATTATCGTAAGAGTAAATATGCAGGAACCCGTGTTAAACAACTCATCCCCTGATATATAGTACAAAATGCAATAGTACCCTATTGCATTTTCCTCAAAAATGGTGCATTTCATCGAAAATAGAAATTAACGTTTTACTTACTTCTTAGACCTAAAAAATCGAAATATGTTCACTTCGAGAAAGAACCTTAGAGGTACTAAAACTAAGTAAACAAAAATGCTCACGGATATTTTACTTAAGGTCATATTGAAAAAGTTATATAAAGATGTATTGCTTTATTTTTTAGACCCAAGCTTTACGCCACATAGAAATTGCCTACGTGATCTAGAACACTTAATATATAATAAAAGTAGGTGTGATTCTGCATATGAGCCATGAAAAAATTTAATAAAGGAATACGTGTTAAACCAAAGATAATATGTATTATTAATTTTCGATTAGTAAAAAATGGGACGCACACTGTCCCTGATTTTCTTCGAAATTGTTGATATCTGATGTATCAAAATTATGATGTTTTCAATTAAACAATTAACTGATCTATCACAAAAACAAAAATATAGATGCCGTCGCCACACATAAACAAACTACTATCAAGGACTGGATGTGTCGCTAAAATGTGTGTTTTGATCAAAATCGACGTATTTCGTATATTAACAAAAAAAATGTTTTGTTCAATTTTTTTCCATAATTTTGTCACTGGCTGTATATCAAAACAGCATACCTAATATGAAGAAGTAAAAAGAATAATTATTGACAGATAATTAACACACTAAAATTACTTTGGTGTTCTATTTTGTCCCCTGGTGTTTTGACACATACATCATTGTTTACTAAATTTTACTACTAAACAGCAGCTACTAAATTTTTAAAATTATTCAATTATTTTATCTTATAGAATGTTACATACCTTTATAATATGTTTTATATATTATACACACATTTATATTTCTGTATGACGTCATTTCATTAATGATTTCTTTCTGGAATGTGTTATATTTTTAGTTTAAAAATTACATTCTTTATTCTAGTATACTTCAAAGGTCTAAATAATAAAATACGCTGAAATACCACACATACATATGTACGTCGAGGAGCACCAAACAACATATCACGCATATTTATTAATCCAAATTTAGCTAATCTAACTAATCAATCAATAATATCTGCACTTTTCATATTTTCTGTCAACGACAAAATCCACGTCTTGCTATAAAACAGATGACCCCAAAGAACACTTACGCACTCCATTTTATCCTCCACTGGGTAAGTCCACTGGGTAAGTCATTTAACAAAAAACTGTTTAAGTAACTATAATATTCACATCAATTCTTGTCACACTTGGATTTCTCAGGAAAAGCAAGATGAAGTTCTTGGTGGTACTTGCAACAATTGTTTTGGTAACCAATGCCGAAAGTGACAGTGATCTCTGGCTTAAATTTAAGGTACGTTTTTTGGTTCCATCATTATTGTTATATAACTATCCAACATGACATCTCATATACCGCACTCTTATTGGACTCTAACAAATATTCGTGTATCAAAACACAAAACAAACAAATACTGTTTCCACACTAATATTTTTAAATTGAAAAAAAAAAACTTATTTTTCTGTGGTATTTAAAAGCAATTGAAGAAGAAAAAACAGCTTCAAATTTTTAGACGAATACCTAACGGCATCGTTCCAGTGGAGGCTGGTGGTGTTTGAGAATCTCGTACTAGACCTAAACTAGTTACTAGACCTAAGTAGATAACTATAATAATAAAAAAGTTTACAAAAAACGTCTAACTCACTAGATCATCTTAGAAACGGCTTTCAAATTATTTGAAAATTTATCATAATCATCAAGTAGATAAGTGCATACAAAGACTTTTTATACTTATATAAATTTGTAAATGTTATGTTAATTTTAATTTTATTTCCTCCCAGCCTTTCGCATTTCAAATGTTAAAATAGCTGTATCTTTAAGCAAAATGAAAATTTTGTAAAAAAAAAGTTTTTGTACCAACTTATAACATTGAAACAAATAGTGCGCAAATATTTTGAAAGCTGTTTTCAAGATGATCTGGTGAGGCAGACGTTTTTTAAGAATTTTTTTGGCAAGTTTCATCTGAAGTTTTTTTTGCTATAATAGCCTTCCACTTAGGTCTAATAATCATCCCCTAATATATTATTAGAGTCCCTTGCTTTCTTACGAAAATACGAGAATCTTAAATTCCAAAAGCCACATTGCACCACTGTGTTCAATAGTAAATTTTCCAATTTTAATCGTTTTCAAAATTATACACTATTTAAAGTTGTAAACCTTTTTTTACGTTAGTCACATGTGGTTTCGATAATATAGGTAATTTAACTTTACCAAGAATCAATTTTAAAGTAGGAGATCATAGTTTCACAGTCTTTTATTTTTACATACATATCTGTTCATCTTTCCAATTAGTGTGTCAACTTCTTCTGAATGTTTAAAGAGTGGATAGTTCTCCTAACAGCATTTGGGTTCTCATAAACCCTCGAAAACTCTTAACTCGTTCCTCTATGTTATCCACAGTAGATAACCTTCTGTTCTTTTTCCTCTGCTTGCACCACTAAAGTTGAATGATATACAACTAATAATTTCAGACTCGTCCAATAATTTATAATTCTTTATATCGGATACTGTTCTAGGTAAACTTTACTTAAAGTAGTTTATTTATATACATTTGTGCCTTATGTATATTTACATTTGTGCCTTATGTACATTTGTGCCTATCCTTATAATATCTTATCTTGGTTATCTTAATTTAAGTCCCTATAAGAGGTTAATTTACTAATATGTGTGTCAATACTGGTGAACCCTCCCCTATCATATTTTAAATAGTACATATTAAATAGTACTTGTACATATTTCTTTACAGCAAAATCATGGCAAGCAATACAGGAACTTGAGAGAGGAACAAACACGGTATTCCATCTTCCAAGAAAACTTGCGCAAAGTGGAGGCTCATAACGAGTTGTACGCCAAGGGCGAGAAGACCTACTTCATGGGAGTCACCGCCTACTCTGACCTCAGTCGCGAGGAGTACCTCGCCTTATTCAATGCTACCGCGTATGCCGAGCTGGACATGGAAATGGAAGCAGCCACCTCTTTCGAGGACGTGTCTGCCTCTGCTGCCGCCCTTCCCGACTCAATCGATTGGAGGGATCAAGGAGTCGTGGGCGAAGTGAAGTCGCAAGCTTCCTGCGGCGGGTGTTGGGCCTTCAGCGCGGTAAGTGGCGAACATATAGAAATTTTTGCGACGACAGAGACGGATTTAAAATTTAATTCGATAAATTATTGTGTAGAGTGCCACGTCAAGATAAAACTTGGAGGGAATAGTATATCGCTACAAATTTCTCAGCTGCTTAAAGTGATCCTGAAAATTTCAACAGCAATAGAATGTTCATTTGAAATACGATTATAAAATATTACACGGACATTTTGTATTGTATTTGTAAACCATAAACATCGCCACATCTTGAATACTCCAGTTGTTTGTTAACTTGGACAACTAGCGACTATCATTATCGACACATTGACACATTCAGCACATTACACAATACAAGAACAAATTTTCGTAAAGTTTACTGTTATCGTTACAATACTTTAAAAACTGACTAGGTATTAATTAATTTAATATCTTTCATTGTTAGACAATTATCGAATAAAATTCATTGTTTTAGGTTCTCGAGAAATTAATCTGACTTATTTAAATCTACAATTACGAGTATAATAATGTCCAAAAGGAACACGAGACATTGTCTAACAAATTTCTTGACAATATGTTCGACTCATCCATTTTTGAGGCAATTTTGAAAATAATTAATTAAATCGTAATTCAAAGAAGGATTGATCGATTTTGATATGCTTGGCAACAATATAAAGTTCATTTCCCTCCGATTTGTGTTACTAAATACAATTTAGAGAACATTAAAAAGTACATGATATACAGAGTGGACCTACGCAAAAGTTTCCTGGCCACGTATCCAAAACCAATACAAAACATCGCAAATTTTTGTTAGTGAAAATCTTGTCCCAATAGATCCAAAAGATCTGACCATGAATTATTGGAGTTTTCATCTCCATTTGTCAAAATTTTGAATTCTTGTTTTTTAGATGGATATTTCCTTTAGTTCGATTCTAGTGTGGGTTCCATGCTTCCTTGGAAAATACGAGAAAATCAAATCCCACAAACCGGCATGATCTGATTAATTATTAAAATGATGGATACACAAGCATGAACAGAAAACTGTAGGCATACGTCGATTCTGCGATGTTAATAATATTCGATCATTAAATTATTAGTTGTTTTATTACAATTCGTTATTTGTAGACCGGCGCCATGGAGAGCCACTACGCTATCAGCAAGCAGAGCTTAATTCTTTTAAGTGAACAGTATCTGATAGACTGCACGATAGATATTGGAAACCACGGATGCACAGGTGGTACCATACACCGGGCATTCCAGTACTCCACCAGCGAAGGTGTGGAAAAGGAGAGCGATTATCCTTACCAAGCGGTAGATAGTACCTGCGGATACGACGCCACCAAGATCGTTTACAAACTCTCCGGTTACACCCGGGTTACATCTGGTAGCGAATCTGCGCTACAGCAAGCTGTAGGTACGTCTATTTTGTTTAGTTCCCAAGAAAGAGGGTGCTGATATACAGTGGTGTAAAGTAGCGAATATGGTTTACTTCGATACGCACATAATTTGTTTTTCGATGCAAACTCGGAACATTTGCGGCTTTTTAGCAATTCGATTTCAACAAGCTTGCTACATCATATTGGACCGCGTGCCGCAAGAGCAAAGTAAGATACGTAACTCAGAATTTACGTCAGTCGGGGTACTACTGTATACATTATTAGGTCTATGACTTTGGTTGATTTAAAAATAAGCAGTCAAGAAATATAACTGATGACAGCTGGATGTATGCCATCATGTTATTATTGTTAATTTTCAAGATTTTCTTCAACGGTGGACAGGTTAACGAGTTTTAAATTAGTGATTTTTAATTATTTTCTGGTTATCAAATTTAATCGAGTAAATCGACTTTATTTAAAGGTAAAGTCGATTAAAAAAAATACTTATCTAACCTATATCAATATTTACTATATATGAAAAAAGTGCTCTTTCCAATTCCAAAATAATAATAATGGGGAAGTCTTAGAACGACAAATGATTCAAATGATTCATAAAATATCAATACATACAAGTATATAGACGTAAATATTTATGACACTATTCCAACGGAAATTATATCATCAATTAATTCTATTAATGATCCCCCCCCCTTCATTTTTTATTTCTTAATCTACGGGGAGTGTAAATGAAATAATGATACCGGTTTTTTAATATTTTTTTATTCGAATAGAATTACAATTCAGTATTGTTTCATTCAAAATAACTTCCTTGGGAAGCCACATAGCGCTGGAGACGGTTCTTCCATTCCTCTTGGCGGTGCTGGAATTCATATTCTGAAACAGCCTTCAGCTGATCGGTTACAGTCGTTTAAATGTTTTCTATGGTCTCAAAATTGCATCCCTTGAGGTGATTTTTCAGTCTCGGGAAGAGAAAAAAGTCACAAGGACTCAAGTCAGGCAAATAATGAGGCTGAGGAGCCACAGGAATGTTTTTACTGGCTAAAAACTCGTTTACTGAAATGGAACAGTTTTTTTCATCCCCAATCCATTAGTTAAAATCTAATGAACAGTGGTGTGATTCAAATTTACCTCTTCCCCGATCATTCTTGTGGTCAACCGATGATCTGACCAGAGAAGATCCCGTATTCTATCGACTTTTTCATCAGGTTTTGAATATGAAGACCTTCCGCTGCGTGGTTCATCTTCAATCGACTCTCTTCCTTCTGAGAATGCCTTAAACCACCAAAAAACCTGGGCTCTTGAAAAAAACACTGTCTCCGAAGGCCTGTTAAAATTTTGCAAAAGTATCCGTTACGCTATGTCCAAGTCTAAAGCAAAACCTGATAGCATACCGTTGCTCAAAATTAATGTCACTCATTCTTAAAACGCACTAAAAAACGGTTTACGAAAACAGTCACAAGAAACAAACAAATGACTCTAACAAGTTCAAACTGTATTGCATATGCATTACATATTAACCTACCGCCCTCCCAAGTCCCATCTCCACAGTGTTGCTAAATCGGGCGCTACGTTGCCAGTCTCATTACTTAATTTGTACACCTCGTATATCCAGTAGGTAAAAACAAGTTTTTTTGTTTTTTTTTTGTGAAGAATCAAGGAAAGATATCATTTTTTTCGGAAGCTCTTTAATGTACAGAAAGTACAAAAGTAAGTTGTAGGTACTGTAACAATATTAATGAGTCATTAAAAAAAACGTCATGCAAATCTGATTATGAACAAGAGAGATAGCGGTTATGTCAAACTCGAAGCGAAACGTTATTGTACCTACTATCTTTCCATCTAAATTGAAAATAGGTGAAAAAAGAAGGTTGAATTTACAAAATGCTAAACTCACTATACAAGTATACTTCAACTTCAGAAACGGTCGCGTCTTAAAGCTAGTTTAGAAATATTTTTAAAAAAATACATAGATATAAATTTATTGTTAGCATAAAATAAAACTTTAAAAATGCTGGAAAAAATAATTATAAATTAAAACAACTTAGTATATCTATACTCAAGAAAATTTAAAGGCGGCCGGGCGTCGTAAACCTTTGCAATAATCTATTGTTCACTGTCCAAAAATTTCGTCGTTAAAAATTTCCTTATGATTGGACTTCACCTCGGGTAGGTTTATTAAAACATTTTGGATGGGCTAAAACATTATTTACAGCAAAATATTACAAAATAAGGTTCTAATTAACTAATATTTAAATGAAAAAAAAATATGGTTTTATTTATAAAAGATAAGAATGGAATCATAATTGCTTTTGTCCCGGCGTATTTATTTTTAAAAAAGACACTATACATATATATGTATATTTGTTGAAACTTTTGAAATGGCTATACAATTGTAAAATAGATATTGGCTGAGATATAATGTGACAGCCTTGAGAATTTAATAAAGTTATAAACATAAGATTAAGAACAGAAATACATATTTTTTGCTCGGCCAACTGTGATGGCGGTTATTTTGAATGGCTCGTTATAATTATAAAAAAAGGGGTTTTACATTATTTGTCATTTTTTCTTTCTATTTTCATAACATCATATCATTAAATCTACATTTTTCTTGCTTTTATTTAATATTTATTTTCATTTCAAGTCTTACATTTTTTTATATTTTCTTCTTTATAATATTTTTCAACATCAAATAATATAAACGTCTCAACACTTCAGTAGATTGTAATACTTTATAAATACCTGCGTCGCTAACTAACTTACAATATGGCTGCTATTCACATCCACTGAAAAAGGCGTGGTTTATTCTACTGCCTATTCATTAGTATACAGATTAGTGAGATTAGTAATCCCGACGATCATACGTCGGGTTGTGCTTATTACGAACAATGACGGTGAAGATATGACCCGTTCCACACCGCCTCCTCTTCCAGATCACATTTTCTTTCACATTGATTTTTTTTTAACTGATAATATTTGCTATATCGAAATCAACACGGACCGACCCTGTATAAAGAGCTTTCGCAGAACTGCCATATTATCAGAATGTTACACTCGAACCCCTCTTAATTCACCTTCGCTTAATTCACATCCTCTCTTATTTCACCACGTTTCCCCCTATTATGTCGCGAAACCGTCCCGGTTAAGTCGCCGCCTGTTAAAGTTTTAGAACTACATTTGGAAATTGGATTCTCGCATGAAGATGTACAATTTTTATTGAAAAAAATTATTGTGTAATACATTAAATATAGACACCTATCCCTTAAAATAAGTAAGGTGTCTTTTAAAATATTTAACCTTCAAAATATTCACTGAAGCGGAATGAAAACAATTTTTTTGGTTTCTTGTTCTACTATTTGCATATATTATAGGGGTATATCCACTCTCAAAAGCAATAAAACTATTATTATTAATTTACAAAATATTTATTTTCAATTGCACCATCTTCTCCATCACACTGTCAAGACTACGATTTTCTTCGACTGTGACTATTTTGTTTCCAAGACTCTGCAAAATCGATGGCCATACTTCATCTAGCGATGGAGGAGGAAAGTTCGGTGACTCTTCATCTGAATCCTTATTGTTATTGGAATTCAGTAATTCTTCTTCGGAGTCACTTTCTTGTATCCCCCCTTTGGCAATTTCAATCAATTGCGAATCATTAAAAACTGTATACGGCGGTTCATATTGGTCTTTATCTATCCAATTCTCGACTTCCTTGAGAGACATTTCACCGCAGCCGGGAATACGTCGTATCACTTCATGTAGTCCTGCGACGGTTTGCGTTTGTACAGGACCAGCAAGATGAAGCTGTAGTAGATTTTTCCACGAATTCTTGAGAGTATCTATTGTAACACTGTCACAGGCACTTTGTAACAAATGGAAACAGTCTCGGAGATTCCATTTTTTAATGAATTCGTCTACACTTCCTTTCTCTTCAAATTCCTTGGCTAAGAGTTCATTTAAAAACATGGTCTTGTAGCGTCGTTTTAAAACCGAAATTACGCCCTGATCCATCGGTTGAATAAGTGACATCACATTAGGTGCCAAGTATACGACGAAAAATTGGGGATCGATTTCGTTCAACTCTGTAGACGAAGGATGTGCTGGTGCATTGTCTAAGATTAAGATGAATCTAAAAAAAGAGCAAACATGTCAAAATGTTTCAACTTTCTTTGTTTCTTACATATTTAATAGTACATTACATTGACATATTATATATACACTGACATATTTCACTCGTGTGGCATCATCGCTCGCCTACGGCTCGGGCTGATAATGCCACACTCGTAGAAAATTGTTTTTTCTCCCTTGTAATGTACAATATTTTTCATTATTTTCGTACGTTTTTCCATTCACGCCTTCCCATGCACATATGATGAAAATAAAGCTGTGTACTTACTTTGCTTCGGGGTCAGGATTTCTTTTCTTTACGCTGGGTATGAACACATTCTTGTACCAATCAGTGAAAACATTGCGATCCATCCAACTTTTTTTTTGTCCCTTGTACACAATTGACGTGGACACATTTTTCAAACATCGAGGGCGTTCTGACTTCCCAATGACGGTCAATGGAATTTTATGTGTGTCCGATGCATTCGAACAAACTTGTATGGTAACACGATCTTTGGAAGCTTTTCGACCTGGTGCTTCAGTTTCGTTTCGACGCACAAAAGTTTTGGTAGGAAAATGTTTCCAAAATAACGAGGTCTCGTCGCCGTTGTATATGTTATCGAGCTTATATCCGTGGTTTTCAAGGAAAGCTTTTAACCCCTCTCGAAACGCATTGGCGTCGTCTTCATTTGCTGAAAGTTTTTCTCCTTTGATATTTAAACATCTTATCCCGTGACGTTTCTTAAATCTGGCAAGCCAGCCATTACTCGCCGGAAAATTGGAGTCCACGTTAAGACTTGCATGAAATTGGTTGGCTTTTGCTTGTAGAACAGGCCTAGTCACAGGTTCGCCGAGTGCTCTCTTCTGACAGAACCACAAAAATGTACATTTCTCAAAAAGACTGTCGTGAACTGATGAATATTTGAGTACATTTTTATTTCCGCCGTATTTTTCCATAGTTTCCTTGTGTTGTAGTATTTTGTCTTTGTTGTGAATGATTTTTGAGATGGCCGAGTGGTGCACTTTGTACTTTTCTGACAGATCCTTGTTTTTCATCCCATTTTTAAAATATTCGATGACCTGTAATTTCTCTGCAAATGACAATCTTTTAATAAATCTTCTTTCCTGAAAATTGAATTATCTCACTACGCAAGGGACTCAAGGAAAAAAGATTGATCAACAAAAGAACAATCCAATTGATCTTTGTCACGCACGACTGGGTATACTTACGTTGATTTTTTTTTGTTCAGTTGGCTCATTTTTCGTTATAACAAGTGCTGTGGTATATCTCTAAATATTTCTTTTTGCAGCTAAAACACGAAAAAGTTGACGTTATGATCGCGACTTAAGCGAGACTAAATTTTCGCCCCTTCGGCGAGGTGTTGTTGCACGGTTTTGGTGAATTAAGAGGGGTTCGAGTGTACAAATATTTTTCTTATATCGACATAAAAGTTTCATTTATGAAACTAACCCTGTACATACATATACATCCTTTTTTGTTCAAATTGTGCAATACATGTATATGATCTTCCAGCAACCAAAGGCCCAGTTTCGACCTCCGTCAACGCTGACTACTTCCAGCTATACGCAGGCGGAGTCCTCGACGAGGCCTCCTGCAGCCAGACCGTCACCCACGGAGTTCTCATCGTAGGCTACGGCACCGAAGACGGAGTAGATTACTGGCTGATCAAGAACTCCTGGGGTGCGACCTGGGGAGAGAACGGATACCTCAAGATGGCCAGAAATAAGAGCGGACAGTGCGGCATCGACCTCTATGCTGTCTATCCTGTAATATAAACGTTATTTCTCTAATGACAAAGTTCTTTAACGTATTATTAAAAAAACGCTTAAAACTAAATAAATTAAATAATGAATCTATACATGCACCGTCGTCTTAATTTTCTTTTTCCTCATATAATGAGCTCATTTTTTTAAACCCATGGTGGCTGGGCCCATTGTGAGCAACCCCACGTCTGTAAGTTAAAGGACTTTATATAAATTCGCCCCCCCCCCCTAACGAAAGACAGAATGGTATTTAACGAGGTCGTCTGAATTTCATTAAGTTCCAGATATTTGGTGTCTAGGTAAGTAGCTCTCAAATTGTCAAAGCCGGGCAGAGCAAAGAGTGTGGAATGGAGTTCCCTCCTCTTCTCCACACGTCCTACAAATATCATCAGCTATGATGCCGATAATTTTCATATGTCTATTTACGGGGCAGTGTCCAGTGAACAGTCCCACGAGAATTCTAAGATCCTTACGACAAAGTCTTAGTAGTTCGCTGCTGCCTGATGAGTCCTGACTGATGGAGCCCCTTTTGCATTCGCCACTCTTGGTAGTGGTACAATATAGTCCACTCTTTGAAAGTGGTATTATAGCAGCTCTTGGAAATCGGCAGAGCCAGCTCCAGCCTAAAAATACCCGTTTTCGGCTAATCTGGCTAATTCATGCATTATATTGTTGCATTCCCAGATAAGCCTCGAATCAACCCTCCATGACAATAGAGCCAATGTAGAAGCCTAACTGTCAATATATATGCAGATTCGTCTGTCACTGTTGTAATTATGCATACATTATGTTTACACACTTCGCTAACATGTGATTTCGAATACTGTGGCATGTTTACCCAATGATATTGACACATCAATGCGCATACTTAACCAATTTCCAGACCATGATTCTTCCTGTAAAACTGATCCATTTGCATACCAAATAAGCCAGATGTCGCTGGTAAGATCTCTTGTATTTCCCCGCAACGCCTCGCGCTTAAGTTGAGTTCGATGTGACATAGTTAGAACTTGTAAAGCGGAAAACATCCGAGTCAGACCTTTACGAAAAACACGGTTTTTCACTATATTTGAGGTTGTTACACCTCGAAGTAAATTATTCGCCAAAATAACACATTATGGCATCTGAAAGTACATATTCTGGATATATTTATTCCTCTCCGATATATCAGTTGATGAATTTCTTTAATTCGGCGTATTTGTCGATATTCTGAAATTGAGTAGCAGCAAGTGAAAAACACATATTAAATAAATAACCTAAAGTAAATAAAGTATCAGGTATTGGAATAAAAAAAAAAAAAATTTAATTTTTTTTTTTTTTTTTTTTTTTTTTTCTCCCCCCCCCCGGCCCCCCCCATAATTTAAAAATTATTTTTTATTTTTTTTTTTCTTCCCCGTCCTCCCTCCTCCTTCCCCCCCCCCCCCCCCCCGCCCCGGCGGCGGGGGGGGGGGGGAAAAGGAGGGGGGGGGGGGCCAGGGACCCATGACCACCCCCCCCCCCCCCGCCCCCGGCGCCCGGGGGGGGCGGGGGGGGGGGGGGGGGGGGGGGGGGGGGGGGGGGGGGGGGGGCGGGGGGGGGGGGGGGGGGGGGGGGGGGGGGGGGGGGGGGGGGGGGGGGGGGGGGGGGGGGGGGGGGGGGGGGAGGCGAGGGGGGGGGGGGGCCCCCCCCCCCCCCCCCGCCGGGGGGGGGGGGGGGGGGGGTTTTTTTTTTTTTTTTTTTTTTTTTTTTTTTTTTTTTTTTTTTGGGGGTTTTTTTTTTTTTTTTTTTTTTTTTGTTCTTGGGGGGGGGGGGGTGAAAAAAAAAAAAAAAAAAAAGGGGGGGGGGGGCGGGGGGGGGGGGGGGGGGGCCCCCCCTTTTCCCCCCTCCCCCCCCTTTTTTAATTAAAAAAAAAAACCCCCCAATTTTCTTAAAAAAACCCCCGAAACCCCCCGAATCCATTTATCCAATTATAAGAAGGTATAAAAAAAAAAAAAAAAAAGGAGAAAAAAAAAAAAAAAAAAAAAAAAAAAAAAAAAAAAAAAAAAAAAAAAAAAAAAAAAAAAAAAAAAAAAAAAAAAAAAAAAAAAAAAAAAAAATAATTTTTTTTTGGGGTATGTATGTTTTTTTTAAGGAAAAGGGGGGGGGGGGGGAAGGGGGGGGCACAAAGGGTTTCCCCCGCCGCGCCGGGGGGGGGGGGTTGGGGGGCCCCCCCCCGCCCCCCAATTATTTTTTAAAAAAAAAAGGGGGGAAAAAAAAAAAAAAAAAAAAAAAAAAAAAAAAAAAAAAAAAAAAAAAAAAAAAAATGGGGGAAAAAAAAGGGTTTAAAAAAAAAAAAAAAAAAAGGAAAAAAAAAAAAAAAAAAACAACAAAAAAACCCGAGAAAAAAAAAGAAAAAAGGAGGGGGGAAAAAGCGGAGGAAAAAAGGGGGGGGGGGGGGGGGGTGTTTGCGGGGGGGGGGGGGGGGGGGGGGGGGGGGGGGGGGGGGGGTTTTTTTTGGGTTTTGTGGGGGGGGGGGGGGGGGGGGGGAGAGAGAAAAAAAAAAAAAAAAAAAAAAAAAAAAAAAAAAAAAAAAAAAAAACAAATTTTTTTTTTTTGGGGGGGGGGGGGGGGGGGGGGGAAAACCCCAAAAAAAAAAAAAAAAAAAAAAAAAAAAAAAAAAAAAAGGGGGGGGGAAAAAGGGGGGGGGGGGGGGGGGGGGGGGGGGGGGGGGTTTTGGGGGGGGGGAGGGGGGGGGAAGGGGGGGGGGAAAAGGGGGGGGGGAAAAAAAAAAAAAGGAAAAAAATAATTTTTTTTTTTTTTTTAAAAAAAAACGGGGAAAAAAAGGGGGAAAAAAAAAAAAATATTTTTAAAATATATTGGGGGGAAAAATATGGATTATGGGGGGGGGGGGGGGGGGGGGGGGGGGGGGGGGGGGGGGGGGGGGGGAAAAAAAAAAAAAGGGGGGGGGGAAAAAAAAAAAAATTATAAAATAAGAAAAGAAAAAAAACCCAAAAAAAATTTTTTTTTTTTTAAGGGGGGGGGGGGCGGAGAGTTTTTTTGGGGGGGGGGGAAAAAAATAAAAAAAAAAAAAAAAAAAAAAAAAAAAAAGGGGGGGGGGGGGGATTTTTTTTGTTTTTTGTATGAAAAAAAAAAAGGGGGGGGGGTTTTTTTTTAGAAATTTCCAAAAAAAAAAAAAAAGAGGTTGGTCCAATTTTTTTTTTTTTTTCCCCAAGGCTTTTGCGTTTTTTTCGATATTTTGAAATTGGGGGGAGCGGGGGGAAAAAAAAAATTTAAAAAAATACCCTAAAGGAAATAAAGTATCAGGTATTGGAATAAAAAGACTTTCAAACCTCTTAAGGGTGAAGTACTAAGTTTACAATTATTTCATTAAAAATAAATAGGCAGATTTCCCACCAGGGTGGTCATAGAACTAGTGTTGGATGTGATATATGCCCTCATAAGAAATTTTCTCAAAAGTGTGCTTCTACATGGTGGCTAAAACGAAAAAAAAAATTTTTACTATCTTTTTGAATTTGCCGTCAATTTTAACATAAATAATTATATTAACTTCAAAATTAAAAATTACAGCAAATGCAAATGCGTTCATTTACCACTTCGTTACATTTGGATTGGTGTTTTATTGTCAAAAATGCTTATGTAATGCGACAAGTTTATTATCCAATATGTCAACAAAAAAGTCTATAACATCTTTAATGGAATTAATAAAGATATTTCAAGATAATAGTAATATTGTAAAAATTTTATGTCAGATATGTTTTTGTCACAAAAGTATGTTTGAAATGTACACAAATTAACAAGACATATCCGACAACTTAAAAGGTATCCCATGAAAATACCGGAAAAAAACTGAGTTTTTTTATAGCAAAACAAACTACAAGAAATAAAATCCAGGTTTTTATCCAACACTAATTATAACCCATGACTGTGTTAAACTATATTATATCTTATTCCTTAAAACCTTCTGGAAAGAAAACGCATTTGTGTCTCGAAGACAAACAAGTTAATTACATAGGCCGACAAAATTAATTTTACTGAACTTCTAAAGCAGAAACCGACTATCTATACTTTCTCGCTTTTTTTAGACGCGATGAATCCGAATTTGACTTCGGAGTCACTCCATCACATCAGGTTTTCAAGATAATAATTTCCATACCTATAAGTACAAAAAACACATTTTTTTGTTATATTTGAGGTTATGTTACACCTCGAGTAATTGTTCTCCAAAATAACTCGTTATGGCATGTGAAAGTACTCTCCTCTTCAAAATCCCGTTTGAATCGTCTGGATATATTTATTCATCTCCGAGATATCATCTGTTGAATTTCATTAGTTTGGCGTATTCGTCCATATTCTTAAATTGAGTAACATAAGGTGAAAACTTAAAAACAGAGGAGAATCAAATTACAAACATATAATTTCTGTCTTCCCACTGCCTCCCCAGGTTTTCGCGGTAGCTGATCACTAAACTGAAATTCAAATTACAAAATTCAAAATAGCGGATTCAATTGGGCGGATGTAATAAAAAAATGTTAGAATTAAGAATAAAAAAAAAATCAAATCCTACATAACTCATTTAGAAGAATACAACATAAGAATACATTACTATAGTGTGCCTGATTGACGCGTTGCCCCAATACTGTTACATTGAATATGAAAAGTTATCTGTTTTGAACACGCTTACATAATTAGGGTCATCTGTATGTTGTTTGTAACAAAAAGCAACTCAATTTTCACCCACTTCAGATCAGTTGCCTAATCAATTTCAAATTTTGCACATTTATTAATCTTCCATGACAATGCAATATTTTAAAATCCAAATCTTATGGTTTTATATGTCAAAAGAGGCGCATTAGTCTTCATCAATCAGTTTCATCACATTTCTTCTTTAAAATTCGGTCATGGAAATTGTCATTTAACCGTCATGGATTCAAGTCCACATTGGATCAACTCAACTTTTTTTAATATACTTAAAGAGTGGCGTAGACCTACCTGTATTTAAAAAAAAATTAAATAAACAAATTTATTTCAACGTGAATTAAGAAAGGTATTCATGTGACATGTTTTTAGAAGAATTCCAATATCAGATTAATGAGCTTCTATATTTATTTTTACTGCTATATCCATTACCAATACACTAATCACGAGCTAGGTTGTCATATATGACATTGGTTATAAAAGTCACAAGGGTCATAAAAGTCATACGGTTCACATGTGTCATAAAGTTCAAACAGGTTACAAACGACATATTGGTCTCAAAAGTCATACAGCTCATAAAGTTCACAGATCGTACCGATCATAAGGGTCATATTAGTCGGAAAAATTATAAAGGTCATATGGGTCATTGAGGTCAATCAGGACATAAAGATCACACTGGTCATAAAGACCACAAAGGTGATAAATGTCATAAAGACAATAAATATTATGTCCAAATACTAGTGTTTTTAGTTAGTTTTACTACTAGTTTTAGAAACTAGTGTTTTTAGAAATTTAGTCTACTTAACTATTGAAAAATTGGATGTGGAAGTAATTATTGTAGTAATGAAGTCTTGGTAGTGAAATGTGAATGAAGTGAAGTGGTAATGAAGTAAAAAGTTAATGATCGTGCTTATCTAGTATATACTTATAGTAAACTTCCATTTTAAGGCAATGTAACACTTCATCTGATATTGATTTTTAAAAAACTTTACTGCACCTATTTTACCCTTGACAAATAGAATACATAATTTGGAAGAGATTCAAATTATGTCACGTAATCATTATCTTATCTCATTATAATTCTATGAATACTATTTACCTAAAGAAAAAAAATTAGCAGATATCGGAATAAAAACGGTTGCAGACATTTTAAGGGAAAATTACTAAATTTACATAATACGTATTTAAAAATATTTTATTAAAAAAAAAAAGTAGATGATGTATGTATATATAAAATGACACCAACAAAATATGAGACGGCAGTTTTGTTACTCAAAATCACAAGGCAAAACATTTAAAATTACTATAACTATAACTTCAACTAATTGAGCATATAAAGGCATATAAGTTTTCAATATCATTTTTACAATTAAAAATAGATAATAATTATGGGATATATTATATTCCATTTTAATTTGCATATTCTTTATATACGTATATGTACATACTTTCGTAATTCCTTCTTACATAAATATTTCAAGAATTCTCTACCCTTTAGTTGCAAATAAAAACAAACAAAATGTAATAAAAGCGAAAAATAAAACTATTCTAAACTAAAAATATTTTATAAACTTTAAAAAATTCAGGTACACCATGAAGTTCTTGATAGTAATCACCAGTGTGGTTTTAGCAGCCAGTGCCCTCTCTGACAGGGATCAATGGCAGGATTTTAAGGTAAATTTTATTATTCAAAAAACTTGGAGGCGCCCTAGTATTTTGTATATTCTTGTTTGTCAAAGCATAAAACTTTAATTTTAATTTGTAAAATATGTATATATAAACAGTTGTAGATTTTTATGTTTAATTCGTCATTTCCAGTTAAAGCCCGTGACTAGCCGAGGCGTTATTTTAAGATAATTATTGTTTTATTTATTTATTTAACGTTATACATTTTTTTTAATCTGCTCAGATATCTAAGATTTTTTGTATACACCATGTCATCAACATTTTTTATTATATCCATTACGAACTAATGAATCCTACCTATGAAATACCCTAAATCATACAATGTTGACATTGCACACCTATTTTTCTACAAAATTTGCACCACTGCCCGTTGAAAGCATACAAAGTTAGAAACAATATTTTTCTGGCCGACTTTGTATGTAAATTCATACAGTAATATAGTCGTAGGTCTATCTAGTGATAGTACACTCAACATCCACATATCCGAACTCCAAATTTCCGAACTCACGATATTTCCGAACTTTTTCTCACGATATTTCCGAACTTGTACTTCCACATAACCGAACTGGTCACTGATTGGTTGACGACAAAAAACCGCGAAATTTGAAATGAGAAAAAAAAATGTAAACACAATAATGCGATTGTTATCAAACATTTCGATTGTCACAGAATTCAGCAGAGGAAATCGCCCTCCCTCAGCAGCACACCTGAGACAAGAGTTCTTCTTTGTACAAACCAGTGAAAACACTTCTTTCAAATGGCGTATCATAAGTACCGGTGCACTTTATTGTGTCAATCCGTCCACTCAATTTTCGTCTTTTTTTGAGTTTTTTCAAAGTAAATTTCTTTTTTCCAAGAATTTCTGCCACTGACGATTTACAAATATTGTACATCTTACATAGATCAACATTTTCAACACCATTTTTTTGCGAGATTTATCAAATCCAGCTTTTGCTCCAAGGTTAGCCTCTTAGCAGGCTCTTTTCTCTTGCAAATAAACAGTACAATAATGTTTGTTTTGTATCACGGTTTTCTTAAAAATACATATTTTCTCATAATTTTTCATTTCAGTTTGAAATTATTGTAGGTAACGTCAACAAAATGTTCAATAAAACAAACCTTTACTTTGAATTACAAAATAATTACCTGCATCACTCTCCTTTGCACCTGCCATTTTTTTGTTTAGAAAAACGTTCCTTTTTATTAACATGTACACATGTATGTATGTAGGTATTACATTTGCATAAAAAACCTCGAAAAACAAAAGAAAAAGTACTAGAACGTAGGTTATTCTATGACTAATGACTAGAATGAGCCAGAAAAACCCCTTTGCGCATGCGCCAGCAGTTCGGTAATCCCGAGGTGACGAGAGTTCGGAAATCTGTTCGAAAGTCTGCGGAACATAAAAGTTCGGAAATGTGGATGTTGAGTGTAATAAGAAATTGTATGTCTAAAGCACCTTTATTATGTGTTAAAATCATAAAATAAGAGTATTGATTTTATTGAGGCTCAGTGTTTTTTTTATTATTAACGGTGAAGGTAAAGTACCTACCTACTAGTGATCAATACTTATTAATTTTTACTTTACTCATATAATTACTTGTTTGTATATTCTAGAGCTATATGACATTTTAAATTATATATTAATCTTTTTTCGGGGACAAACTCTTTTTTATCGTTACATTTTCTTAAACAATTACAGAAACACATACATCTAACCTCACTTTATTAAAAAAAAGAAATGCCAACTTTTGTACAAATATAATATATTACGTAACCAGGGTATAAAATAGGCTCTAGGGTATAATTATTTTCAATTCTATATTACACTCGATTATTTATATATTAACAAAATTACTGTTAAATTTAACGTCAAACTGACAAAATTCTCAAACACGAATAATAAATGATGCATGACAAACACGGTTAAACAATTATTTTTCTGCCCTTGGGCACTAAATGCTACTTTGTGTCCTACTTTTAGAGCTGATGTGATACATTTTTGTTAAAGGTACGCAAAAAAAAACATACAATGTCGACACCGAACAATTTCGGGCTTTTTTCGTAACATACACAAATTTTACAGTTAAAGTAGTTACTTGGCTAATTTACAAAATAGATGGATAATATAGAAACTAACTAAACCAGTAGTTATTTTATCAGAATATCATATTTTCGCTAACATAGCTGCATGTCTTGGTTAGTTTATATATTATACAGGTGGCATAACTAACCAACAATTGTGGCTGATGTACAAATATTTGGAACAAGGAAATAAAAATAAACCAGATTTCCCTAACAGTGTTCCCTATTTCTTTTCTTTTTTAATTCGACAGCTTAAATATGACAAAACCTACAGAAGCATAGCCGAGGAAACCAAACGTTTTGCCATCTTCCAAGAAAACCTCGCGCATGATTGAGAATCATAATGCGATGTACGGACGAGGAGAAACCAGCTACACCATGGGCGTCAACCAATTCGCTGACATGACCAAAGCCGAATTCAAGGAGACGCTTCTCACGCGTAAACCCGGCAGTCCCAGATCCAGAACTGTAATGACCGCCGCAATGATCAACGCTTCTGCCGTACCAGACGCTATCGACTGGCGAATCGTGGGGCGGTTGCTCCCGTCAAGAACCAGGGTGCCTGTGGAAGTTGCTGGGCGTTCGCCGCGGTAAGTATCACTCCTTTCGAGAAACGTTCGACATCAACACTTAAAAACAAATTAGTAATTAATCCAAATCAGCTCCAAAACCGGTTTAATGAAGTTTTATCGCTAAAAATATGGCCACTTCGTTAAAGTATTACACGTAGGATACCGGTTTAACTGTAGAAAGTATGGGGTGATATTGCTGATCCCTCTGCCCTGATAACTGTTATTTCTTCTTCCAACTGCAAATCACATTTTATGGCGCACATAGAGGAACAAATATTTGACTGCAATTCTTAAGACTTCTCAGTACTTGCATCGAATCTCCCTTGACGAAATTTAATCGCTTGTCCATTACATTTGGCAATAGCTGCTAATCAGAACGGAGCAATATATCTCCTATGATGTAAGTTTAATCATCGTTGATTAGGGTTATTGACCCTCAGTAGTGAGTGTCTGCAATTGCTTCGTTGTTCCCTTCCTGAGTTGTGAGCCACATATTTTTTCCATTACGTTTACATTTTATGATGTTACCTTCACGATATCCCACTCTAGTGCATTTTAATAAGACCAGACATGTTTCGGAGGTCCGACAATATCGGCAACTGCCAACTGTCCTTCCCAAAACACTGTAACGAAGCCAAAGTCATAGATCCGGATTTCGATTTTAGGTTGCTCAAGTTTGTTTTTTCTTTGTTCTACAGCGTTGAAACTCCTTGAATTAAAGTCTCGCATGATAATTTTCGCTTCACAAACCAAGCTATCCAAACCCGCAAGTTTTAGTCCAAAGGATTGAGGTGTGAGGATCTGGGTGAACAGCTTTTCGGTCCACCACAACGCCCAGTTTAATGCTCATTCAAGTGAGCATCACTATTCGCATAGCTCAATAAATGCTAATACTGTGAATTGGACACATATACATCTGTTGTTTTCTATGTAAAATAATATCAGGGCCATGTTTCTTGAACGCCGGGAAAACTTCATGAACCACCCAGTAGAAATATCTGATTTCTATGACTTATACTTTATCGTTACTTTCTAGGCTGCAGCCATAGAAAGCGCCTACTACTTGAAGAACAAGCAGATGCAGACCTTCAGCGAACAGGAACTGATCGACTGTTCGACCGCCTACGGAAATCACGGATGCAGCGGCGGTTTCATGCAGGACGGTTTTCAATACGCCATCGAGAATGGAATTTCGACTGTGGCCGAGTATCCCTACACTGCAACAGACGAGGTTTTCAAGACCCACAAGGCTTTCGCGAAAGTATCGAGTTACGTGGACGTCGAACAAACCGAGAATGCTCTCAAATCAGCTGTAGGTAAGTTGGATGGGTTAATGGCGACATAAGGTAACCGATCAGCATGATCGAACTATTTCGCCATTTAGCCCAATCAACGGGGAGAAAACCGGTCACTAATTGTTATCAGCAAACAAAAAATATGGTCGTATAGAGAAAAAAATTCGAAGTAAGATAGCGTTTTTTGCGACTCGAGTTTTAATGGCGAACATAACCAAAAAAATTCTCAAATGTCAAAAAAACGGTTTTTTGCAAATAAAAAAAAGTTTCAAGTCCTACACAAGAAAGTTAAATTAGAAAGTTATAGGTCTTAAAAATGCGCGTCGAATGAGATGTGAACGAAAAAAATCGGCTCATAAACAGTTGAGAAAAATTTAAAAAAACGTCAAAATTCTCGTTTTCGTATTTTTGCTGTATAAATTCCAATTTTGTTTGAACAGACTTCTTGTTCACTAGAAACACAGCCCAAGACAAGCGGAAAATGACCCTTTTTCAAGAATTCAAAAAAGTTTTATTTTTTCGAGTTATAACGATTTTATAAAAAAAAAAAAGACGTTTTCAAAAATCAGCTTTTACAGAGGCAAAAATGATCGACAGAAACGATCGTGGGCTCATTTTATTCGCGAAGACTTGTACTTTAATGCTATTAAAAAACCAAATCGCTTTTATTTAATTTTTGTATAAAAAAATGCGTTGTAAAATTGTATCATTTTTCGAACCGGTTTTTTTTCGAATAACTTTTTTAATTTTGGTTTTACATTTTTGACCGTTGCATATTTGAAAATGAAGGTCCTACGACCTCAGAGAGCCGAGATAATTTTTTTTAAGCTGAGGAAAAGATAATTTTGCGAGCGCGATAGACTAGAAATCCTGTTTATTTTTTTGATACGCCCAAGCGGAGTGCCCCTCCCTCCACTCTGTCGCCGTGCATTGGCTAGCGCGTGCTGCAACCAGCGCTGTACTTTCGCAAACAATTATGTCAACTTAATTTATGCGAAATGATTTGAAATATTTTTTTTTAAGAAAGTAAAAGTCTGAGATCTATTTCGTGTAAAAAAGAAGTCAATCGGACGTATACAGCGCTGTCAGGAATTAAAAAAACAAAAATAATTATCTCGGCTACCTGGGGTCGTAGGACCTTAAATTTTTTTAAACGCGTGTTTTGAATGGCACTTTTCAAATATGCAACGGTCAAAAATGTAAAACCAAAATTAAAAAAGTTATTCGAAAAAAAACGGTTCGAAAAAATGATACAATTTTACAACGCATTTTTTTATGCAAAAATTAAATAAAAGCGAATTTGGTTTTTTAATAGCATGAAAGTACAAGTCTTCGCGAATAAAATGAGCCCACGATCGTTTCTGTACGATCATTTTTGCGTCTGTAAAAGTTGATTTTTGAAAACGTCTTTTCTTTAAATCGTTATAACTCGAAAAAATAAAACTTTTTTGAATTTTTGAAAAAAAGTGTCATTTTCCGCTTGTCTTGGGCTGTATTTCTAGTTAACAAGAAATATGTTCAAACAAAATTGGAATTGTTACAGCAAAAATATGAAAACGCGAATTTTGACGTTTTTTTAAATTTTTCTCAAATGTTTATGAACCGATTTTTTTCGTTCACATCTCATTCGACGCGCATTTTTAAGACCTACAACTTTCTAATTTAACTTTCTTTGTGTAGGACTTGAAGCTTTTTTTTATTTGCAAAAAACCGTTTTTTTGACTTTTGCGATTTTTTTTTTGGTTATGTTCGCCATTAAAACTCGAGTCGCAAAAGACGCTATCTTTCTTAGAAATTTTTTCTCTATACGACCATATTTTTTGTTTGCTGATAACAATTAGTGACCAATTTACATGGGGCGGGTTTCGCTCGTTGATTGGACTAATTATCCAACAATCAACGGATCGCGATCGGTACGACTCCTATCATACGATATAGAGTGGAACAAAGGACACTACTTGCAAACTGTTAATTTGTTAAAAATTACCCTAATTCACCGAAATTGTTGAATAATAACATTTATGGTTATAAAAACAAAAAATTAAAAAAACGACAAGCAGTGGAAGCAATTAGCGAGTTAATACGAATGTACAGGGACTGAGTGAGAATTGACCTTTTCACGTTAACATTTACGAAAAAAAAAACATTCCGCTAGAGAAAATTACGCTATTTCATTTTTTATATTTTTTTTAAATATAGTGTTAGTTTAACATAATGTTAACCATGTAAATAATGTAAAGAATAATGTCACGTGTTAGCGGTAATTAAGTGTACCATTTTGTACGTTTTCCCAAAAGCAAAATTTTTTACTTTTTTTTTCTCAGATAATTCTCATACCAAGGAGAGAAAAAGTAAATATGTAATACATCGAGTTTCTCACATATTCAAATGACCTCAAAATTGGTCACTCGCTGTGGTTGAAGAGCTATATACCTATATTTAACAATTGAAACTACTACTTTTATTATTATTTTTTAATCTGCATTATATGCGCCAACTTTTGAGGACAGTCATAGATTCCATAAAGTACCACTTTTTTCAAAGGGTTCAATAGTCAAAGTTTGGCGATGATGATAATAACCAAAACCCAAAATCTTAAAAAATGAATTTCTACTTTTTTTTGTATATACACTCATGCATATTTTTTTGTCATATGACTAGTCAGGACCTTGTCTGGAATCTTCTTTCGACTTGACTTTTTTTTGGGATACCCTGTATATTTTTTACCTCTCTTCATAAATAACAGAATTCGTTTAATTTGAAGCTATTTTCATATTTAAATCATTAAGAGTAATAATAGGGAGTAACGATCTACGTTGATGACATGGCTTATTATACCGGCGGAGTATACGATAACCCCAACTGTCCAAACACCTTTGACAAGCTCGACCACGAGGTCCTCCTAATCGGATACGGAACCGAAGGCGGAAAGGACTACTGGCTGATCAAGAACTCCTGGGGAACGACCTGGGGCGAGTCTGGATACGCCAAGATGTCTAGAAACTCCAATAACCAGTGCGGTATCGCCGTAGACGCTGCCTACCCCATTGTAGCATAAACATTATTACCTTTCATTTTTAAATTCATATATCTGGTAAAAAATTAATTTCTAAAAATGGAAATATTAATAAACATATCAAAGGAGTTCCTGCACTATTATTTGCAACATATTAGCCCTCATAAACGACCCAGCGCCTAGTTTTTTATTTGCTATTATTAGCAAAATACTTGTAAGTTTGGTATTTACTGCTTAGTATATGTCACACCTGTAAGTGTTATTTTTCTGTAAGTACAATTAACAATTTTAAAGAGATAAGATACTAATTACGTCAAAGATTTTAATTTTTTTAAGTCATGGAATGCATTTATCAAAGTGAAGAAGGTATATCAGATTTTACTAAATCTAAATACCCAATTAGCGAATACCAAATGACATGTTATTATTATCTTGTAAAATATTGAGATCGAGTCCAATTTCGATTTCAATAGATACTCGACCATCAATAATTATGAAATCTATAAAATTATTTGGTGGTTTGTAGGATTACTACTATATCTAAGGGTTTCCTTAAAAAATCTTTCTTTCAAGTTAGAACGAGGCACTATTAGGACGGGTGAACCAACCATTAAAACCTTCAAACAATATACAGGGATGGGCAAATGTTCTGGTCCTGCTTAATTACAGGCGAACGAAGAAAAGGACGAGCCACAGAGGTGTACACATCATAAATGCAATACACGAAAGTAACTAGTAGCCTTTCACACGTTCCCCATATTCTATTATAAAATTATATCACACCAATCAAAGTATTGCATATAGCGGAGGTAATTGTACAACAGCACCAACTGGCACGAGACTAACTGCAATCAAATTAAATTGAGGCGGCCCCCATCACATGCTACACGAAATGCCTATGTGTCACGGCCTAATGTGAAACCGGATATTAGTTATATGGCATCATCTGTCATTTTCTTAAATGGAATACCTCCTCAATTCATTATAGAATCCGACTCATCACATATGAGATGGAAGTACAGGGTGATCGATATATCATGGGAAGTGAGTTTTTTTCGGAAGGGGCTGATTCGCAAAATCTTATTTGGTCTACTAAAACATTCACTTAAAAATATTATCAATCTACAAAATAGTCCATTTCTAAATCTCACACAATTGAAAACATCTTTAATACAAATAAGAACTGAATAATAAACCGTATTCAATTTTCAAAACACTCAGGATTTAACTGTAAAAGTATGTGTGAAGAATAGTTTTTGGCTTAACTTTAAGAAAATACCTATTTATTAAAGTAATTGTTATTATTATTTGAATTAGAATGGAGGGGGATTATTATTTGAATTAGAAGACAAATTGGGCTGTGCACAGAACAATTTGTATGTTGATTTGAAGCAAAAAATTACTGCTGCTATGATGAATTAGGTACATTTATTAAGAAATAGTAGCTATGAAATAGGCACATTTATTAAGTAATTAATTTTTAATTTTTCTGGTTGTTGTTATTATTTTATTTACTCATTTGTAAAAATTTAAGTAGCATTTGTATGTATATTGTTTATTGTTAGGTATCTAAAGATAGTTGTTTATTATAAATTATACAATATTTCAGCTACCAAAACCTAGGTTTAACACATATATTTTTTGTTTAAATAAAACATATTTACTTATGTATTATGCATATATATGTTGAACAGCAATAGCGTTCGAAAATTTAATTCCAAATGTTGCAATGTTAACTATAAAGTAATTCATGGGGAAAACGGCCATACCTTTTGAAATAAACTAAATATAAAAAATAGATATGTATTTTGTTAAAAAAAATTTCGGCGTCGCAATACTTAACATCATTAAGCTACATTTTTTATTTCCGTCTTAATTTTTAGTAAAAGCAAGTAAACTATATATATATTACACAGAAATTATATGCATTTAGCTAGCAGCTTATGAGAAACATATGGGGCACTAAATAATAAATCGACCATAACTTTTTAAATACTCAAGATACAAAAAAATGTTAAACAGAAAAAGAACACACAATTAATATATCTTTGTAATGGTAAAGTAAAGAGATATTAAACTAAAACTTTAAAACCAAACAACTCAAACATTAGAAGTTAAATGAGGGTACTCATCAAGAAACCTTCTGAATTGTACGATAAATGTGTAACGAATACACATTTTTAATTTTATTTTATCACATGAAAAAAAGCACACTAAATCTATGTGACAAAAAGAAAGTTACATAATTTACAACCAGTTAAAATAAAAATACGATGTTCCTATCTTAGCTTTTTGGGGCATACAAAAATTTAAGTATGTGCACTCCCCAGTCCCCCAGAAATACTACAACAGAACATATAACACTGCATGACACGATTTTTATACCCAAAGAACTGGTAGCGTTGACAGTTTGATAGCACTAGAAGGTAGGAGCTGAACAGTAAAATGTTTTTATCACGTCATGTCGATAACATTTTCGATCTACCATAAAAGTGTCTTAGTAGATGTTAACTGTCCATGTATCTAGTTTATAAACTAGAAAATCCCTAGTTTAAAGAATTTTTGGGAGATTTGGCAACATCACACTGAGAGGAGTGTCACAAACTCCTCCCACCAAATACGAAGACTCAACACCCAATTCCTTCAAATAACGGAAATATCCTTATTTAGACCACATCCACCAATGGTCATGAAAATAAATCACGGATTGTATTCCTCCCATGAGACGCCAATGGTCCCACTACCATGCGACGATTACTTTTGTGTGTAATAAATGCAATGTATTTCAAAAATCTTAGTAGACAGTTAGACACAGCAAAACGAAATATTAAGATTTAATATTGTATTGATTTATTTATTTATAGGTAAGTTATGTACTTAAGTTGAGTACTTATAAGTAAGTTTATTGCGTATTAATTATACCTATAAACTACGTTACTGTCTCCAAAAAATAGCTACATATATGGTCTACCATGCTTTTTTAAATATGTAATTATATTTATTACACACAGAAAATTATTTTTAAATATCTCCACTATCTATGGACCAATTTTCAATTTAAAAAAAAATAGAAATAATGTTTAAATTAGAGAATAATTTTTGAGTGTTTTTAACAATTGAATTTAACGATTTTTTTTGTTAAAATGTGAATCTCATAGCGTTAATCAGGACTTCTGAAAACCCCCCTTCAGAAAGGCGAAATTTGAAAAAAAATATACGAGGTGTTTCTTTCTATATGATCTCAAAGTTGCGCAGAATATCGACTTTGCGAGCTGTTAGGCGAGGCAAGTGTGCCATGGAATTATGTCAAAAGCGTTGTAAGACATCTAGAATAACTTAAACTTAATTTTGACAACTGTAGTAGACAAATAACTATTTTTTGTTAACTGCAGTTTTTTTTCTTGTATGTGCATATTATTATCAATAAACACATAGTAGGCCAAAAATATTTCTTTGTGTACGACAGTTAGGTTAAAATAAGTTTAAGTGATTCCAGACAACATTCAACGGTTTTGGCATAATTCCACACACTTGACCTTGACTCGTCTAATTACTCTCAAAATCAATATTTTGCTCAATTTTGAGGCCGTATAGAAAGAAACGTCTTGTATATGTTTTGTTAAAATTTCCCATATAGGAGTTAAATCCTGACTGGATTCAGATTTTAAATAAAAAAAAATCGCATTATTGAACTTCGGGGGTATAAAAAAAATATGTAGCAGGCCATGGAGATGAATAGGTAGTATGAAAGCGACAGTAGGGTCAGAAGAAGCAGTTTCCGATATCCTTTAAATAAACACGTTTAATCGATTGTCTTGAAAAATGAGGATTTTTAGATTTGTACATGAATGAAAATAGACACCCTATATGTCTTCCAAGTAGTTGGTCTAATAAAATAGGATAGGATGAAGGATATGGGAAATTTCCACTTCATTAAGTATAAATGTATATCAGCACAATTATTTTACAATAATCTTTAAATTGTCAAAGAAAAACAATAATACTATATTGTAATTACTATTGTAATACTGCTTTCATGAATATATTTATTTAACTACGTAACTCTAAGATATTATGTCATAAACTCTAAGATATTATTTAACTACATAACTTTCTTCATACTAGATGACCAATGTGCCATGTAACACGCACTAGTGCTCTCGCCACTACAAATGCTAAACTGCGGATTAAATACCATTTTTTTCTTTTTCATTTTCTTTGCAATATTTTCCATCGCAAAATTTCTCAATTTAAAAAAAATAGCATTAATCTGCTACTTTGTTGAAAATTTTGTCCGCCATATTTGGCATTTATACATTTTGAATTTTGAAAATCTAACTAAAGATTCGTAAGATTCTAAGCAGCGACCCCAAAAGCCCTTATTTTCACTTTCATATCTGAGGTAGGTGTTACAGAAAAATGTATCCCTCGAAGGATAATTAATTCCAAAATTATATCAAAAATAATTTAGTATTATTTACCTAATATAATTAATAGACAAAATAAATAATATAAGTTGTTAAATGTGCGTTTCAAAACATTTATCTCTATATTTAAATGTACCTACCATTGCATAGAAGACACTAAAACACCATATTATAAACAAATTTTTCTTTGAGTAGGTATATAAATTAATTGCAGACGCAGACTTAATTGACCATTTCTGTATGTATGAAAATTACTCATTGATAAGTTTTTTCAGGTTTTATTTCATTTTAATGAACCCATAACATTAACATATTCTGAACTTACAAAACCGGGTAAGAAGAATCTGCCGCAATACCGCACATGTTGTTGGCGTTTCTCGCTATCTTAGCGTAACCCGAGTCTCCCCACTCTGTTCCCCAGGAGTTCTTGAACAGCCAGTAGTCCTTTCCGTCTTCGGTTCCGTAACCGACCAGGAGGACCTCGTGGTCGAGCTGGTAGTAGTCGTTGATACAGCTGGCTTCATCGAATATTCCACCGGCGTAGCTCATCATGTCATCGACGTAGATTGCCACAGCGACGGGGCCGACCGTTCCTAAAAAAATATAAAGGGTGATCCAATTAGCGCTTTAGGATTTGAACATGAAATAAATCTTAAAAATTGGTCGGCAAGTAAAATGTTCTTTTTTTATTCGAAAGAGCATCTAATTACAATTATGTTTTGAAAATAATATCGTTCAAATGTGCACCACGACTTTTTTGACAATAACGCATTCGATCAGTCCAATTTATCATTACGTTTTCACAAGTTCCGGTTAGTGTTTTAAGTGAAACGTAGGCCATATCAAGTAAATTGTCGAAACTATTGTTGTTTGACAGTTCAGTAAGCTTATTAAAGCAACATGGAACATTTAACGCCACAAGAACGTTGTGAAATTATTAAAATTTATTAGCAAAGACAAAACTCTGTAAAGGAAACTTGGCGCAGATTACGTCCACGTTATGGTCCACATCATCGACCAAGTGAACAAACAATTCGCAATGTTGTAAAGAAATTTGAAAATGATTACGTTGGTGGATAATCCAAGGAAGAATAATGTTAGACATGTGAGAAATGCAGCCAGTGTTGAAGCTGTAAGACAAAATGTGCGAAATAATCCAAATTTGTCTGTTAGACGTCGTTCCCGGCAATTTTGCCTTACTTATGGATCAACCTGGAGGATTTTACGGAAGGATTTATGTTTGTCTCCATACAAAATTCAACTGGTTCAAGAATTAATGCCCAATGATCATCGTTGTCGTCGTGATTTTGCTGCTTGGGCGCTTGAACATCTGACTGAAGATCCATTTTTCCATCTTACTGTAATCTTTAGCGATGAGGCTCATTTTTGGTTAGACGGCTACTGTCAATAAGCAAAACTGCAAAATTTGTCTAGCGTTCACCTAAGTGAAAAACCCGTTTTTTAAAATTAAATCTTTTAACTATCTATATGTAAACTATGTCGCATATGGAATTTTTCTACAGTACGTGTGTTGCAAATTTTATATATTTTAACGTTGTTTGTTATTATATGTAGCATGTCGTTTGTTAATATACTATATTATAAGTGCTTATTTATTTAGTAAGTTTGTGTTAGTTCTCTCCATTTAATTGTATTAAATAATTTTAGTAGATTACTTTATTTTATTTTATTTAAGGAATTAATTAGTATTGTATGTTACAAATTATAACTGTGATCTGTAATTGTTTATTTTATTTTATTTAATTTTTGAATTAAAAAAAAAAAACAACAACTCGTTGCCGTTATCCAATGTCAAAAGTTATTTTTTTTAGGGGGTTGTTTTCGTTTCTAATGCAGTACTTTTTATTAGTCTAGGATATGCGTCAAAAAAGGCCCGTGTGGTTTGGGTGGCAGTATGGTTGTGCTCATTAACATTTTTTCAATTCTTCTCATTTACCATTTTAAGCAGTTTTAATTGTTCCGTGTGCAAAATCTCATACAAACTGCACTTTGCCGTTATACGCCACTGTCATTTTTATTTATTAGTGAAATTAATTACGTTAACATTTGTTATAGGATAAAAAGGTGACCCTGTTTTCAGTTTCTAAAATGCAAATGTACTTTTTTTTTTTATTAGTCTAGGATATGAGTTTTATACGTTTTCCACTAAATAAGTATCTTGAATCCTACCTTTACAAGGGCGTCAATGCATGACTTCCTAACTGTCTGCCGTGTGGTAAATAAGGTCCCGGTCAGAATAACGAAGATGGCGTCATTGTTAGTTAAGGCTTGTAAGAAAATCGCTTAATTACTCTAAGTTATAAGTTTTTATACTACAAATAGCAGTCCCTCCAAGAAATTTCATGATCATAGTCGCCTACTTTTGAAGTAAAAAAAAGAGTGAAGCACTTTTTCAACTTCAGCAATCATTTGCAAGTTAACAATAGCACTTGGAGACTTCGCGTTGGGCTTAAAATTTTGGAAATTCAATAGGCTACAACTTCTTAAATGCATATGCTATATAAAATATGAAAAGGAACAGAGATATAAGCGAAAATGTGAATATGCAGGTCTCATACGTTTCTAATACGAGTACGTACACAAGCGGGAAACACTGTTGCATCTAACTGTCTTTGTCTGTCCTTACTGGTGTCTTTTAACTTATTCTCTTCTATTTAACACATGTATCGCCAATATGTAAAGTTGCAATTTCCTAGGGTGTACATCTGAGTATAAAAGAATTTTGCCATAATTTTTGACAGTTTTTTGATTTATAGTGATGTAATTTTATTATACCAAGTCTAGGTACAAACCTGGTATAGAATAAATAGGTAAGGATGAAATAGGCAGAGCCAAACAAAAATACAAGATTTTGAAAATTTGTGTATTTATGCTGAATACCCAGTGTAAAGTATTGGAATAAAATTATGTACAGAGGTATTCGGACACTGGCTGAATCGCAATTGGTGTATATTTTAGTGAAAAATAACTTGCTTAATAGCAAAATTCGGTTTTCCACACCAAATAGCCAACTTAGAAAAATCCTTCGAACTGATCAAATTTAAAACTGTTTATATAGCTAAAGAGACCCGAGGTCGCATGTTTGCGAAGTACACTATTAGTCCTGACACGGTTTAAAATTTGAAAACATTATCTAGGCCATGTACCGTTTTACATTTTACTCAAAATAAACGATATTGGCTCCATTTCAAAGAGTACCCAAAGACTGTGGGTAACTTTATTTTGTTAAAATAACATAGACTAATCACAGGGTTTTGTCCTCCAACTGATTATACTAAGTATTGTCTTTGTCAATACATGTCCTGCGTACGGAGCAAAGACGTGATTCGTACTTGATTATATCGCCTTTTTCGCTAGGAGAACAATAATGGCGAAAAAAAGAGACGTTTCGTCCTGCGAAAAACACCGTAAGAAGTACTAGCACATTTTTCTGTACTTTGAATGAAACAGTTTGGCATCTTCAGGAGAAGATTGAAACTGTTTAACGGAATAGAATGATTTAACGGAATTTCGTATTTGAAAACTGTACTACTAGTTAGAGCAAAGGAAATGAAACACACATTAAAAAGAAAAAATTCCAAAATGTGTACCTAATGAACCGTAATACACGTTTAAAGTTTTGGCAAAACTTGAAACGCGAATATCTCAGAACGACTTTTTTTGAGTTTCGTCACTATTGTTCTCAGCAGGCGATATGTACATGGTTTTAACCTTGAACGACCCTTACGAATGGATTGCTTCTTTCATGGGTATACAGTTTCTGTTCATGGGATGTTTTCACTGGTATGATAAACAAGGCCAAAAATTATCTTCGGAGTACTGTGTGCCTTTTTTTGTCAGATAATTATAATTAAAAAGATAGTTGCACTATATTCAAATACATTAAGGCCTAAGTATATTAAAAATTGTCAGTAATTAACACCCTTTTTATAACCCGGGGGGAGTCTTTTTGGGGGTTTTGGGGGGGGGGGGGGGGGGGGGGGGGTTTTTTTTTTTTTGGCCGGGGGGGGGGGGGGGGGGTTTGGGGTTTTTTTGGGGGGGTTGTTTTTTTTTTGGGGGGGGGGAAACCCGAAAAACCTCAAAATTTTTAAACATTGGGGGGGGGGGGGGGGGGGGGGGGGGTTAAACCCCCCCCCCCCCTTATTGGGGTGGGGGGGGGGTGTTTTACCCGCCGGGGGGGGGAAGGGGGGCATTTAAAAATCGCCCCCCGGGGGGGGGTTTGAACCCCCCGCGAGGGGTTTTCGCGCGGGGAAAGGCGGCGTTTTAACCCACTCGGCTACCCGTGCCCCTTAGTAATTAAAGCATAGTGTTTACATCCGATTAACATATCTTCATGTTCACTTTAAAAAGATTGAAACTCACGAAGCTACGCACGTGAGGCCATGGAACATTCTTTGCTTCGGACCCATGATGCGTCATGCCGTCACATACATGATGCTCGATAGAGTTTTTCCCTACCCCAGATTTTGCCCCTTCAGGTTAGGCAAACCATCAAGACCCATGACGTCATGCGTCACATATATGATGCTCGATAGAATTTTTCCTACCCCAGATTTTGCCCTTTCAGGTTAGGCAAACCATCTTTACCAAGCGTGACGTGACGCAAAACCATGACGCAGATCGCAATATTTTCCAGGGGGCAATCCCATAATAAAGACATAGAATATGAATTATATGAGAGTTAAATGAGGGCCGAGATGAAGGTTTAAATGAGGGATAGCTCTCATCCAGGCCCAGGCCGGGTGGGGGGGGGGGGGTCCGGCCGAAATGGCCAATGGGGGGGCCGCCGCCCCCCCAAAAAATTAAAAATGAAGAGGATGAATTGAGGGGTTGCTGGGGGGGAGTTAAAAAGGAGGGCGGAGTTGAAGTTTTAAATGAGGGATAGTTCTCATCCAGGCCCAGGCCGGGTGGGGGTGCGTGACGTGACGCATGACGCAATATTTTCCAGAGGCAATCCCATAATAAAGACATAGAATGTGAATTATATGAGAGTTAAATGAGGGCCGAGATGAAGGTTTAAATGAGGGATAGCTCTCATCCAGGCCCAGGCCGGGGGGGGGGGGGGGGGGGTTGCCGGCCGAAATTGGGCAACTTGAGGCCGGAGCTCCCGCCCAGAGACTAAGTCCAAAATGAGGAGAATTGTATGAGGGCTGGAATGAGGGAACGAATGAGGAATTATATGAGAGTTAAATGAGGGCCGATATGAAGGTTACGGTTAAGGGCCGTAACGTGACGCATGACGCAATATTTTCCAGGGGCAATCCCATAATAAAGACATAGAATGTCAAAAACGTTCAAAGTTAAAACCACGTCTGTCCGAACTCTGGTAATTACACATTTCCCCCCCGGGATTCAACTTACCCACGACGGCTTTGAGACTATCCTCGTCAGCGTCGATTTGCACAAAGGATGAGACCGTTATGAACGGCGTGCGGGTCTGGCAGGTCTGTACTTCGCCAAGGTAAGGATACGACTCCTCCGTTGATATCCCGTTCTCGGAGGCATAGACGAAAGCGGCCTGTGCCCAACCACCGTCGCATCCGCCATTATCCGACGAGCAGTCGACGATCTCCTGTTCGCTCAGGGACACCGTCTTCTTGTTCTTTAAGTAGTAGGCGCTCTCCATCGCTCCAGTCTGAAAGGTAATTCGAATCACTTCGAGTATAGATTCCCAAAATGATGCGATCCAACGAATGTTACATACTTCACTAGCATGATCTAGAACCCAATTCGGATCCATTTCACCAAACTTGCTGAGATAAAAAATGTCGCCATAAAAATTTCCAGTGTGTTATTTTTTTTATTTCTTGTTTTCCCTATAACTCCCTCTGTAAAGACCCCAATTAACCAGTCTTAACACAATTTAATAAGGCTTCGTTTCTGTTGATGTAGAATGCCGTGGTTATATTCATGATCGGTTACATCATACACGGTCCTGGAGTGGGTACTGGAACCTTCGGCGTAGAAACAAAAAACTGGACGTTTTCCACGAAACACCGAACTACTACACTTTTCTCGACGCGCGTTTCGCCAACCAAGTTGGCATCTTCAGGAGAACATTAAAACTAAATTTTAGCCTACACACTTGCACTATTTATACCAAATTTGTTGCCACGGTTCACTGAACCGTAACTGTCTTTGTTTATCAAAGCAAACAGTGGTCTGTTCGGATTAAAATTGTACACTTAAGATTTCTAATTTCAAAAGCATCCAACTGTCTACTTTTGTTACATTATATTTTAAATTATTTATGTCTCCTATGGTTGTCAAAAGCGTGTTGAGCAACACAAATTTTCTGTTCTGCCATAGAGCCATAGTTTAAAGCAATATAGTCCCAAACTTTTGACACATTTAACTTTGATCCTGCTGTGTTTGTCTTTGGGGTTCCCAACCTTTTTTTGTTATAAACAAATTGATATTAATATTTAAAAAAAAAAAATATTATATAGTCCGCGGATGAATTTAGGTTCGTATGCTAACGAGGCAAATTTCGAATTGTCATTATCTCTACTAAAAGTCGTGGAATTGTACAGGGTTCTCTTAAATGTATGCTTCCTTATTAACTTATCTATTAAATGGACTGAGTATACGAAAGGAATATACGAAATAAGTTGTACAGATTGTGATCAAAAGTATATTGGGCAAACAAAAAGATCTATATTGACTAGATTCAAAGAACACATGGCTCATTTGAAATATGGCAGAACAGAAAAATCTTGTGTTGCCCAACCCGCTTTTAACAACAACCATAGGATAGACATAAATAATTTAAAATTAATTATAAATGTAACAAACAGTAGACAATTGGATGCTTTTGAAAGTTTAGAAATCATTAAGTGTAACAATAGTATGAATAAGGACAATGGTCCGATACCCACCAGTCCACTGTTTGCTCTGATAAACAAAGACAGTTACGGTTCAGTGAACCGTGGCAACAAATTTGGTATAAATAGTGCAAGTGTGTAGGCTAGAATTTGGTTTTAATCTTCTCCTGAAGATGCCAACTTGGTTGGCGAAACGCGCGTCGAGAAAAGTGTAGTAGTTTGGTGTTTCGTGGAAAACGTCCAGTTTTTTTTATCATACAGGGTATTCATTTTTCTACAACTTTTAGTAATTATTAATCGCAATAATGACCCTAGTTGTTTTCAACGGATTCAGAAAGAGAGACACTTTATATACACAGTCGTGTATAAAATGTTCAACTGCAGGTTGACTTGTCCCCCCGACAAATAAACAGATTTACGGAGAAAATTTAGATGTAAACAAAATGATGTCTGTCGCAACCGGTATTACCCTGTCGCAACCGATATTACGCAAAGTTCTCTAATTGTATCGGGAAAAAAATAAGTTTTAAATGTTGGGCAAAAAAAACGAGTAAATTTTCATACAATAGTCACGACTGCGATAAGGAACCAGACTACAGACTTTATTTTTTTTTTAGTACACCAACACATTGTGTTCCATTCTATCCATATCTTTATAGCATTTGAAACATAAGACCTGTTTAAAAATACGTGTAGATTAACGATCTTATTTAACAATTATACCCCAATAAATATTATAACCCAATGTATTAAAAATTATTAGAAGCAAAACAAAAACAGTCCTTTTTGTGTTATACAACCAATTTCACACAACTAATTTTGAACTGGAGAATACTAAAACTTAATTACACTACTTTTACAACAATAAATAACACCGGCCCACAAAAAAATATTTTTTTTTTGACTGTGGTTAAGAATATAGTTTTTCTCTGAATTTTTTTACGTTGAATCCAAATCCGGTGTCCTTTTAACTGTAGCACGTCAGAATCAAGGTCATTTCAAGGTCAAATCGCGAAATAAATAAAAAAATTAAAAGAGAATAAACTCATATATCTTTATGTTTCTGGGGTCGCTGAATCCAAATCCGGTGCATGCTATATGCACGCACATGCACACAGTCACGCACACATGCACTTACATACGCACACAAGTACACACTCACGCATACACGCTTTTATACACACGCGTGCATCAGCGCACACACGCAAAAGTGTGTGTCTGGTTGAAGGAGTCTAAACACGTTTATTCAATGATTATTGAATAGTTTGACGATATTCAGTAAGGTGACTACGAGAATTGGTATCAACTCATCTAATATACATGGATACACGGACAGCGTCAAAAAATACAAGGAAAAACTATGTTCTTATCCATAGCCAAAAAAAAAAATTGTGGGCCTGTGTAATTTTTCAATTGATTTATGAGTCTATAAAACTTAATAACTATTTTTTTATGCTGCTGAGTTCTCTACTAATTTACTAGATTCATTATAACTACATCATTTACCAGATTCATAATACCCAGTTTGCCTATGATGGACCCCCGTCACTGAACTTAACATATTCTATATCTTAATATCCGTTTCAGTTACTTTATTTTGTGTAACAGTATAATAATGTCAACAGTATGTGTTGTTGCCACAGCGGATGTCGCCCTGCATGAGTGGATAAACAAAAGCTATTTTTGTAATGAAATTTTACACGGCTTATAAAGTCGAACAATGCCATGAAAGTAGATCCCTAGGGAAATAACCAAATGTTACTTTGTGCAACTTAACGATGGCACTAGATAATTCCTCAATAATATTCCCCTGGGATTGGGAGGATGCTGCATTAGCTTGTTAGAACTTAAGTGATTGTTCAGCACATATTTACTGAGTCGTTCTGGCAAATTGGAACCAAAATTAGTTCACAGTTGCACAAATTAACGTTAGGTTCGGACTCTAGTACCTTATTTTATGGACTTAGCTTATGGCCCATGATATATATATATATAAATGAATTGACGTTTGTTAGTCTCACTAAAACTCGAGAATGGCTGGACCGATTTGGCTAATTTTGGTTATGAAATATTTGTAGAAGTCCAAGGAAAGTTCAAAAGGCGAGAAAATATGAAGAAATTACAAGGAAAAATAGTAAAAACAACAATTTTATTTTCCCATACAAACTGTTCGTACCTGTCAAACAGGGTGCGTTCAGAAATTAATTTTGCAACTAAACAATAAGAAAAATTCAGAAATCAATTTCTTTACTCTTTTGAACTTTTCTATTGAACTTTGACACATTATTTAATTCTGAGGCGGTACGAAGTTCGCCGGGTCAGCTAGTTATAAATATGTATATTTTTTTACCTTGAATATTTTAATATATGTAATGCAACTCACTGTTACATAATTATTATTGCATGTAAAAATTTGTGTAAATTATGATCGTCTTTAATTAGTGACCTACATATGTTTATATAAAATCCAGTCAAATTGGCCACAGTAAATTGACAGTGAAAATATAATTGAGCAGTATTATTTTCGAGTGTTTACGAATTCAGATAATTGTCGAAAGAATGTCGTACTTACAGCGGCGAAGGCATAGCAACTTCCACAGTTCATTTGATCCTTAACTTCAGTGACGGCTCCTTGGTCTCTCCAGTCAATGGAATCTGCTACGGTAGCGTTGACCATTGCAGCGGTCATCACAAGGTCAGCTTTGGGACGTTCAGTCTTACGGGTGGAAAGCTTGGCCTTGAATTCAGCTTTGGTCATGTCAGAGAATTTGTTGACGCCCATGGTGTAGCTGGTTTCCCCTCGTTCGTATTTCGCATTGTGCTCCTCGATCGTGCGCAGGTTTTCTTTGAAGATTATGAAACGTCTGGTCTCCTCAACTAGGCTTCTGTAAGATTTTCCGTGTTTAAGCTGTCGAAAAATAACATAAAAAGAAACGTTAGGAATTGTCCAACATACATTTGTTTTTATATAGGGTGTACAGTAAGAAAATGAAGATGTTAACAGATAGTAACAGAGTGAGTAGGAGTGACACACAAAGAGTGAGTAAACAAAGACCCTTGGCAAACCCTTCTTCTGGAACGAGTGTTCCAGTAAGTTATCGACATTACACAAATCCCGGTAAAGCCAGAATTCCGACGAACCCCAACAAAGTCGGACTTAAGTCACAATTATTAGAAAGCGACAGTTCACAGGAAATACATCATAATACAATAATGCATACTCGAATAAACATACTGGGGGCCACACTATTTATTAAATGACGGAGCCGTACTTAGGTCGGTAACGTCCTTTTTTGGGTAATTTCTTTTGAGTGTTATTTATTTTTTCGTGACCCTGAGATAAAGAAAGTTTATAGAAAAATAAGTAGAAAATGAACACACTGGCGCCGCGGACGAAAATGTTCTAAATTTTAAAATATGTTCTGTTTTATATTTTTCGAAAAATAAATATATGATGTTGATTTTGTTGTAATTTATTGTTATTTTATTGTAAGTTTTTTCTCAATCCTGGATTATCCAGGGGGGGGGGCAAATCATTTTAAGGGATGGTGCGTGACTTGATAATTCTTTAATAATTCTATCTAGTTTTACAAAAAACAGTAAATATTTATTAGATTTTCGTCTCTATTTTTAGAAGTCTTCTGTCAGGGCGAAATTTCGGCCTGCCAGGGCGCCGCCCTGATCCGCCCCCACCTGGCTACGGCCCTGCCTCTACTATGTTTATTCCAGTATACATTATTTTATTTCGATTTTATGACTCGGAGTCCTCTTCTACAAAATCTTTCGTACTCCGTCTACCCCATGACAACTGGTTTACACACTGTTTTCCTATCTGTTAAGATCCCCATAAACATTCTGTTAGATACAGAATGTTGATGGGGTTTATTATCGATATGTATGTACTTAAGCACTGCTTAGGAAGCAGGCTGAATCCAGCTATGCAACCAAAATATACGAGGTTTAGTCACTTTTGTTACCGCGAATTTCATTAGAAACTGGTGAATTGAATTCATGTGCCGAAATATCGTCAGTAACAGTCTGACGTTGATATGTAATATGTACACAGAACGCGTTCCCCGAACTGTTAATAAGTGGATTTCAAGGGGTTAAAAATTTAAAACTACGATTTGGCTTTTGTTGACATCAGTGCTATCAATATTCGGAATGGGGAGTTGGTCACGAGTGTTTCAAAGTGGTGGATTACACTCATAATATACAGGTTATTTAACGTATCTATCCGGTAAACGTTATACAATCCTCAACCAACCTTTTTTTTTTGGTTTTTAAGAAGATTGGGTATTGCAATGTCGTTTGGGTATAAATATTTAGATAGCGCTTAATCAGTTCTATTCAACAACATATAGCAAGATGTTTTAGCTATCACAGTTTAGGTGCAATTCGAAAATGTTCGCAAAATTAAATCTTTGTCTCACGAATTATACCAAGATGCTGATATATCGGGCTTGAGATATATAATTGCCGTATATATTTTACAATAAGAGATGTGCGCAGGTAATGAAATTTCAAAAAGAAAATGTAAACAGTATGTGTAAAGCGACTTCGGCCGCTTGTGAAAAAGGACAAATTCTACAGTTACATAACTGGCCGATATCGGCTTTACACACACGATATACGAGACAGAATTACTGTGACAGGACACCGTGACAGGACACTGTGTAAGGACAAACAGAAGTGAGACGACAGATAAGAAACAACGGCATAGGCATCGAGATAGTGAGGGAATAAGAGCGGCCCTCTCACCACCTGCGCTAGTCATTTGTCTTTTTTCACCACCGGTCAATGTCTATGTATACATACGGTATACTGGTTCAACTCTAGTAACAAAAAATAACGAAATTCAAACTAGTTAGGACACGAGTCTGTAATTTACCTAGGATATCTATAATACTTATCCCTAGTTTCTTTTCTATAAAATTTAATTCAATTTCATTCAAAGTTTATTCATTACATTCCTTAAAAATATTTACCTTAAATTCCTGCCACTGTTCTCTATCAGAAAAGGCACTGGCAGCTAAAACCACGGCGGCGAGTATTACCAAGAACTTCATGGTGCGGTACCTACAATTTTAAAATATTTTTAATGGAAAGTTTTTGTAGATAGTTTTTTGAAGAAAACTAATTTATTCTTAAATCATGGAATTAGAAATAAAACCGCAAAATATAGTTAGACAAAAAAAATATAAAAGATGATAATGTGTAACACTGTTTTATATTTTTTTGGTCAAAATTTTAGTCAAATTGTTCTCATAATCATTATCTTAAAGGTTATACCTTGCAATTTGAACGACACAACTGTACTTTCGTATTTTTATTTAGTTTATTATTAGTATATAAACTCATCGTTGTTATTAAAAAAATACTTGTAAATTTGATACTTAACAATAAAGATATCTGATACTTGAACAAGCTATTTTCCTGCAAGTAAATATAAAGCATACAGTTTTAATGAGATAAGATAATAATTACATGAAACAGTTCGAGTACATTCCAAATTATGGACTGTGGCTATCAAGGTCAAAAAGGGACACTACCAAGATTTTAATTATCTAATGCAATATGAAATGTTATATTGGCTTAATCTAACTGAAAGTTGAGAGTGGGGTTGAGACGGTGCAAGAAAAAATGCAACGTTCGCTTGAGAAACGGATGGCGATCAAGTTTTGTGTGAAACTGGGCAAGAGTACTGCGGAAACCATTCCAATGTTGAAGAAGGCTTTCGGCGTCGATTGTCTTTCGGACAGGCAAATTTTCCGGTGGCACAAGGCCTTCGCATAAGGTCGGGAAGAAGTCAACGACGAGAACCGCGCTGGACGGCCATCAACCTCCAGTTCCGACGACAATGTGAAACGTGTGCATGACTTGTTGAACACTGACCGTCGTCTAAGTGTCCATTTCCGAAAGATTAGACATTACGAAAACCATTGTTCACGAAATTGTGTCGGATTCTTTAGGAATGAGGAAGGTGTGCGCGAAGCTCGTGCCAAAAGTGCTAACGGACGATCAAAAAGCGAGGCGCGTCGAAACCTGCCAAGAACTTTTGGATACCTGCGAAGACAACTTGATGACGTCATTACTGAGGACGAAAGTTGGGTCTTTGAATACGATCCAGAGACGAAGAGGCAAAGTGCGAAATGGCACACGGCGAACTCCCCTCGCCCCAAGAAGGTCAGGATGTCCAGGTCAAAGATCAAGACAATGCTGATTGTCTTTTTTGATTGCCGGGGATTGGTCCATCATGAGTTCGTTCCGCAGGGGGACAACCGTAACCGGAAAGTTTTACTTCGAGGTGCTGAAGCGGTTGAAACGCAGGGTGAATCGCGTCCGCCCAGACATCTCAAAATCCTGGAAGCTTCACCACGACAATGCGCCTTCGCACACCTGCTTCGTCAAGGCAGGCATCACCGTTGTTCCCCAACCTCCCTACAGCCCCGATGTGCCCCCCCCCCCCGACTTTTTTCTGTTTCCGCGCCTCAAAACCCCAATGAAAGGACAGCATTTTGGGTCGGTGAAAAACATTCAGAAGGCTTGCACCGAGGCTTTAAAGGCGATTCCGGAAAACGACTACCGTGCGGCTTTTGATGCGTGGAAGACCCGCTGGAACCGATGTGTGGACGCAGGAGGAATGTATTTTGAAAGTTTCTAAAGATTTGTACACATAGAACCAATAAAAACCGTTTTTCAAAGCTCACTGACATTACTTTCCGAACAAACCCTGTACATGCGTATATGCATGCATACATACAGATATTCAATAGACAAACATAAATATATACATATGGACGTACAGGAGCTACGTAGCATTTATTTCAAAATTCACGAAAAGACCAACTTCAAAGGGTTATATGTATTATCTTGAAAACCCGAATATTTAGGACTTTTAGCCTATGAGTTTTGAGTTGTTCTACATATCGAGTACTACCAGAATCAAAAGTTTCAGAGAGTTTGACCGAGAGCCATTTCCCATAAGGATCCTGCGGGTCCAAATTTTTATTTCAGTTGTTTGGCAGATATGTGTATATGTATTTATTTTAGAAAATGTACAGGTATAGTCCTTCTATTTTTAATTGAAAATGATAAATTCGCCTGGGGAACAAAAAAAAGCGGTGCAACTTTATGATTCCATGGGCGTGCATATATCTTTTATAAATTCTAAAATTGTGAAATAATTTTTTTCATTCAAATCAATATAATATATTAAAATTAGCCTGCATACAAAATTACATTACAATTACATTACATTATATTACAAATATTTGTAATATAATTTGCTGTAAATAATGCTCATTTAGCCAGAAAATCTCAAAAAATTGTCTGTGTTAATAAACCTAGCTGAAATACACGTCATTGGCGCCTTAAACACGTAGAATTTATAAGTCGTAAATCATTTTAACGACGTCGTAAAAATTTTATGGCACAGTGGACCGAATAAGTATTTGGCATGTATTACATATAAAGCAATCCAATAGTAGAATGGTCGGCATTCGCTAGTGCATTCACGGCATCGCGTTGCCGGCTCTTCAATATTTTCTTAAGTATAGTAACATATATAAAGTTGTTTTAATTTATAATAATTTTTTCCAGCAATTTTAAACGCTTTATTTTAATGCTAACTAATAAATTTATATCTATGTATTTTTTTTTTAAATTTCCAAACTAGCTTTCTAAGAACGTCACGAACTAATAGTTTACTGATGTATGAAGTAGTGAGCTTAGCAATTTTAGAAAATATATCTGACAACCTTGCTTTTTTCTACCTATTTTCAATTTAGAATGGAAATACAGTACATACATATACATATGGTACGTGTCACGTCAAGCGGATCACCTACCTATACAAAAATTGGTTTGATCGATCAAGACGTACAAGGTCTTAAAATGTTCGTCTAGGGAAAGGCTTCCAAAAGCAAAGTGGCGTTTTGAGAAATTCAAAATGGCGGATCCAATATGGCGCCTGAAAGCTCTCAACTTTAGGGAAAAAAATTTAAAACACACGCCAAAAAAAAAGTTGGTTCATTTTTGAGATTCTGTATAAGCTTTCCGATGTATTTTGACCACTTAAACACGAATCCGGTGTTATAACTAAGCTGTCCATCATCAAAAAATGGGAAACCTGCATACTTCGTATCCTCCTCTTTGTCTGTTAAAAAATGAACCCACGGAACCCAAATCCATCTTCCTTACTTGGTCCTAACCTCAAAAAAATCGATCTCAAATCGATTTTTCAATCGATCAAATCGATCAAATTCAATTTTTTTTAATCCAATCAATTTTCACCAAATTTAGGATCCAGGGGTTTTAGAGGTCGCTGATTTCGAATCTGAAGTCAGATCGGCGAAATTCAGGATGGCGAATCCAAGATGGCGGATGATTTTTTTTCAAAAATCAACCGATTTACGCCACATTTGGTATAGGGGGGTTTTCGGGCTCGCTAATTACAAATTTGTTAGTCAAATTTGTAAAATTTAAGATGGCACATCGAAGATGGCAGTCAGAAAACCTTAGAAACCACCAAAACACTGCCAACGACTTTAGGTCACTTAAGGACCGGGGTTTTTAAGAGTTCTGATAACAAATTTTCCATTGATAAAGTAGCCGATTAATTCTCTCACCAACTACCCTGAAAAGGATTGTTGGAGACCGCGGATGAAAATAAGCACGGAAAAAAATTAGATTTACAATAATCAGATACAGTAACACGGGAATCGTATTTTGCCTTTATAATCTCCCTGAAACAACTGCCTTGTGTTTAGTCATACACCACCTAGTGGCGATAATTCAAAGTTAAACTCTCGTAACGTGATCCGGACGGAAAAATAAAAATAATGTGATTCTGCGCAAGTTTAGTCTAAGGGGTTTTTGGTATCGCTAATCACCAATCCGAACTCAGATTTTAATAATTTAAAATGGCGGATATAATATGGCGGACAAATTTTTCAAAAAAGTTAATAAAATAATGCGATATATAGGTGTTTCGGAGGTCGCCGATCATGAATTTAAAGTCATTTGTAAAATTGAATCTTATGGAATCCTCAATCTTGCATCCGTCATCTTGCATTTTGCAGATCTGACTTCAGATTCGCAATCAGAGACCTCTAAAACCCTCGAATACTAAATTTCGTAGAGTAGTTGAATTTAAAAAAAATTAAAACTTTGAAGAAAAATCGATTTGAGATCGATTTTTTTTTGAGGTTAGGAACAAGTGAGGAGATGGATTTGAGTTCCGTGGGTTCATTTTTTAATAGACCAAGAGGAGGATATGAAGAATGCAGGTTTTCCATTTTCAAACATTGTAACTGTTTTTTGAGATTAAAAAAAATGTGAAGCGACAGCTTAATTTTAACACCGGATTCATGTGTAAGAGGTCAAAATACATCGGAAAACATATACAGAATCTCAAAAATGAACCAAGTTTTTTTTAGCGTGTGTTTTAAAATTATTTTCCCTAAAGTTGAGTGATTTCAGGCGCCATATTGGATCCGCCACTTTGAATTTCTCAAAACGCTAGTTTGCTTTTGGAAGCTTACCACTAGACGAACATTTTAAGACCTCGTACGCAGTGCCGGCTTTAGCGTGTCAGCGCCCCCCTGGCGAGATTTGATGGCGCCCCATGTAAGGAGACCGAAATCCAAAAAATTTGTATATAGAGGGAGGTAAAATTTTCGACTTTATATGGTCCAAGCGGCGAAGTACAAGTTTAAGCTAATATACCATCAGGAGAACTACGAAGGCGGTTGATAGCAAATAGATAAAAACAAACATTTTTATATTTATTCATTCTTATTTCATTTTTATTTCCATTTCTTCATATATAGAAGTAAATTTTTATAAAACTGCCATAGTGCTATATTTTAAAATTTCATTTAAAAACATTAACTTTTCTTGCTTTAACGTCTGCAAACTGTTTAATAATCCTTTTATAATTAATATTAGAGGAATTATTTCATATTTAGTAAGTACTCTTACATTAAGTAAGTATCTACTAGGATATACTGGTACTAAATTTATTAATAAGGCAAATTATACGTCAATGGTGCAATAAACCAATATCGCATGCTTGATTGATGCATAACAAAACGAATTAATGCAAATTTAGTAATCAGTGTTAAAAAAATTTTAAAGTGGGGGGCGCCTTCGGCGCCTCCACTTCCGTTGCGCCCTGGGGCCGCCGCCCGCGTCGCCCTACCCTAAAGCCGGCACTGCTCGTACGTCTTGATCGGTCAAGCCAATTTTTGTGTAGGTAAGTGATCCGCTTGACGTGAAACGTCTCATATACATATTAATATCCCTATGTTTGTGACCATTTGCGATATAGAAGACGCAAAAACTGTAATTCTTGTTATTGAGGTTCGATACATGTAGATATAATTGACATTCCTCTTAAAAGTATTTTAGGTAGATAGGTACGATATTCTATACAGAAAAAAGTATGGGATAATCAGCCTTTCGTTGTTTTAAAAAATACTAGTCTCCAAAGACATGCAAATGACTCGAATGTGTGAATGTGAGATATCTAATCTCACAAATAATCAAATCGTCCAGTTAGATAAGTTTATTGACGCAGTTTTTTATATCAGTAAAACATCATGGCAAATAAAATTTGTTGATGCACTTACAAGATAAACTGACACGTTTTAAGAAGCGTGGAATGTTGCAATTACGTATATACATATGTATTAGGGTGTCCGTTATTTCCCAAGTTAGTTGGTTTTTTACAAACGCCCCTTAAATTTTTAGTTTATGACCTAAAAGAAATATCAGACCCAAATAAGCCCTTAATATTTATATTAACCCGTGCCTAAATCATGATACATTTCCCATTTAAATAACATGGGATTTTTTGCATTTTTTGCATTTAATTTTTTTTCTCTGAAATGAATACAGCTGCACCAAAAAGCAAATTATGCAAATTTTAGTAGGAAATTGAATGCTCTACAAAAAAGGTATCTTATGTTTTTTTGATAAATTCTGCCTTTCAAAAGTTATTCAAGAATAAAGTTGTATTCGTTGTCAAATTCATCGTTTCTTATTTTTCTTATAACTCCTGCATTTTGTTTGCAATAAAATTACGGAGTAACAGCGATTATCCTCATTTTTACATACTTTTATGTAAATTTTAGTTCTCAAATAGCTATTTTTTATCTAATTCGTATATTTAATGCAATCAAACAGAAAAAGCTGAAAACAATCGTATTTTGAATTTATTTGTTTTGTACACCAACGCCATCTACGAGCGATTTGTTATACATTCAAGTAATGTGAGTCTAACCCAGTGTTCCTAGACGGCACGGACAACTGACGCATGCGCAATAGCGGGGGACGGCACCTAAGCGCGTATTGGCGAAACTCTGCCTGAACACTCGTGGCGCGCTTAACTTAGCTGAGTTAGCAGAGTTTGTGCGTTTGAACGACGCGCGGACTGTTCCGCCAATGCGCGCTTTGGTGCCGCCCCCCGCTCATGCGTCAGTTGTCCGTGCCGTCTAGGAACACTGTGTTAGACTCACATTACTTGAAGTTATAACTAAAGCTGGCTAAACAGCGCGGCGGCCCACAAAGTTTTCACACATCTCAACGTAAATAACAGGGTAAGTTTAACACATCTCTTTATAAATTGCAACAGTTTATTGTTTTCATGAATTTTGTTTTTTGCACATACAAGTAGTAAGTAGTATGACGCGTACGATTATGGCCCGCCGCCCGGATCTGCCGGCTTTAGTTATAACAAATCGCTCGTAGATGGCGTTGGTGTACAAGACAAATAAATTCAAAATACGATTTTTTTCAGCTTTTTCTGTTCGATTGCATTAAATATACGAATTAGATAAAAAATAGCTATTTGAGAACTAAAATTTACACAAAAGTACATAATTATGAGGCTAATCGCTGTTACTCCATAATTTTATTGCAAACAAAATGCAAGAGTTATAAGAAAAATAAGAAACGATGAATTTGACAATGAACACAACTTTATTCTTGAATAACTTTTGAAAGGCAGAATTTATCAAAAAAACATTAGAGACCTTTTTTGTAGAGCGTTCAATTTCCTACAAAAATGTGCATTTCTTTTTGGTGCAGCTGTATTCATTTCAAAGAAAAAAAATTAAATGCAAAAAATGCAAAAATCCCATGTTATTTAAATGGGAAATGTATCATGATTTAGGCACGGGTTAATATGAATATTAAGGGCTTATTTAGGTCTGATATTTCTTTTTAGGTCATAAACTAAAAATTTAAGGGGCGTTTGAAAAAAAAAGACTAACTTGGGAAATAACGGACACCCTAATATGTATATATATTAGAATTATCTTAATCTTTTATTGATATATTCGTATATCGAGGCAAAACACAAAAAAATCTTTATTACTCTTACTAGGCTAGGTGCAGACATACATTTTTTTTGTGAATCAATAATTCCGCAACAATTTCATTCCCGAATAGCTCTTAACGCTCCTATTGCAATTAATATTTAAAGACGATGCAAACATGGAATCATTTGGTTTGTGTCAAATTGCATGACGGTGCATGTGAGTGCTCTTTCATATAGGCGAAACTTGCCTATACCTATTGAACTACTTCGCTAAAATCGCTAAAACATAAAGCGTAAACAGAAAATATGTCCTGATATTTAGAAACAAGTTATTTACCTTGTTTTTAATTTGTAATCAATAGTAAAACTAACTTATTTCATAATAAAATATATAAAAATGTGGTGTTAGGTTCATTTCAGGATATCGTTTGCTTAAATTGAACCAAACATCAAGTTGAACGTGCTTAAAAAAATGTTATTCACTAGAAACTTTTTACATGCAACTAATACGTAAATATATTAACTTCTATAATTTTACGTTATTACACAAAGCAGGTTTTTTTAACATTTTATAATAACACATTTTTGGGGTAACAATGTGCATGAATCAATAATTATAAAATAACAAAGCAAAATTCGCATGTAGATTTCTTGTCTCGAGGCCGGTACATTGTTCATGTGTCCATTTTCAGCCATTTTAGCATCGACGTCATCTTTCGTTTGGTCTTGAATTAGAGTAACAGTCATTGCAATGTAAGTAGAGTTTTCATCTTCACTGTTTTCATCTCCGTCTTAATTTTTCTCGAATTGGGTTTCTGAAAATAAGTTCACTGTTTTCTCTAAAGATAATTTTTTTTGGGTTTCGTTGGTTTGTTATTCAGCTTTGGTCATGTCAGCGAATTTGTTGACGCCCATATAACAATAATAATATTCGCTATATAATTACAGCGAAAAATAATCCTTGAGGTCCTGTAGGAATACATGTGGGGAAGGGATGGCTAGTAGATATTATTAATTTCCCTGACCCCTTGAGAGAGACTTTTATTTCGATAACCCATTTACTTTACAGTCCTAATGAAACCCAAAAAGAACTCTGAACATTACCAAATCTAAGGCAAGGCCGGTTGAATTGATATACATAATAGGTATATTATATATAACAATACTTATTATTGACAAACTTTTTATTTAATAAAATCATATTCTGCGTCGAATTTAATTGCATGACTTAAATAGCAATATATTTTAATGCGTTGGCACTTACGCGTAAGTACCTAATTCCTGTTTTGATTAGAATATTATTTGTATTAAGACACTAGATAAAGAGTGAGTAGGCATAATTTACTACTTCAAGTGAAGAGTAGGTTTCTGTTTCTAGGTGACACTGGTTTTTATCATACTTTTTATATACAGTGTCGGCCATAAAATTGGAACCATATAGGATTTTTTTAACATTAGATTTTGATAAAAACTTTTGGTGACAATCACTTCTGTTTCTAAAATAACTTAAAATGCACCAATTCAAAGTTGACAGCTAATATCTGGCAACTGTCAAATTATATGCCGATTTTGAGCGAAACATTTAAAACGTTTCAAAGCAGTATAAAGTCTGCCATTGCAATGCATATTGTGCTAATAATATTCGTAGGTATCGAATTTTTTTATTAAACTTTATTTTGTTAGTACAAAGAGTCCATTATATTCAAATCTGGGGAATGCAGTGGGCAAGAAAATTCTGAAAACCTCCCGATCCATTTTCCTCAACAAGATGTTTAGAAATTCAGCAGTAGAGTGAATTGCCGCTCCGTCTTGTTGAAAAACCAAATGGGATCTTTCACTCAACGGCATTTCATCCACAATTGCTGCAATTTCGTGTTGTAAAAAGTTTAAATACCCTCCAGCATTTAAATTTGTTGAAAAAAAATATGGTCCAATCAGTCTTCCATTAAATACCGCATTGGTTTTAAAAGAGTACTGGTCTCTACACTATTATAAAATTGGGATTTTTATCAGCCCACCATCAGCATAGAGGTTCTGGGAGGATACCGTTCCATTAGAGGTAAAAGTAGCTTCGTCCATAAACATAATGTATTTTTAGAAATCTATGTTGTCTGCAACCTCACCTTCTGTTAGCGAACAAAATTCAAATCTTGGGGCAAAGTCTCTTTATTTTAACGTATTAATAAATATAGGCTTATAAGGGTGATAACAGTGTATTGTGTAATGTATTTGCTACATTTGTCCTTTCCGCTATTGCAGCTACAGAAGTAACCCTATGCTCCACAACATCTTGCAAAACATCTTCCTTTTCCACAACCTTCCTTGCACATTGAGTTTTTTTTAAATTACTGAACCGCTCCGCGCTCTGAATTTAGACAAAATTTTGCCGTCCGGGACAAATGTTGGCAAAACAATTTTTCAAGATGTCTGGCATTAAAAATTTCGGTAGTAGCTCTATTTGTACGATCTTCGTCATGAATTAAAATTATTTAAACTTTCTCTGCTGTTGTAAGCATGTTTACAAAATGGCGAAAAATATTTTACTAATGAACTGTCATTTTGTTTTTACAAACTATGATAAGGTTTTCTATAGCAACGACATTCCATGGCAAGTAGTAGGTTCGTGTTAAGATAGCCAAATTGTAATTAAAACCATTTTTGTACTAACAAAATAAAGTTTAATAAAAAAACAGTTGAAAAACAATGGACGATTGTTTTGGAAACTGGAAAATAATCCAGATAGTAGGTACCTTTTTTGCAATTAAGAATATCAATAATCTTCAAAACCAACGATACCTACGAATATTATTAGCACATCTGTGGGGAATTTAGTGACCTTCTTCTCTATTAGTTTTTTTTTTTTTTTTTGGTTTGGTTGGATTAGGTCCAGGAGTAAATAACAACTATTCGATTTTTGCCAACGTTTCGGAGCTTTATTTCTCCTTCATCAGGGCTCAATCAATGTTGTTATTGTTGTCATGTAAGGTGGTACGTTACAAACATTGGCGGCACTGTCTATATACATATATAGTAACTGTATAAAGATAAAGGCTAAACACTATTAACAGGACAATACACTTTAAAAATTATATAAATCATTACTATAGTAATTTTTAAAGTGTATTGTCCTGTTAATAGTGTTTAGCCTTTATCTTTATACAGTTACTATATATGTATATAGACAGTGCCGCCAATGTTTGTAACGTACCACCTTACATGACAACAATAACAACATTGATTGAGCCCTGATGAAGGAGAAATAAGGCTCCGAAACGTTGGCAAAAATCGAATAGTTGTTATTTACTCCTGGACCTAATCCAACCAAACCAAAAAAAAAAAAAAAAAAAAATCATTAGCACAGTATGCATTGCAATGGCAGGTTTTCAAATCAGTTAGTTACGGGAGTGAATCAAGAACTTCGAAAATACAAAATTTTTTGGATATCAAAACGTTTCGCTCAAAATCGGTATATAGGTAGGCGTAAAATGTCATTAGGAACATAATTTCTTAGTGACATTTTTTCGAAATATTGTAACTTTCGAAATAATAATAACAATTTAGGCCATTTTCTAACGATTTTTTTGGAAAATCACAAATTTGAAAGTTGCCAGATATTAGCTGTCAACTTTGGATTGGTGCATTTTAAGTTATTTTGGAAGCAGAAGTGATTGCCAGCAAAAAGTTTTTATCAAACTCTAATATTAAAAAAAATCCCATATAGTTCCAACTTTATGGCGGACATTGTATGGTTTCCTAATGAATGACATTGAGTTCTTCATATGAAAATAAGAATAGATTGAAAGACAATAAGTAAAAGTCACCTCGGCAAACCGAATTCGCCTATGAATTAACAGTTTTTTAGGTAAAAGTCTTACATATCTACATACTGTTTCAAATTGGTTATGCATGTATTGGTATCTCGGCTATTATTGGAGATAGAAAGGTGGTTAAATGAGAAATGTTTTAGTAGTTTTTGATATTTTCGACTTTGTTTTTAAATTCGACTTATCTGTGATCGTTTTCGAGATATTAGATATCCAAAAGAATGTCACATATATTTTTAATTACAGGACTTGTGTTGTTTTTTATCTGTAACATGACGAATGAGATTACTAGCTATTGTTTAGAAACATTCCGTCATACGATAAGGCCACTTCAGATATTTAAAAATATATCTAAAAATATATTTTTAAAAAAGTACGATGATATTACAAACAAATAACCTATATGGTTATTAAGTTATTACAACTTTTGCTCTAATATGCACTCTTTTGAGAGTTGTTTTCTTCTGAAACAACGCATTTATCTCGAAATTTTATGTAATGCACCTCAAAAGAAATAAGAACTTCAACTGTAAATAACAACTTCAATTATGTAGATAAAATTAGCCTGATTTATCAGTAAAGCCGGCAGATCCGGGCGGCGGACAATAATCGTACGCGTCATACTATTTACTGCTTGTATGTGCAAAAACAAAATTCATGAAAACAATAAACTGTTGCAATTTAAAAAGAGCTGGGTTAAACTTACCCTGTTATTTACATTGATATGTGTGAAAACTTTGTGGGCCGCCGCGCTGTTTAGTCGGCTTTATTTATCAGTATCGTTTACAGATTAATTATATGACAGAATCAATAAAAGCAGTACCCAATGATGCAGCTGAGACATGACAATGTAAAGAAAGGGGGATGAAGAATTTTGAAGGTTTCCTGCTACATTCCTGCTACTTTCAATTACCCAAATAAATAAAATAAGAAATAATGCTAGAGAATAAATTTTGAATTTGATATACCATTTATTACAGATCTTAAATATCGAATGTCTGAGGAAAACATAAACATCACAATGTCTTATCTAATTCCTATCGATGAAACGATTTGTATTAGTGCTGAACAATAGAGGAATCGCTGCATTAAGTTTAAAAATAAATAATGACCATATCTCTTAATATTTTTTTTCTGTAGTTACCATGCTGATAAGTTCCCTTAGATCGAAACGATAGTCCGTGGTTTGGTTGAAAGCGAAACTTATTTTGTTACTATAGGATATTTGGTTGTTAAAAATAGCTTGTATGCCTAAACACTGAGTCTAAAGTATTGAGCCTTATGGAAGTTACTTATAGAACTGAGGCTTAGGGTTGATATTAGATCATCCACGTAATCTTACAGCCACCAGCTCGTCAAGTATATGATATGATGTCTGATTTAGTATTTTTCATAGGGCTTTTTGTTCCTAGGGGAAAAACTGATACTTGTAAATGCATCCTGAAAAACGTAGAAAAGGAATGGTATTCTCTGGATTTGTGTTTGTGTGCTGTGTAATCAAGCTGCTATGTAAAATGTTTTTTTTGTTTAAAAAAAAAAACAAGTAGTAAATGAGGAAAACTGATGTCTGCGACTCGTGTTCAGTGACCCCAAAAACATGGAGTAGACAGGGTCTGTACTTCCGCGCACTGGAAAAACGTTTGTGGTCCTGTGTAATTATTGGAAAATGTATTTTCTATATTTTATCGAAAATTTCGATATTTACTATTTTATCATCTTTGTCTTCACTAATACATGATTAGTTAAGAATTGCTACAGCCTTTCAGAAATTTATCAAACAGAATTGTTAGGTGTTAAGAATACAAAAATCAATACATTTTATTCCATAGAAACAATAAACACTCTCTAGTATTAAAATATATTTGTTTAGTCTTAAAACGCTGTCACTTTTTTTGTAATAGAAGGGAAGCAAGACCACAGAGATACCATCAATTCACAATACAAAAATGGAGCTATTATTCTTTAGACTACTGTATTACCACAAATGAGACAAAACACAAGAAATGAGACATGAATCTGTTTGCGTTTTCACGATTTTGGTGTGGACAGGTGGCTTCCACTATCTTGGGTAAGGAAACAACCGCAAGACACTATATGATTAATTTACGAGGTGTGTAAATTAAGTAATGAGACTGGCAACGTAGCGCCCATTCTAGCACTGCGGAGACGGGACTTGGAAGGGCAGTAGGTTAACATGTAATGCACCTTCAGTACAAGTTTGAACTTGTTAGAGTCGATTTGTTTGTGCTTTGTGACTGTTTTCGTAAACCGTTTTTTTTGTAGTGCGTTTTGAAAATGAGTAACATTAATTTTGAGCAACAGTGTGCTATAAGGTTTTGCTTCAGCCTTGGACACAAAACAACGAATACTTTTGCAAAACTTCAACACAATTACGGAGACAGTGTTTCAAGAGCCCAGGTTTTTCGGTGGTTTAAGGCATTCAAAGAAGGATGAGAGTCGATTGAAGATGAACCACACAGCGAAAGGCCTTCATCTTCAAGATCCAATGAAAATGTCGATAATAACAACAAGAATGATAGGGAAGAGTTAAATTTGAATCACACCACTCTTCATCAGATTTGGACTAACGAATTGGGGATGAGAAAAATCTGCGAAAAAATGCTTCTAAAAAAACCTTTCGCAGGAGCAAAAGGACATCAGGAGATAAAGGTGTCTTGACTTTTTGGAATCGATTATGGAAGTGTAATTACTGGTGATGAGACTTCGGTGTTTGAGTACGACCCGGAAACCAAGAGCCAAAATACGGAATGGCACACTTCAAACTCTCCAAGACCCAAAAAAAGCAAGAATGAGCAAGTCGAAGATCAAATGCATGCTGATTTGCTTGTTTGATAGCCAGGGAATTGTCCACAAAGAGTTTGTGTCTCATTCCAAACAGTAAATCAACACTTTTACAGAGAGGCTCTTGAGAAACTTCGAAAAAGGGTCATGCGTGCGAGACCAAACATCAAGAACCACTGGATGTTGCAGCACGACAATGCGAAAGTAACCGACCAGCTGAAGGTAGGTATATGAATTCCAACACTGCTATGAGGAATGGAAGAACCGTCTCCAGCGCTGTGTGGCTTCCCAAGGAAGTTATTTTGAAGGAGACAATACTGAATTGTAATTCTATTCGAATAAAAAATTTAAAAAAATTTTCGTCTCATTACTTAATTTACACAACTCGTATACTAAAAATGCTTTCGACATAAAGTTAAATAAAGGATATAGTTCCACATCTCTTTGTCAGTATATTATGGTAATATATTCGGCAGATACCACCAATTAAAGTGCATACATTCTTCTCCTTGTTAATTGCCTTTAATTTGGAGATAATTATATTGAATTTACTCCACGTAGTTATTATCTTATCTTGTCCAAAATGTCGAAAAAGTTCAACCATCTTAAGTATTATGTATTTGATTTAGAAGTATTTTTATGATAACAGTCGAAAATTTATCTATATAAAATATATACATATAACACACTAAACTAGAACACGAACGTACAGTTGTGTTGTTCAAATCACAAGGTAATTTTTAAAATTACAATTAAGAGGGATAAATATTATAGAAGGTTTTAAAAACATACAGCTTATTGGAGTCAGTTTAATGGAGATATTTCAAGCTTTTTGTCCAGCGATAATTGTTGTGTGCCACTGTAAAAGTTGCATACCTTCGTATGCAAGGGTTTAAAAGACAGTTTTCAATCATTAATTGATTAATTAAGTGATGCCTTAATTTTAGGTACACCACCATGAAATTTTTGATAGTTCTCGTTGCCGTGGCTTTGGCTGCCAATGCTCTTTCTGACAGAGAACAGTGGGATGAATTTAAGGTGAGTATTATATCGTACTCATATACAATATCCAATATAGACCTAAGTATCACAAATGTCGAAAAAAAGGGCTGCTGAACGCTGTATTTCAATTGTGACATCAAATAAAAGTATCCTACAATCAGCTTTAGAGTCTAGTAAAACTAGAACAGGTTCTCGTTATACTGTAGTGTTACCTTCGTGGTCTCGCTCTCTAGTGCATTTTAATGGGACCAGACAAATTTCATAAGTCCGACAAAGACGGCAACTGTCAAATGTCCTTCCCAAAGCACTTCAACGGTAAAACCGTTAAGCTCAGATGAAGCGAGAAATGTTTATCGTTCTTTGTTACTCACACGTCAAAAATCACAGATTCGGATTTCGATCTTATTAGCTTCTGTTGAATGGGACATATTTGATGTCGAGTAACGAAGAACGAGCGAGTCGGTTATATCCTGATTAGGACAGCATACTGACACCTTCTTGATATCGCTCTCTAATGCATTTTAATGCGACCATGCATACTTCGCAAGTCCGACAATGTCGGCAACTGTCAAATGTTCTTCAAAAAGTAATAAACAGTACTAAACGATACCACCATTAAGCTCAGATGTAAGTTCCCATTCACTAATAAAACCGTGTAACTGAATATGTTTGTAGTTATGTTTTCAAGCACAGCTTCCCTTGCCTCTAATTGTAAAAAAAAATGATTTTCAGTCCCAATTACCTCTATACCTAATGTAAACTACATATTATTACTTTTTCACATTAATTATTATTTATTGATATTATATCAAATTATCATTCAACTTATCAGAGTAGCAGTCAACCTGCCCGTGCTTGTCAATAGAACATGCTTCAGACAATCAGTTAGTTAGATAAAATCAGTCATTAATAATAAAATTCTCAAGATCGAAAGTATTTAGATATTAGGTACTAAAAGACTTATCAATGTCAATGTTGGGAAATTGATTTGTAAGTGGAAAATCATTGGAAACATTTTCGCTTCTTCAACCATAGCCAAACCAAAACATACTATCATATCACCTGCTGAGAACAATAGTGGCGAAACTTAAAAAAAAAACGGTTTTGAGTTAAGCCCACTAAAGGACTTCAGAATGGGCTCCCTTTCATATGCAATAGAGGCGAAAGGTCATTTCGCTTCTTTCCTGTTGATAACGGTAGATACGCCTTGACAGTTGAGGAGAAATGGTCGCAACGATGTGTGTATGCGATAGAGACGAAACTCAGTTTATCCTGACACGTTTTATTAGAATGTAACACAAAGAATAATAATTATCTAGGTAATATGTAAGGTTTTACATTTTACTCCACCTTTTAAGACAATCCGTTTTGTTATATTGGATATAAGATTTTATCTTGTGAAGTGGATAGCCACTAAAGAACTGAAGGGTTACCACATTTAGAATGTTTTAGGAAAAAGAACTAATTCAACAACAAAGACAAAAAAATTAAGATGTAAAAGTTAGGTTGTTTGTGAAAAAAAATTAAGATATCCTTTAAGGACAAGAATGTTAATACTTCACAAAAATTGTATTTCTCATTCATACATTGTAGAGCTGCTCTAACAGAGCTTATTATACTTGACAAGTTAGAATTGAAGCGAAAAAAATTCTACTTGAAGTAAAAAAGATTTTATAAGAGTAATTTCAGTTCCTGTGAAAAAAAAAACAATGTGAGACTGTTTAAAGTAGGTAATAAAGGACCTGTTGCTTTTAGAAGTATTTAAAGGTTTAAAAATTCGTAGCCAAGGTCAATATTAATTTGTTTTATTGTACCTATTTCTTTTATTTTGAATGAAACAGATTATGTTGGTCTGTTATTGTGTATTAAAGTCGCTCGAAACCCTTAAAAAATGGTCTAAACATTGATGGGGAAACTGAAAATTTGAAAAAAACGGAATTTTGTATTTGACAACTGTACTACTAGTTACAGCAAAGGAAATGAAAAATAAAATAAAAATTCCAAAATGTGTACCTAATGAACGTAATAGGAGTTTAAAGTTTTAGCAAACTGAAACGCCAATATCTCGAACGGCTTTTTTGGAGTTTCGCCACTATTGTTCTCAGCAAGCGATATGTAAGTAAATCATAACGAAAAGCCTATTCATGCTATAAAAAGGTGCTAATACTTATGCTCATCAAAATTACGTAACTGTTTTTAAATTTCGGTAGCCTATAGGGTTGATTTTATTGCGCTGAAATCGCTACACTGTGCCTTAATGGGTTCGTCGTCCACACCCCAAAAACCAACCCCATGTGAGAATATGAATTCAAGATTCTGGCAGCTATTCAAAGACATTCAGGAATTGTTGAAAAGGACACTGGGGGTAAGAACCGTATTCTGACACACAGTCCTGAGCGTTGGGTCGCTGTCCAATCACTTCAACCTAGTTTCTCACCGCCTCTCTAGACAGTTCCACCTGGTTTAGGGGGATTGGCCTCTGCTCCGGACCCGGCAAACGAGAGCCTTCAAGTGTGCTCGAGTTGTCAAAGGATGGAAGCGAGTTGTGGCACGCCACACCAATTTATTAGGCAGTATTAGGATCAATATAATCGCCCAACAGGGGTCCGATCATGCAAAACTCAGCGTGACTGGAGAGGGTGGCTACATGGGACAGCGACCAAACGCTCCGGAATTATTGAAATAGTCTTAATGTGTGTCAGGATAGGACTTTTTCCGGCCAGCCTTCTTCTCAGTACATCATTGTAGCCAACAATATAGAGTAGCGAAATTTAAGAACCGCAGCTCTCTAGCCCGAATAGAACGCAAATGGCGCTGATCTACAAAGGTTACGCAATGATGAACAGTCTATATGCAATACATTAAAAAGAAACTACATTTATATACGTATGTTTTTTTTCTCTTCGCAGCTTAAGCACGGAAAGAGTTACAGAAATCTAGCTGAGGAAACTAGACGATTTGCCATCTTCCAAGATAATTTGCGCGTGATCGAGCAACACAATGCGAAATACGAGAGAGGAGAAACCAGCTTCGCCAGAGGCGTCAACAGATTCACTGACATGACCAAGGAGGAAATCAAGAAGTTGCTCAATCGTAAACCTAGTCCTAAAACTGGAAATACGATGACGGCTGCAATGATCAACGCTACCGTAGCAGATTCTCTTGATTGGAGGGCCCAAGGAGCCGTTGCCACTGTCAAGGACCAGGGTGATTGTGGAAGTTGTTGGGCCTTCGCCGCTGTAAGTACGAAACACTTCTTTATAAGTTAAGGCGTTAAAAGTTAAACGTGTTCAACTACACTAGTACAAATTCCTTAAATTACGTCCCACTACATTTTTAAGTAACTGGTCCTCCAGCCGCTATTTAAAAATCATTGCATTTTAGGTGGGAGCGATGGAGAGTGCTTACTACATGAAGAACGGCCAGCTGGTGCAGTTCAGCGAGCAGCAGCTGATCGACTGCACGACCAGCTACGGAACCGTAGGATGCGACGGCGGTTTCATGCAGGGCGGTTTCGAGTACGCCCACGACAACGGCATATCCACGGAGGACGCGTATCCATACGCTGCCAAAGACCAGAGTTGCCAAAGCACCACGGTCTTCTTGACGATCTCTAGCTTCGTGCAGATCGAACAAAACGAGGACACTATTAAATCTGTTGTGGGTAAGTCGCATCAATCGACATGAACCTTTGAACATGGTAAATCCAAGAACCATTGATATGTCAATGTACAGAGTGCTTCCTAACTTCATGTCATTACTCCAGAGGGTGTGAAGTGAAAAATAACTGTTTTTTTCTTTTTTTACTTTTTTACAATTATTTTCAATAAATGTGCTCTCGGTATTCTCAGCATTTCATTAACTTCTAGGTCGTCTATTAACTTTTTTTCGTATTACCATCTAAAACTTGTTTATCTCATTACCCCCAAGAATACCATTAACTCCAATAATCGCATGACCCCAACGATTCCATGATCGCAATGGTCCCATGACCCCAATGATTCCATGACCCAACGCTCTCATGACCCCAATAATACCATGACCTCAATGATCCCATTGACCCCAATAATCTCGTTATCCCAATAATTGCAGGACCCCAATAATCCCATCCCCTCAAAAAATCTCATAACCCAGTGGACTCAATTACGTGTATAAGGATGTAGAATCAGAGTTGACATATAATAATGGGCAATTTCAATTAAATGGGAAAGTCTTCTAACTTCAAACCCTATAAAACGACACATCTCATGAATATTTTTATTTCGCATTAATAGACGAGGAAATTTAGCATACCACCTCCAAAATTTCCGCAGTTCGATGGATTTTGACTTTATTAGGCTCGTTGGATTCCTTGTAAAATTTAGAAAAAAATGTTATCTATTTTTGTCATATACAAATCAGAAACTGCATTACTGCACCTAAAAAATGCATTTTTTGAGGTGCAATTTTTTTCAACAAATTAAAGAAAAAATCATAATTCAAGAATACATTGTTGAAACGGGCTGAATTTGGTTACTCGGGGGGTTTTTGGGGTCGCTGATTACGAATCAGATATCAGAAATTGACTCCGATGCACCTGGGCTCCCGGAACCTGGTCACCAGGCCCATCCCCGAGGTTTTCCCTGGAATTCGGCCTGAAACTAAATGAAAATGGTTAATCGGAGGTTTTTGGGGTCGCTGATCATGAATACGTTGTTAGTTTTGTTGTCTGTTACACCTGGAGGACCAGGAATCCTGGTCGCCAGGCCCATCCCCGAGGTTTTCCCTCGAATTCGGCTTAATCTAAACGAAAATGGTCACTCGGGGGTTTTTGGGGTCGCTGATCACGAATATGATGTCAGAAATTGACTCCGATGAACCTAAGGTCCCGGATCCTTGGTTACCAGGCCCATCCCCGAGGTTTTCCCTCGAATTCGACCTGAATCTAAACGAAAATGGTCTCTCGGGGGGTTTTTGGGTCGCTGATCATGAATACGTTGTTAGTTTTGTTGTCTGTTATACCTGGAGGACCAGGGACCCTGGTCGCTAGGCCCATCCCCTGAAACTAAATGGAAATGGTTACTCGGGGGGTTTTTGGGGTCGCTTATCATGAATACGTTGTTAGTTTTGTTGTCCGTTACACTTGGAGGACCAGGGGCTCTGGTCGTCAGGCTCATCCCCGAGGTTTTCCCTTGAATTTGACCTGAATCTAAACGAAAATGGTTACTCGGGGGTTTTTGGGGTCGCTGATCGTGAATACGTTGTTAGTTTTGTTGTCCGTTACACCTGGAGGACCAGGAACCCTGGTCGCCAGACCCATCCCTGAGGTTTTCTCTCGAATTCGACTTGAACCTAAACGAAAATGGTCACTCGAGGGGTTTTTTGGGGTCGCTGATCATGCATACGTTGTTAGTTTTCTTGTCCGTTACACCTGGAGGATCATGAAGCCTGGTCGCCAGGCCCATTCGCTTCGAAATTCTCGGAATTGTGACTATAATATCTTGAAAGTACGCTTCAAGACGCTTATTTAAAAAAATGGCGTCAAGATATTATAGTCACAATTCCGAGAATTTCGAAGCGAATGGGCCTGGCGACCAGGGTTCTTGGTCCTCCAGGTGTAACGGACAACAAAACTAACAACGTATTCACGATCAGCGACCCCAAAAACCCCGAGTGACCACTTTCGTTTAGATTCAGGTTGATGACCTCGGGGATGGGTCTGGCGACCAGGGATTCTGGTCCCCAGGTTCATCGGGGTCAATTTCTGACATCATATTCGTGATCAACGACCCAAAAACCCTCGAGTAACTAAATTTATCCCGTTTTGACAATGTATTCTCGAATTATGGCTTTTTCTTTAATTGGCTGGAAAAATTGCACCTCAAAAATGTATTTTTTAGGTGCAGTAATGCAGTTTCTGATTTGTATATGACAAAAATAGGTAACATGTTTTCTAAACTTTAAAAGGAATCTAACGAGCCTTATTACGTCAAAATCTATCTTACTGCGGAAATTTTGGAGGTTTGGCTCTTTTTTGTGCTAAATTTCCTCGTCTATAAGATATCACCCTACTTCCTAGCAACAATTTCCCACTCCACTACGTGAATGTGGGAGTAAAAGAATCCGATTTGTAATCATATAGTTACTTCCTAAAATAATGACATGAAGTTAGGAGACACCCTGTAGAAACGACCGACTTAGAAATCATTTCGAGGTTGATATCGATACGTCGACACTGAATTCTTAATCTTAAAACAGAAATGAACGTCTGTTCGCAGAACCGTATCTGATATTTTTCAGCCGCTAGAAATATTGAACCAATTGTACTTTTTAACTCATACCAGAGATGGGTGACTGGGTTGGGAACTGGTTGTGTGAACAAAGCTAATATCATGGGCTAATATAATTTTACCTCCTTTGGTATTTTACGATGGAAGTGGACTCGAAAAAAAACACAACCAATCTTGAGCATTTCTTTGTAATATAACATTCTAGCTATAATTAGAACTATTGACTCTCATCACCATCAAAATCGTGTCACAAGAGCAAAACTCATTATTCACCTTTCAGTGCTTTGTTGAACAGATAAGAGTTAGATACAATTTTAATTTATTCTGCCTACTCCTTCTACACCCCGATAAACAATTGTATTCATTAAGTGACTTCTATACGTGATAGAAGTTTAGGGTAGTTTAACACTGTCAGTTGTGAGCTTGTGAACCTTTGTCAAGTAATATAACTACATTGGAACACATAAGACCAGTTTTATTATCCACAAAATAACATTTTTTTATTCTTAAGTAAAACAGATTTCCAAACCACCACTAACTATGTCAACTATTATGGAAGAATATACTTTGTGGCCATGTGTGAAGCACGTGATTCCCAATATCATCGCCAATTTGTATTGCTTGATTTATTATCTCATTTCATTATTTGTTTAAACTACAATAGCAGCTAGAACGGTGTCAAAAGTCCGCTTCTTGTTTAGGAACGGTGGGTCCCGTGGGAGTAGCAATCTACGCCGATGACATAGTGTCTTACAGCAGTGGAGTGTACGACAATCCCAGCTGTCCAAACAGTTCAGAGGAACTCGACCACGAGGTACTTTTGGTCGGTTACGGAAGCGAAAATGGACAGGACTACTGGCTGATCAAGAACTCCTGGGGAACCAACTGGGGCGAGTCGGGATACATCAAGTTGGCGAGAAACTCCAACATGTGCGGTATCGCACAAGATTCCGCCTACCCTGTTCTGTAAAAAAGTATACATACAAGCTAATGTTAAATAAATCGTATTAGAAAAAGTATCAAGGCTATTTTATACACACAGATCAGTGGCGGTCCTAGATTTTGTCCTAATGGTGTCGACGGAGAGGGACTAAGTAAAAGGGAGGAAACACTTATGTGTGGAAGTATTTAGAGGGAGAATCCTTAGTTTGAAACAACAGTATATTACTATTTAAGAGGCATTTTAAAACGACAATATGTACAATTAACCGATTAAACAAAATAATTGTATTTAATGTTTTAATGGCTTGATTACCATTTGCCTTCGCTCTCATAAGTAATTTCCACACTGTTTCTCAAAAACAAATAAATTTCAATCCAGTAGGGAAACTACTTATGACATAAATTCAGTAATTATTATAAAACTGTAAATATTTCACAAAAATGCTGAAGTAGGTGAAATAATAATTTTAGTGACGCCTAATTCTATTTATTTTAATTGCCGTCACCAGTTTCTGAATTTACTGTGATGACATCATGCATGAAGTCATACACAATTTACTGGAATGATATATTTTTTATGTCATTTTTGATAGAACTTTTAATTATGACGGAAGAGATGATTATTTTACAAGTAGATGAATAAGGTACTACTGAACATGTCGTCATTACACGGATCACTCCTGGATACACCATTACCCACATTTATATTTAAACCAACTGCTTTGACACTTGTTATTACCGTCTCAGCTAGCTACAAGTCTAGTTGTATCACCTCCATCGCTCTAGTTGGTGTTGTTCACAATGCGCCAGTTATGCTTATACAAGCTGATTTTTGTACTTGGCTAAGCCTTAGTTTTGCTTTGGTTTGTTGGCATTTGGGCCACCAAACAACAGCTCCATTATCAACAGCTCAGATTATCATCGATTTTATTATGGTATTATAAATCCACATGACCACGTTGAGTTTCATACCCCAGGTTTTCCCTATGGTCCTGCGACGCTGCTCATAAGAGATTTTCTTGATTCTCCTGTCCAGATTCAGGTGCCAGGTTTGTTTGGCATCAAAGGTTACTCCAAGGTACTTCGGATGCAGAACTTAGGGTTGTTTTTTAGGAAAACAGGCACCCTTAGTTATTGTGTTTTCTTTCTTCGTGAAGAGGACCGTCTCTATTTTTCTGATGATTTTTTTCATTTTTTTTTCGAACACCGTACACAAAAATGTATTTTTCTTATCGTGAATTATTTTTTTTGACAAACAAAGGCTTATGAAGATTTGTTACCGCCAATATTAAACTTTTTGTTCATCATACCTTTTGTAAACTGCACCCGTGAACATACTGTATTTATTGTAACATCTTCATCAGAGCCTGGCAGCTAAACTTCTGCTGTCCATCTTCTGTTTGATAAATATAATTAGTAGGAGCTACCGTACTACGAACATAGGTATATATTGGCTGCTTCATATTTATGTCATTTATAATTATGTGAATTTACTTACAATCCGTAAGAGAGAACCTGGGTTGTACTCGTACATAGGTAAGGTAAGTTCGTTATTATACTAGCCACAAAGTCGATTAATTAAATAGGCAAACTAGTAGTATTTTTTCCACTGATTACAATGGTGAAAATGGAACAAAAATCAAACATCGCGTTCACGAGTAATATCAAAAAGTTCAATTTTTTCGAATGGGACAGGCAGTATACAATATTCTCAATCGATAGGAAATTTAATTCTCAACAGAACTTGTCCTATGACCTTGTATCCTAAAGTCAAATATGACAAGGTTATTGATGATTTTTCAAGTTTGTAAAGGTGGCTATGTTAATTGTCGTAACTTTCTTTACCTTACCGTAAATTATAAAGTAAGAGGAATATCCATGATATAAAATAGTATCGTTTATTTTAAATTATTCTATAAACTTAAATTACTAGTATTGAATGTATAATTTGTAAATAAATTTAAATAAATTGAATGTATAAAAGTAAATTACTAGTATGTAACATTGTACTAGTATGTAAACGATGTAACATTCCATCATATTACATTTTTCTGAATGCGTAAAAGGCATTTTTCCTCAAAAAACACACACTGTAATCTTTTCACTAGCACAACCTCAATTTGACATTTTCATATTGATGACATTTACAAAACATACGAATTTTGTTTATGAAATAACAGCCACCTCGACAAACTTGAAAAAACATCAATAACCTTGTCATCTTTGACTTTAGGATAAAAGGTCATAGGACAAATTCTGTGTTCAGAATTAAATTTCCTATCGACTGAGAATATTGTATACCGACTGTCCCATTTGAAAAAATTGAACTTTTTGACATAACGCGATTTTCGATTTTTGTTCCATTTTCACCATTGTAATCAGCGGAAAAAAATATTACTAATCTGCCTATTTCACCGACCTTGTGGCTAGTATAATAATGAATTTAGCAATAGTGCCGACTTAAGTTTGAAAACCCTGTATACCTATTTTTACATAGTACCGTAACTCCTACTTATTTAATTTTAAAGAAATTATATATGCTCTTTTTATTTAATACAATATTACTATCTTCTCTTTCCAAAAACGACTCAATTTATCTGTATGCAGAATACACTGAACAGAAATACTAAAGTGATCGAGCAACATAACGCGAAATACGCACGAGGAGGAACAAGCTTTACCAGGGGTATTAACAAAGAGTCACTGACATGACCAAGGGGAAAATCAAGAAGTTCCTCAATGGTATGACTGGTGGTCCTAAATCTGGAAGTGTAATGACTGGTGCAATGATCAACGTCTCTGCCGTACCAGATTCTATTGACCGGAAAGACCAATGAGCCGTTACCACAGCCAAGAATCAAGATAACTGTGGAAGTTGCTGGGCCTTCGCCTCTGTAATAGTGGCGTCTGTGAGTCGGAAAAAACCCTGAAAAAAAGATCTGGATTTACCCGGATCGAGTATACCTCCCCACCCCCGTTTTCAAGGATGCTGAACACGATGCCGGTGTCAGAATGTCTCTTTGGGATTGCGCAACCCCCAAAACGACCAAAAACCATCCCCCTACATCATTTCCTTGTAAAAAAAAGGTATTTTCCCCGTTTTCGACGATGCTGAGCACGGTGGTGGTATTGAAGATAATTTCTGACCCCCACCAACCCCTCCACCGGCCAAAACTCACCCCCGAAAGGTTTTTTTTTTTTGTATCAGTGGCAAAACATCTGTTCTCCTCGCTTTCGAGGATGCTGAACACGATGGTGGTGGACGATTTTTTTTTCAAATCCCTTCAAACCTCAAATCGATAAATATATTTGTTTGAGTTTTGGCTGGTGGAGGGGTTGGTGTGGGGTCGCAAGGGATATTGAACACCACCACCGTGTTCAGCATCCTCGAAAACGGAGGAACAGACGTTTTGTCGCTGATATAAAAAAAATAAAAAAACCACCCCTGTGTGGGGTGAGTTTTGATCGGTGGAGGGGTTGGTGAGGGTCGGAAGTCATCTTCAACACCACCACCGTGCTTAGTATCCTCGAAAACAGGGGAAAAGACTTTTTTTACAAGAAAATGATGTAGGCGGGTGGTTTTGGTTGTTTTGGGAGGTTGCGCAATCCCAAAGAGACATTCTGACACCGGCATCGTGTTCATCATCCTCGAAAACGGGGGGGAGGGAGGTACTCTCGATCCGGGTAAATCGAGATCAATGTTCGTCCGACTCACAGACGCAACTATAAGTTAGACGCACTTATAGTTCGTATCTTTCAAAAAAGTTTGACTTGTTAAACGAGCAGGCGTTAAACACTTATGTGTTAAAAGTTTCACACCGTTTGCAGGTGTTAAATATCAACATGAGTAATTTCACATTATAAATAACGTCCCCAATTTTCGCCTGTTTCGCTACCCTCGAAATTCGACTTCATATGTATGTCAAATGATGAGGCCTTTTAGCTACTTTTCACTTTTGAAATACTGGGGATCAACCTTAGCATTTCTGTATGATCTCTTATTAAGCAGTATGACTTGCAATTTAGAGGTTATCAAAGTCGGTGATTATGAATCTGAAAATATGTCAAAAATCTAGAATCAAAATTTAGGATCCAATATGATGACCGTTACACTCTTTTCACGAGGAAAATAATTGAATATAATTAATTTATATTTGTAATTTTGTAATTTTGAAAATGTTTACAGCTGGCTTTCTAAAGTCACTGAATTTTAAATTTTCAACATGAGGATGCTATCCGAGCTAAAAAAACGCACGCTAAGGAGTGACTACTTCCACATATAATTTTTCCATAATTAATCAGACTAAATCTCTAAACACATATAACCTTTATGACCTGACATTAATGATATGACATTAAAATACAACCCCTACCGTAGGACAAGTGAGACCATCAGCCAAATAAAAATAAATTTATTATTTAGCTTGGTCATACATATACGCTTTCACAACTTTTTGATAATTTCCTTTACATTTGCAGACTCTGGTGTGTTGTACATGTGTATCAAATTTGAAGTGCTTATCTTGTATCGTTTGCGAATTACCTATAGACAAAGAAAGAGTGTATTAACCCCATTTATCCCCTAACGCCTTAATCAATTGGGCTCAAAATCTAACCATTTCCAGATCTCGTCATGGCAAATAGGTGATAGAAATTTCAAGTTAATATTTTGACGCGTTCTCTAGGTATCGTGTACACAAAAATGTTTTTCATTAATACTATACTTACCACCATGAATACCACTTCACTACATGGATGTAGAAGTAATATGACAATCCATTTTACCATTATAATATGGGATTGTGGGGTTTCGATGGTGACATCACAGCATAAGATGGTATTATGGGGTTACATGACCAGCTAAAACTATCTTCTACCTAAAGTTTTAGATGTCTGTTGGGTAACATGTACGTTTTCTCGTAAAGTTTCGTGGTCATACTCACTCGTAACCCCGAATTATTAGGGAAAGGCAGTAGAATTATGAAAAATCCACTTTTCCTCATAATTTAGTGTTTACACTTTCTTGTATTGCACCGGATTATGAGGTTATAAAGTGGTGGGATAATGAGGTTAAATGAGCTGCTTACATTCAGTTGTGTAAATTAATATGTTTGATGCATATTTTCTCAGCGTTCCTTAGATATAAAGTAATACATCTGACTGCATTCATTGCATTTTAGGTAGCAGCGATGGAAAGTGCTTACTACTTGAAGAACAAGCAGCCGGTGGCGTTCAGCGAGCAGCAGTTGGATAAAGTTGCATAAACATAATATGAAAAAGGATAAAATCAATGTTGCGTATTTTAGATTTTTTAAAAATTTCTAGTATAAACACTTTAATTTTCATATAGCAATTAAACAAATCCTTTACTACATTAAGAACGCTATTGCAAATACCGAGGAAGAAAGTTTTCTGATAATCATGATAAAAATATTAATCCCCATCTTGTTTACTACGATCCAACTTCAGGAAATACCACATGAACCCACAATTTGGTCCACACGGTTCAATCAAATGTCACTCTTGCTGGTTGGTATGACTTTGCTGGCTTCTTCTACAGTTTGGATTCCATGTAATCACATTCTTCTTCACCCTTCTTATCATCAAAACAGATGTTAAAATTGCATAACATCTTAACCTTTTAGTGCTTTCTTGGCCGAAGTTAGAAAAAGTTAAAAAAAATGCTTCATTTAATTTTTCTTTTACCTTCTAATAACAGCGAGAACGATATTTGAACCCCGCTACTTTTTTAGGAACCGTGGGTCCCGTAGGAATATCAATCTTCGTCGACGACATGATCTCTTCCAGCGGCGGGGTGTACGACGACCCCGACTGTCCAAACATTGAAGAGTTGCTGAACCACCAGGTCCTGCTAGTCGGTTACGGATACCAAGACGGAAATGTCTACTGGCTGATCAAGAACTCCTGGGGAATACAGTGGGGAGAGTCTTAGGATACGCTAAGATAAGGAGAAACTCCAACAACCAATGCGGCATAGCTGGAGATACCGCCTACCCGATTATAGCATAAAAAGTACAGTACAAATTAAACTTGAATAAATTGTATTACACCAAAAAATATGAATGTATTATTTTTACACATTTACATCATTGGCGGTCCTAGAAAGGCCGACGACCTGTAACCAGAAAATAAACCGAAAAATTGAATGTCTTAAAAGTGGAAGAGAAATATTTTTTTGTAGAAGCTATTAAGAAAAAATATTCTCAGTTGAAAACAAGGAAATGTGAATGGTTGATCAAAGGGTTTTTAAAGAAATATCTCTAATTTAACCCTTTAACGCCCAAGTGCACTGTCAAGAGATATCAACTTAGAGGTTCATATTACTGATAAAAAAAAATAAAGAAAAAATAACTAAAACCATGTATTCCTATGTTTTCGTGGTCGCTCTTTCGAATGGAATCGTTAAAATAAGCAAAAAAATTGATGTAACCTTCAATTTTTAACAAAAACTATTAAAAACGCAATTTTTTCAAGATCATTTTTTTTTTAAATCGCAATTTCAGCTATGTTATCGTCCTTTATACCACTCAAAAACAAATAGAAACGTGCACTCGAGACGTGTACAATAACTAGATATGGCAAAATTCAAACTGTGATTTCTCTTTTTTTACCAGTTGCGGAAACATTGACGCAAAAGAAGAATTTTGAAAATTTATTAGTACTCAAGGGATTTTTGGGGTCGCTGATCACGATCCTGATTTGCCTCAAACTTTATAAAGTAGGGGTTTTTCGGAGTCTCTAATCATGGTCCCAATGTCAGAATTTCAAAATTCAGGATGGTAGATATGACATCGCGACCATTTTGAAGCAAATATCGAAATCCTGAATTTTTAAATTCCGACATCGGAATCGTGATTAGCGACTCCGAAAACCCCTGATTTACAAAGTTTGAGGCAAAGTAATGGAAAAATTTGAAATTTGATTTGGAGTGGGGGCATATTGGATCCACCCTCTTGAATTTTGAAATTATGACATCAGGATCGTGATCAGCGACCCCAAAAATCCCTAGAGTACTAATAATTTTTCAAAATTCTTCTTTTGCGTCAATGATTCCGCAACTGGTAAAAAAACGAGAAATATCATCCTTTGAATTTTGCCATATCTAGTTATTGTAACCTCAAAAATGAGAAAATTAAATTGTTCTCATTGCGTTTCCTTCAAGTACACGTATCGAGTGGACGTTTCTATTTGTTTTTGAGTGGTATAAAGGACGATAATATAGCTGAAATTGCGATTTAAAAAAAGGAATCTTGAGAAAATCGCATTATTTAGTAGTTTTTGTTAAAAATTGAAGGTTACATCAGTTTCTTTGCAAATTTTAACGATTCCATTCGAAAGAGCGACATCGAAAACATGGGAATACGTGGTTTTAGTTATTTTTTCTTTATTTTTTCTTATATGAGTTATATGAGCCTCTAAGTTCATGTCTCTTGACAGTGCACTTGGGTGTTAAAGGGTTAAAGAAATAACAAAAATATATGCTGGGGGTCCCAAAATAGATAGGGACGTGATATAAAAAAAAACTGTAAATGCCATATGCCACCTTTACTCATAAATAAAGTTAGCATACGACAATGCAACACATAGGCAACTCGCGTAGCATGTGATGGAGGTCGCCTCAATTCGTATTTATTTCAGTAGTCCCCTGAGAGCTAGTGCTGTTGTACAACATTCGCTATATATAATATGTTGAACACTGTGACATAATTTGTATTGTGTTATACTTATAATAAACTATGGAAAACGTGCGGAAGGCTACTAGTTACTTTCGTTTATTACACTTATGATGTGTACGCCTATGAGTGCATCTCGTTTCCGCCAAGCTTATTCATAAATATTTGTATACAAACACTTAATACTTGAGAAAAATAATGATTCCGTCAAATGCATTGTTTTGCACTTTTAAACAATTCAGAAAATACCGATTAGACCTTCCGTTTGTTCAGTGAGACAACAAAGGGATCTGATAAGAAATTTCAATGCATAATATTTCTCAACATCAGATAGAAGACTGATCAGAGGCAGTTTTTTGCGATAAACTTTCGCCAAACTGATTGGCCGCTATAATTTTGAATTTCAGTATAAATGTAACAGACACATTTCCTGAGAAATTGTCCAAGTGGCATTTCCAAAGTATTGTCAGTTACCAATCGATATTATCAATTGAGGTAAGTTTTAATTAATGGTACCGTACTATATTTCGTCCAACATTAAACATTTTTTGTAAAACTTCCAAAATAGGATTGTTAAAACAAAAAAAAAACTGAAAATTATAATTTTGGTTCATTACATATACAAATTATATAAATGATAATGTAAAAATGTATTGCATATTTTGGCAATGTACCCCAAAATCACTGATTTTGTCCTTAATTTAGAAAGGAAAAGATCAAGTTGCTTGAACTATAATCAATAATATACAGGATTTTTCCACAGTGTTTTTATTAAAAAAAAACGTTGGTTCAATATCATGGTTTCTGATGTTCAATTGTTTTTTCTCATAGTATAATAAAAAAAATATGCCAAAATCTATAACTTTTGTCTGAGTCTTTTTTTTTCTAATTTTGATAAGAAACTCCCAATAGTTTATCAAATTATGGAAACTAGCCCTGTACATGAATTAGAGATTGGACTAAGTTATTAATGTGTCACATTAATGTAAAGTACTCTACTGCAAGTATTTTTATGAGATAATCATAGGAATCTGTTTTATACGAACCATTTTCGCCACAAAAAAAAGGTATATAACACACAGATTATATCTATAAGAGAAATCGGAGTTTCTAAAAAATTACACTAATCAAATTGTATTGTATTCACGTGGTGATTAAGAAGGAAATATTAAAACACTTCGCAATTGTTTGTTTTTACAATTTTCGTTTAATTCTTTTTTTTTTTGCTATAGTAGGCTTGATAGTCCCCCATGCCTCCATAGGCCTCCAGTGTATCATTATCAAATTCCGAGAATTGTTCGATTGATTCCAAATACTTAAGTGTTTTATCATTTTTTAGATGAAGATGTGCACAATTTTCGTTCTCGCACTAGTTGCAGCCGTATCAGCCTCAGAACAAGAATATTGGACGCAGTTTAAGGTACCTAATAAGAGCTTTGTTTTGAGAAAAATAATATTTTTCTTATACAATAACATTATTTTAATGTTAACAGGTAATAACTGTTTTCCCTTACTCTAGACCAAATACGGCAAGATGTACAGAAGCAGCTTAGAAGAGGTTAAGCGTCACTCGATTTTTCTTGACAATTTGAAGAAAATCGAGGAGCACAACGAAAAATACAAGATAGGCAATTCTTCCTATGAAATGGGAATTAATGAGTTCGCCGACGTGACCACAGAGGAATTTCTGGAAAAACTTAACTACGCTAAAAGAAGTAAACCCGTTGTTCAAGCATCTAAAGACTATTTTGTGTATGACGCGAATGAAGATCTTCCGCAAACAATTGACTGGGGAGAAAGGGGGCCGTTACCGGAGTGAAAAATCAAGGAAACTGTGGTTCTTGTTGGAGTTTCAGCACGGTGAGTATATACGGAAAATATAATATTCTTTCAAAATAATTATTTCTTGGGTTATGCACAGAGAGAAACATCTGTAAAAGTAGGGGAGGGTCTGGAACAGTGTCCACGTTTTAAAAAGCCAGAATTAACCTGTTTTCTCCACCCTGATAGCACTAGGTGACAAATTCTACATTCTTCTCTACAGATTTTCACTCTAAGACTGAAAACAAATATTTTAACTAAAATATCGGAGTTACAAAAATTTCAAATAAAGTGGCCATTTTCCTACTCTCATGGTACACTGGCCATTAGGATATGGTACAGTGGCCATTAAAAAAGTACGCGACGCTCAACTTTTGTTTTCCTTGTGGCCACCTGCATTTTTTGTTTTAGAAATCGACTCAGCGTCATCTCATTTACACAGGAAAATGTTTTTTAGTATTCATAATTTCTACGCTATGCGACGCAGCACGTTCTCCCCCCTCAACAACCGTCTCGACACATGGAGTCAAAGTGATCTGAAAACTAAAAATAAAGTGAAAAATTAGAAATAAAAATTTTCGCAGTTTTTTTATAAATAAGATGCTGTTCAAACGACATCTGTGATAAAATATACATGTGAATTTAGAAAAAGAAAATTTGAACATCGCGACGCCTAGCAAAATGTTAAATACATACTATATGTTGGCAGTTCTGTATAAACAGAATATAGTTACATCGGTTTCGGAAACAAAATATACCTACAGGTGACCAGTAGAAAAACTCAAGTTTAATAGTCGCAATGTTAGTGTAAATACTGGGTAAATTGAGAGAAATATTGAATAGAAATATTATTCTATTTTAAAAAAATGTGTACAAATATTTTATAATCAAAAGTACTGTGGTACTTCAAGAATACATCTTTTACTTTTCAAATGAGAGACCATATACAGTATGTCCCCGGGTCGAGTTTAAAAGAGGGAAAAAAATTGTGTTTTTGATTTCTCAGAAAAAGTCACTCTTGATGATTTGCCCTGCTTGATTTCAAACCCCCAAAACGCAAATTATTTTTTATATAACTCAAACAGTTCTCGAGATAATACCATTCTTCTTCATAATTTGGACTTTCACAAAATTTTATAAGTAGTTCTAGTTGGCGGATTTAACCCAATAATTTTGTTGTCTAGGATACTATATGCTATAGAAACTCAATTAATTAGTTAGCTAAAAAAATTATTCGAATTACTTAGTCTCATGTTTTAATCATTGAATAAACAACTGATTATAAAATGAAACCAAAACTAAACCAGATTTTTTTTATTCAAATAATGCTCCTCCTTTTTCTGCACAAATTTCAATTCGAGCTCTAAATTCGTTAAAACCATTTCTAATTTCCTCAATTGACAAGGACTTGACTGCATTTTGAATCCTTGTTTTTAATTGCTCTTCATCATTTTCTAGTGGTTCACAATAATCAATTTGCTTTAAACGTCCCCATAGATAGAAGTCCAATATTGTCAGATCCGGGCTTCTCGGCGGCCATAAAATGGGACCATCCCTTCCTATCCAGTGTTCATTAAATTCGGAATTGAGCCAATTACGGACAGTTGGTAGTACAGACATGATGAGCAGGGCACCCATCTTGTTGGAAAAACATTCTCGTTCTTAAAGGAAGTTCACAAGGGCGTAGCCAGTATTTATGTATGGGGGGGGGGCGCCCAATGCAGATTAAACAAAAAAAGCCACCAAAAAAAGGTCAGTCAACGGCAACCGCAATCCCCCGAGTATTTTGGTTTTTACTTGACCCTTTGGGGGGCAATCGCCCCCATCGCCCCCATCGCCCCCCTCGGCTACGCCCTTGGAAGTTCATCAAGTTTATCTGTTAATAATTTTTGTAGAATCTCCAAATATGTATTATGATTTAAATTTTCTTTGAAAAAATATGGACCAATAATGCCATTTGTATATGAAACCGCACACCACACATTAACTTTTTTGAAATATTGTCTTCGACAAGAAATAGTAAAGTGGGGATTTGTTTCACTCCAATGCTGAGAGGAAACGGCGCCGTTTGTTGAAAAAGTAGATTCATCGGAGAACAAAATTCGCTTATGAAATCCTACGTCATTTAAACCTCTGTTGCCCATCTCCAAACAAAAATCCAAACGTTTGGCTTCATCACCCTCCTCTAAGGTGTGCCTGAATTTTGGTTTAAATGGTAAAATCCGGTTCTGCTTGAAGATTCTCTGTAAATGCGATTTACAGAGAATGAATGCGATTCTAAGTCCAAATTATGAAGAAAAATGGTATTATGAGAGCCGTTTGAGTTATATAAAAAGTAATTTGCGTTTTGGGGGTTTGAAATCAAGCAGGGCAAATCATCGAGAGTGACTTTTTCTGAGAAATCAAAAACACAAAATTGTTTCCTCTTTTAAACTCAATCCGGAGACATACTGTATACAGAGTGCCCAAAAAACTCTCTTGCCAACCGGAAATTCCAGATACTAGTCGTGATTATATACAATAATTGATGATAACCAAGATACAGGGTGACATAGTTTTAATTTTGTTTTCTATTTTTCTCTATAATTTCCGAGTAAATTGAAACAACGACACGGAATTAGAGATTCGGGTCTTTTTACCTGAGAAATTTAAATTCGTTCATAGCTGTGATCACAAATAGAGGGTGCCACCTAAGGCTCATCGTGCTTCTTTAAAATGGACTAGCTTTTTTACGGCTTAACTTAATTTACTAGTTTAATTTTACAGTTTTAATGAAAATTGAAACTTTTTTGCTTAATTGTTGTTTTTTGCTCCATACACAGCACTAGATTTAAAAATCAGACTCCAAAAACAGACATTTTGAGAAAAAAATTCTAATAGAAACTGGACGTTCTGAAATTATACAAGGCGTTCTATTTAAATATCCAAAGTTACTATTTATTTTCCAGCCATTTCAAACCATTTGCAACAGAGTAAACCCGAAATGCGTGTCTCTTTCCGTTCAAAAGTTAGTATACCTATCTTAGACGTTTAGGTATATTGACGTTAATTCATTAACACAACAAACTTACAAAGAATAAAATTTTCAGACCGGAACGCTCGAAGGCCAACTTTTCATAAAAACAGGGAAATTGACATCCCTCAGTGAGCAAAACTTGATCGACTGCGCCAAAAGCAATTGCTTCGGTTGTCTCGGCGGTTTAATGGATAAAGCTCTGGAATACGTGGAGGGCAACGGAATCATGTCAGAGGAGGACTACCCCTACGAAGCAGAGGATGGTAACTGTAGATTTGACGCTTCCAGAACCGTTACTACAATTTCGAAATACCTCTACGTTAAGGAAGGCGACGAGGAAGAGCTCAAGGCCGCAGTAGCCACAGTCGGACCGATTTCGGTGGCTGTGGATGCGACGGGATTTCAGTTTTATAAACAAGGTATACAAACAAAAACATGTTTGTTTCCCACTAACACCAAAACATAGTACTTAAAGCAGAAACACTTTGTTGCATCACGTGAATTAATATGAGAAAACATAAGTAAGGTATTTAAATCTATCAGAAATTCATCCAGAGACAACGATGACTTTGGTGAATTTAAACGATCCTGGAGTGGGTACTGGAATCTTCGGCGTAGAAACAAAAAACTGGACGTTTTCCACGAAACACCGAACTACTACACTTTTCTCGACGCGCGTTTCGCCAACCAAGTTGGCATCTTCAGAAGATTAAAACGGCCAAAGAAGTTTTAATTTTCTCCTAAAGATGCCAACTTGGTTGGCGAAACGCGCGTCGAGAAAGGTGTAGTAGTTCGGTGTTTCGTGGAAAACGTCCAGTTTTTTTTTTTAATTTAAACAAGCTTAAATTTTGCTGGAATAAGGAACTCCTTGTTCTATTCTAATGTGTTATAATCATCTCATGGTGATTAACTCTGTTTTAATTATCTCCTCATGGTTGGCGAAACTCGCGTTCTAGTATTATTAACAAGTTTAATAAAATTTTTTTTAACAAATTAATAATATTAATAACAATTATTCATTTATTGGAGACAGACGTTTACAATTTAGTCTTTTGTACGAATAATTTTGAATAAATTTTACATTTGTTTGTAAATGTCAAACAGTTTGCAGTAATTCTCAAAGCTCAATCATCGATAAAGATTTTTTTAATTACAGAATCAGTGGCGTGCGTACGGAGGTTGGGTGCCCCCTTTTTATATCAAATTTCTACGCCATTGGACTTTTTCAAATTTGACTGGTTCCACTTACTCTTTGGAAAACTGCTATGAAAAAAGGTAACCGCAGTTTTCTTCCAAAATCGCTTCGTTTTTTATAAACAAAATTGTATATCCCGACATGTATTTGAATATTGTAGCAATCTATCTCTTAAATATTTTTTATATGAGATATGAAAAACGAAGCGCTATTGAAAGAAAACTGTGGTTACTTTTTTACTATATTTTTTCAAAGAATAAATGGAACCAGTCAAACATGAAAAAAATCCATTGGCGTGAAAATTCTGATTTAAAAACTCGGACATCCTGTATATATATTTCACAACTGCCAAGTGAATATAAAAACTGTTTAAGTTTGCTTTTTATAAAATTTAATTCGGAGTTAAAGAGAAGTTACGTTACAGAGTATTCAGTATTCAATACATATTTACAGTGTTAAATACAGTTATTTTTTTTTAGTTACAGAGAATTTACGTTAGTATTGTTAGTACTTTACAGAGTTAAATACAGTTATTGTAAAATCTCATAAATGAAACCCTGGGGTGAAATAATTCAAATTACCATAACTTTTACAGATCTTGAAAAAAAATTAGAATAAAATACAACTATAAAAACACTGTGCTTCCAATATACTTCTAATTCAAAAAAAAATTCAACGCGCGCGTTTCGCTAACCACGTTGACGCCATCAGGAAGTACCTAATTAAAACTGATGTAATATAGTGTAATGGTATGGTGTGGTTTAATCTTTTCCAGGAATCTATAGTGAAAGCTACCTCTGTGGCAACGACCTCTATAACTTAAATCATGGGGTTCTTGTGACCGGCTACGGAGTTTCCAACGGGGATACCTACTGGAAGGTGAAAAATTCCTGGGGAGCTTCCTGGGGAATGGACGGATACATATTGATATCGAGAAATTCCAACAATTTATGCGGTATAGCAACTGACCCAGTATACCCAGAATTATAAATTATGTACACAAAAAAGAAAAATTGAATATTAAGCATTTGAAGTTTGTCAGAGTAAAAAACGAATGTTTTAATAAAATTTTAACTTGACCATATTGTCGCCTTTATTAAATACATAAGTGTTATGTATTTTTATTACTACATTTTTTACCTTTTTAATACATTTGTAGATATGAGTTTCACACTATAGTGTGAAAGTTATATTTCTAGATAATTTCACATTGTAGTGTGAAAGTATTTTTATATAGCGAAAAGGGAGTAGGTTTATATCAGATCATACCGTGTTTTTACTGTAGATACCAAAAAATAGGAGGTACACAGAAAAAATCTTAAGTATGTACATAAAAATATTCAGTTCACTAACTTGAGCTTTAATATACAAGGATGCAATCGTTAAATATGTAATTTCACTCTTTACATGTAGCAATTTTACATGAACACAATTTAGTACAACAAAAAACAATATATTTTTTTGTTTATTGCATTTTCTAAAAGTATATCATTTTGAAAGTATTCTGTCAAAATTTCATAAAGTTTGAGCGAAGCGGTCTCGAGTCACTTCGGAACAGATAGTAAGCGACAGCTGCTGAAAATACAAATGAAGCAAGAAAGGTATAGTGCTAGAATCGATGACACTATATAGGTAAAGATTTCAATAGGTAATATACATTTTTTTACACGTTTTGGTGTTTTTAAACTATAAACGCGTTTTTCTCGAAACCACGTTTTCAAAGACGGTGAGTAAGAGATCTCAAGAACGGCTTAACCGACTGCTTTAATTTTAACCAGTTATTAAAAATATAATAGAGAACAGATTGAACGATCGGTTTTTTATTTTTAATTAATATTTTTTTTAGCCAAAAATAGGCGTTTTTTTTTTGTTGAAAATAGGAACTTTATTTTCAAAAGTCCACCATTTTGTAAAATATTAATATTTTGGAAAAGTCGATCGTTCAATCTGTTCAGACACGTCCTAACTAATTATTCCCATTATTTTTAGTTAGTGTCAACGTCGATGTAATCAAGGCCTCTTTTCCATGTATTGACATCGTAGGATGTAAGGTTGTATCAACTGATAATATTTTATTTATTTTTGTTCTGTATATTCCACCATCGGTCATTCTAACAGAATTTGAATTATTTCTTGATGCTGTAGAGACATTATGTAATCTCTTTATAGATAGTAAAATTATAATTATGGGTGACTTTAACGTTCCCCTATTCAATGCTAACCAGAATGATACAAAAAGTATCATATTGAATAATTTTATTAGTTTTTTAAACCTGAATCAACTCAACACCATTGTAAATAAAAGAGGAAGACTCTTAGATCTGATATTGTCGAATCTGAATTGTACTGTAGATAGAGACAACTGCCCTTTTGTAGGAGAGGATGACTATCATCCTGCCCTGGCATTTAGCTTGGTTTTTGAAAGATTTCAGCCCAGCAATTTTGAATATGGTTCTCGTAAAAGATACAATTTTAAGCGTGCGAACTATCCATTGATGTATGACATGATATTAACAACTGACTGGTCATTTCTTAAATCCTCTATTGATGTAAATGATGCATGTGACAAGTTCTACATAATTGTAAATAATATTCTTGAATCATGTGTACCACCATTTAAGAAGTATAAAAGAAATTATCCACCGTGGTATACAGCTGAAATCATTCAAAATATCCGAAAGAAAAATACAGCTCATAAGAACTATAAACGATATAACTCAAATATGTACTATGAACAATTTAAATCGTTAAGATCTTTGATTAAAAATCTTATTACCACCGCTTATACTACCTATATTGAGAATACTGAAAGGAACATTGTCAGTGACCCCTCTAAATTTTGGTCATTCGTACAATCAAAAAGAAGTACTTCAAGGATACCTGGTACAGTATTTTATAACGATCAAATATACGACACACCTCAATCCGTGGTTAATGGCTTTTCTAATTATTTTTCAGACGTGTACTTATTATCTGATCCATCCTATAAAGAACAAGATGTGTTAATAAATAATATTCACGTACAAATTAATTCCATCTCGGAAAATGATATTATCCAGGCTTCAAAAAAACTTAAAAATAAAATGACTTCTGGCATTGACAATGTTCCTAGTTTTGTTGTCAAAGATTGTATTTCAGCATTTGCTATGCCTCTGTGTATTATTTTTAACCTAATATTGAAGACTAAGCAATATCCAAGTATATGGAAAACTACCAAAATATGTCCAGTTTTAAAAACGGGTGACCCTTCACTGATAACAAATTATAGACCAATAGCTATTCTCTGTAACTTTGGCAAACTTTTGGAAATCATTATTTATGATAATATTTACAGCAGTATTAAGTGTATTATTTCCCCATCACAACACGGGTTTCTGCAGAAAAAATCGACAACCACTAATTTAGTATGCATCACCCAATACATAGCTGAAGCCCTTGATCGTCATGGCCAAGTCGACGTAATATATACCGACATACAAAAGGCCTTTGACCAGATTGACCACTTTCTCCTGTTATCAAAGTTCAGTAATATAGGATTTTCTTTTAACCTACTGACACTTATGGAATCTTATCTACTTGGTAGGCGACAATTTGTGGAGTATGGTGGCTGTAGGTCTAGCGAGTATATATCAACTTCAGGAGTACCACAAGGGTCCAACCTTGGGCCTCTCCTATTTTTAATTTTTATTAATAATTTATCTCTGTCCCTAGACACTCTGCACCTATTTTTTGCTGACGATTTGAAGATATACTTAGAAGTAAATACATTAAACGATTGTTTAACCCTACAAAACACACTTACTACTGTTAACCAGTGGTGCTCGGATAATCGTCTGAAACTTAATATATCCAAATGTAAGGTACTTTCTTTTCACAGAAAACAAACCCCGTTAATGTATGACTATAATATTAATGGTAATATACTAGACAGGACAGACGAATTTAAGGACCTGGGAGTAATATTCGATACAAAATTTACGTTTGCAGGTCATATCACACATATTGTCTCCTCGGCCTCTAAGTTGTTAGGCTTTTTCACCCGAAACTGGAGTAGTTTTAAAGATACAAACACCTTAAAATTGCTATATGTAACATTTATTAGGAGTAAGCTGGAGTACTCATCCGTTGTTTGGTCTCCTATTTATGAAAACGCAATATGTTATATGGAATCTGTACAAAGGAAATGTTTAAAATACATGTTTTACAAATCTCATGGCATTTTTCCAGAGAGAGGATTTGATCACTCAATACTGCTTTCTACTTTTAATTTAGATTCACTAATAGACAGGAGAAATTGCTCGTCTTTAAAATTTTTATACAAGCTTTTGCATAATGAACTGGATTGTCCTTCAGTCCTTGAACAAATTTTCTTTTTGGTTCCAAGACTGCAATCTCGGCAGCATGTTACTTTTCATAACAAAATTTGTAGAACAAACATTCTATTAAGATCACCTGTTTTTAACATGTGCAAATTGTTTAATAATTTATCTTCCTCATGTGATGTAAATCATGATCATGTTAAGTACATTATTTTAAAATACAAAGAGTGTAATTTATAAATATTGTCTAACCACACAGTTTTTGTATATTGAAGAAACTAGTTTATGTATTGTTGTGTACAGTAGACTAGTGTCTACTGGACTGCATTTCTAAGATTTTCTGTAATTGGGTTTATCCTGTTGAAAATAAATGTATTATTATTATTATTATTATTATTATTATTATTATTATTATTGGTTTCAGATGACCCAGTAATGAGATTCTTTACTCACCGCCAAACACCTTTTTTTTAGACCTCTCGCAGATTGGCTATAACTCGCTTGTTTCTCGATATATTTACATAAAAAAAATTATTGTAACATCTTCAAACATATATATTTTGATCTCCAGATTATTCGTCAGTAAATAAATAAACCAGTCTTTTTTTTGGGCCTCTAAGTATTTATACCCCCTTAAATCATAAATGTACCAAAACTAGAGGGCCTAGGGCAGGCCTCTCCAACACTGGTGCTATTGCCGCTCTGTGTCAGAAGACACTGGATAGGCACCGGTGCTGCGGGTGCAGCACCTGTGCGCGTCGGCAACGAGTGCTCGTGTTGGAGAGGCCTGGCCTAGGGGTATTAAATATTGATATAAACATAAGAGTTTCTAAGACAAAACGAAAATCGAAATTTCAAAAAAATTATAATAATAAAAAGTTTTTGTCCCCACTTAGTGATTAAGAGAAAAATACTTGCAAATATTTTTCAGCTGGTCTGGTCTGCACTATCTTCTAATCAGGCACAACTTTTTTAACGTTTCTTTCCCAAGTTTTGTGCATTATTTGGCTCTCTAAAATTAATAGCAGGAGTAACTTCCAGCAAAAAAAAAATGGTTCTTATAGGTGGTGGATATATGTACCTATTAAGTACCTACACATATTAATATTATAAAAAAATGTAGATGTGAACACCATACTAAAAGATATTTACATCTTTCTTTATGAAACTTCCTTAAAACTTCAACTTCAAAACTAATGTCTAATACATATGTATATACCTATGTAGGTATAATTTCCACAATTTCCACAATTATATGTTTGTATAATACCGACTAGTTTTATTAGGAAAATAATGAAACCTTTGACAAGACAATAAGCTAATAAACTGGTGTATATTTATATATTTTCCTAATATATATATCTACAATATTCACAGAATGATAAAAAAAAATTAAATGAATTTAAATCTGCGATCTTTATATGCAACTTCTCCTCTTCTATATTTGGCTTCTTGTTCACTTCTTGTTTTATGAAGAAAGTATCCATACAGCGTCATGGGCATCACCATGAATGCAAGTCCATAGATGACATTTTTGGGAGTAGTTTTAAAATATTCAAAACCGCTGACCTTTAAGGCTTGATATCTTAGCATGGCAGGGTCAAACTGAAAACATATTTTTATTAAGCAAGAATTAAAAAAAAACAATTCATGAAACATTAAAAAATTATAATTTTTCAATTAGATTTAGTTCAATTGTTTTCTTAATTTGTTGATTACAATTAAGTTTTAGCAATAAACGTGTTAAAGTACATTTCAATTTAAACAAATACAAGTAATTATTATAATTTAGCTTCTATAATATATATTTTTGTCATGTATTTTATTAGTACCCAATTTATGCATATTACAATGCATTCCTACTTCGCTTAGTTTTTTTTAATTAAAAATTAAAAGAGGCGTAGATATAAATGCATATCCCAAGAACGGGCCTTAATTAGGTAGAGCGAGTTACAAAATTCAGAGGTTTTTTTATATTATCCAGATTATACGATATTAAAAAATTCAACATTAAGGTTATGTATGACATAACACCCAAATTACTTACCACAGTGCCGCCATGACCTGAAGCATGTTGAAAAGGGTCTGTTTTTGCTTTTAAGAATTGCTCCCTAAGTACTGCCCTTCTTTTTGCTTTCTCTTCCAATATTCCGCGAGTTTCACTGTTCACATCAAATTGGCTAGACATTTTGCATTTGCAGCTCACTTTTCAGACATCAAATGTTTTTCGGGCTTGCGCCTTGCGCGTTTGAGCTTTGAATGTACATACATACATATACAAAATACAGAAGACAAACATTGCTGCCAAATCTACTGTTTTTACTATATTTCAGATTTTCCCTCTTTTTACTTTTAAACATAACTACATAAAAATAATGTTTTTTGGACAACTCTGTTATATTTAATTACCGTTTCCAACTGCTAATATCAAAGAATGAAAGCACTTAAATGTGAATTAAAAGCCCATAGGTTTTGTAGGGCACATAATATATAGGGTACCGAGATTTACAATAGACTTAGCTAGAGCTATACTGTGGCTAGAGGGAATGCGCATATTCTCGCGTTGACGCATCTAAAGTCAATCGGCCATATTGGTATCCCAGTGAACGAAAGTTTTTATTTTATTCAGTTTTGTGTGTTAAAATTAGTGTTCGATTATTTTTTTCTTTAAATACTAAACACAATGAGAAAGTGTATAATCCCGAGCTGTGGGAATGACCAAATAAATAAGGGAGTGACATATCCCGGGAGTGACATTTCACAGGTCCGAATCTAATAATTGTTTCATCAACTCATTTTGTTTCTAGATATATTAAAATTTTATAATAATTTTAATTTTAAATTAAATTTATTTAAGTTAATAAGTAAGTTAATTTATTTAAACCTGCCACATTGGTATCACTTTGTTTATGCTATTTTTTACTCATAAGTAAAGCCTGCAGATCCGGGCGGCGGGCCATAACCATACGCGTCATACTACTTATTACTTGTATGTGCAACAACAAAATTCATGAAAACAATAAACTGTTGCAATTTATAAAGAGATGTGTTAAACTTACCATGTTATTTACGTTGAGATGTGTGAAAACTTTGTACCCGCCGTCCGGATCTGCCGGCTTTACTCATAAGTCAAGTATATCGCATTCCCTCTAGTCTATTCTAAATCTCGGCGATAATATGCAAGTACTTAAAGGCTGAATTCACAGTCAGCAATTAAAAATAACAAACACTCAAGTGGGACAAGAAGTTATCCATCCTATCTAAGTAAACTCGACGATATTAAGTGTATTACGATTTGTTACCCTGGGAATATTGATGTATATGTTTAAGATATGGAAAAAATAAATAATTAATTGTATCCATTATAATGACCGATATCGTTCTAAATATTTATCATTAATTATATTATCAATCAATGGTAAATATTTACTACCTAATTTAATACCTAATAGTCATTATACATATACCTACATAGTGTATTAGTTATATTATTATGTAAGTATCTACCTAATTTATTTAGAATTACTATAATGTAACTCATAGAAACTTATATGTCCAAAAATGTCATTGTGCATCTATAAGTATTCATTAATAATATTGAAGGAGAATGATTGAATCAATTTATTCGTTGTACTCACAAATCAACTAGACCAAGCAACATTGACAAACCATAAAAGCTAAGCAGACGCCATATCGAAGTCCTAGATTCGTAGATTTTTCCAGGTGAACATTTCCTCTCGTTTATAAATTTCTTTTGTGTAATGCGAAAAATCATGTGCAGGTGCATACTAGTGGATTGGAAAAGCAAATCTGAATGTGTTCATAACCTGAAACAAAATATTTAATTGTCTAAGTAAGCAAAAATGTAATTTAATAAATACAATATACTGTCGGGTCTTCTGATTCGGATATTTATGTAATTCCAGAGTAAGCTTACAGTTTATGTGTCCTCGATTAATTTGCTAGTGAATACCGGTAAAATTGTAAATTCTTGTTAGTTAAAGTATGCATATATTTAAAATATTGACTAGTCTGATATTTATCTCTTTAAAATAAATGTATATTTTGTATCACTGAAATAAATTAAATAAAACATATTTTTTTAATTTTCTGAATACGGTCCTGTTTAAATAGTAGGAGACTGTGTTTCCTTCCACCCCAGAATTAGGCTTCACTGGTTCTCGTGTAGAAGATACTAGTGTTGGGAATAATTTTCACTATCGAATTAGTAGTAATAATTCATATTTAAAAATCGAATTAATAATTCGAACAGTCCCCCGAGTATTTCCGTTTTACTTGATTGATTTACTACTACTAAATAATAAATACTACTAATTTTTATCTCAATATATCGAATTAGGTAATCGAATTAGTTAGTTTTAATTAACTATCGAATTAGTCGAATTATTTAATTCGAATTTTCGCAACACTAGAAGATACGACCACACTTGGTCTAGTTAGCCTTGTACTTAAGTACTACCTACCTATTTGAATAAACTAAAGACATGAAAACTCATTTCAAAATTCAACACTGGATAAACGAAGATCCAAACTGTGAATAAAAGGTGCAGTAATTTGATTTATTACTGAACCATAGCAATATTCTAATTTTCCTAAATAATAAAAGCCGTTCATTATTTCACCCGACATTTTCAATAATTTTAGCAAACTGGCAACGTCGACATCAGATGATTTCTCAAACAAATAAACAAAGCTCATTGAATCTTGAATCCTATTTGGTGTAAGATAGAAATAAACCTCATATAGCCTGTGACAATAGGGGTCAATTTGGCTTCTTAATCAATTGGTCTAGAGAGAGAATCCAGTGGCAAACATAGGAAGTGGGAGGCAATCAGTTGTTTGGCATTACCAGTTAAATAGTAGAAGAATATTTTTAATAATTTTAATTGTCGTTCAGTTGTGTTCCAATAAGTTTAAACCTAGGTGAGATATTAGATAGGTAGATACCTACATTTCAGTTTAACATAATATGAAAATTGTAATCTTTTGTTTTCATAACCCATACTGGGTATGTAGAAAATCTAAAAGGTCATATAAATAAAACGTATTTTGCATCATATTTACATACTTCTTTACAAGAAAATATTTTTCGCATTTAGCAATTAATATACGAATTTCCTTTTATAAGCCTTATATGTAGTTTTTTTTTTTTCGAAAAAAAAAAAACGATTATCCTACCTATTCATACTTTTGTGTTTTTCAGCAAAAAAATGAAGATTTTGATCTTTTGTGCTGCCCTGATTGTGGGGAGTCAGGCTGTGTCGTTTTTTGATCTAGTCCAAGAACAATGGGGAGCATTCAAGGTCAGTTTCAATAATATTTGCCCACAGCAAATCATTGGCCATGTATTATTAAGCTGTTCATATTGCAAAATTTTGCACACAGTTGAGTAATTCCCCTAACTTGAAACTATGTATTAGAGGGTATATTTTGCCGTGGGTCATGGGTTCATGACGTGTATGTATCGTGATGCTTTTCACTGAAATCCAGAATTAGTTTCTTCTTATTTTAGACAAAATATGGTGTTATAATTATGTGTCATATTCTACAGGTTTTTCCAAACTTAATTATGCATAATCATTATTTCATTGTCAATAATATGTAAACAAGAAGCAACATGAACAGACTCGATTTTTTTGCTACTTAGTGTTATTGACTTTTGATAGAACCTATCATAATTAAAAAAAAAAAAACTAGTAGTAAACTATACTTATAAATAATAGAGATGTTTTTTTTAGAATACATTTTCCCAAAATGACATGGTTGTAGAATTTGATATGTGAGATGGTGCTAAAACTCAGCATTTTACTGAATACAAAAGGGTTTAAAAAATCTTATTTATTGGTACCCTTGAGGACACTCGAAGATAGTCTTTTATACTATTTCAGTTATTATTTCTGCAGTATCATTGTCATTTTAGGAAATTCTACTGTAAAATAACCCACTTGCTGATTTATACTTATAAAAAAAATATATGTACCCAAAAACCGTAACCAAAGTTAGAATACGCCCTTGAACCGAAGTTAGAATATGCACTTATACTTTTCTATGCAAAAAGTACTCATTGCTCAGATCACCAACCAGAAAATACTATCTGTAATGGCACATCCAGATAAATAAAGGTGCTTTCACAAAATATAAAAAAATGTAGATTTTTAATACAAGAATTACTGAAAATAAAAAAATATATCTGCTTTACAAAGTGAATTTTTTAAAACAAAATTTTTGGTATTTTACACAAATCTAAATTAATAAACACATAATCATGATAGCTTTTCATATCCTAAATAGAACAGGATAAAGAACCCAAAAATTGGTATTATTATTATTATTACATATTATGAGCCCTTAGGTACTTGTTACAGCAAATAATTGTTAAACAACTGTTTCCCACAATTCAGTAGTACTTTCGATCCGATGTTTACCTCCGTTCATCTGAATCGTTATTAAATTGATAAATAGTTATTAAATTGCGACAATTTTGAATTATTAACAAATATTATTTAGTATTAAAACTTTGTTTTCAAACAAATTCAAGGAATATACAAAGAAAAAAATTAAATTAATCTTTTGTTTTAGCATGAATTTATTTAGTTCATCAGACCTTCTATTTTGTGATAAACAAGAATTTGCTGCGCATGTAAAAGGTTATCTTTATGTCGGGACGGGTTCAAGTCACATGAGTGTATTATCATTTTCTTTCTAGAATTGTTATGTACATATGTAGGTACATGTACATAGTAGGGGGCATCATTATAATAAAATATAAATGCAACTGAAGAGAATAAAAGAATTGTTCCATGAAGACATGTTACTTCAGTTCTTTCAGTGATTAATCAGTTAATAGTCATCCATATTTTAATTTTTTATTACTCGCTATTTTACAATAGTTCGGAAAAGAACTCAGATGTTTTATTTATCAAAATCTGATATGCATACATATATTTTATCTTATAGTACATATATACATACATATGTATGTAAGTTTTAAATAATTATTTTCCTAACAAGAACGAAAGATGATATTTTCCCTCACGAAACTGCCATCAAACGGTTAATAGAGGTGGGAACATGATTTTTTCTATGAGCGGAAGAAGCATTAACAAATCAACATATGAAGTATTTGGGTTATACCGTATATGAACTAAATTATATTATTCAAATGTGAAGATAATTACACAAATCAGAGTGAACTGCTTCCACTCCTGTCCTTGGCTTCCACGGTACGGGGCTTGGTTCTCATTGAAATGGGGAGGGTACAAAATCGCCAACAAATGCGAATTGACCCACTACGTCTATATCTGTCTCATTCTATCTTTCACTTAGGTCTTACTTGTTTTCCTTTTTCTTGGTTTGCTAGTAATTTAAGAATACGTACAGTATATTTTACTCATTTCGGAAAAATACCACCAGTTTGCGATTTGCGGAGCCTCTAAATAGAAGCCACGCATTTTTTTGTGGAAGCTCTTTGTTGAAATTTTGTATTGAAAAATGTACTTTTACGAGAAAACTTTAATTTTCCGCACTAGTGTGGGAAAATTCATATTTCCCACCATAATTCATATTTACCAAAATTCGCGCGGAAAAGTGGCGTTTAGGCAAACTCGTAGAAAAAATATGTTCCCTGTTTAGATCTAAACAGCACAGATTAGTTATTTTATTTCATTATTATGAAGGTAATCCGTTTCACTCTTTGCTATCAAATATTTTTGCAATAATGAGTAATTTAATGCTGGATTTAATACGATATGACAAATTAGAACTATGGCAGGAAGTAAACAAAGTTCTCATATGTAACATCCCTGTAATGTTGTAATATGATATGGTTTTATTATAACTGCCCAGTCTGTGATTTCCAGAAGCCATATCTGTTCTAAAAATTACAGTTTTATAGCATAGGTAATATTAACGCGTTTTAGTAATGTAGTTTTAATAATTATTACCTTATTGTACATGTACCGATATTTTTTATGAAGTATTTTTTTATTATCATGTCACAAAATCTTTTGTGTATCACCCATTGTTAAAAAAATGACTAAACTGTGCACATATTTATGAATTTAGTAAGTCAATGTATACATATCAGGCCAAATATTGCTTTTATAATTTTTACATAAACAAATCGTGGATGCCATACAAATACACACATATGTATCTATATGTATTCCTAAAAATTAGGAAATTACATGTCTAATGAATATAAAACATTTTATAAGATTGTTGTTTATTTAAAAAAAAAGTAGGGCAATTAAATAAATTGTAGTGTTATTGAAGACAACTTAAAATTAAAATGAGTTGAGTTGAAATTTATTTGAGCTTAGGATTTTAATTATACCTACCCTCTCTTCAACTTTCACTGTTGTAGAAACTGTTATTAACAGCACTAGTGTTGTTTTGTTATTTGTGTATTATGTAAATTTGTCGGATTTGTCCACAATTTTGTAGAAAATTAACCACACAACCTTTATACATTTTAAATTTGATAAGTCTATTCTAATTGATAAATAACACAGCCACACAAAAAAAGTTTCTGACCTGGAGGTCTCACTATGTGTACTATGTTTTTGGGGTCGTTGAATCCGAATCCGGGGTTAGTTTCATCCCAACACATCTAGGTTTGGCCATAACCTCAAAAAACACCCTCAAATTTGCTATATCCGTTAAAACCACAAACCCTATGGCTCCGAAACCTCATAATCCTATAATACGATAACCAACTGACCCCACAACCTAATAACTCCATAACCCCATAGCCACATAACCACAAAGGACCCCAAAAACATATAGTACACGTAGTGAGACCTCCAGGTCAGAAACTTTTTTTGTGTGTGTGGCTGTGTAATTAATAATTACTTATTCCATTCTACAACTTTTTGTTGATATTTATCCAATATTAAGAAATATGCCAAATTTAAAACCAAACCAACTTTGATCTTTGTTTATTTTTTCACATTTAAGTTACTAGTTAGGTAGTCTTTTCTGATATGAAACAGTTGATAATTATTCAGAATTATGAAATAAGTTCTCATATGGAAGTTCTGACTGTATCAAACAAATATGGATCAATAATAATTACATTTAAATGAAATATATTTGACTACAGCTATTAGGTATGGAAGCACATTTCTTTTGTTTTTCTTTTATAGGTTAAAGTTTTCCCAAACTAAGCATTATTTCTTCATACTTATGGTGGGTTCATGCAGAAATTTTTAGTAATAAGAATAAGAATAGTAATAAGCATAAAAGTTAAACCTTCGTTTTATAATGACCCAGTTCATGCAGTAAATATAATTTTTAGTAATAATTTTAAAAATAAGGATTTACTGCATGAACTGGGTCATTATAAAACGAAGGTTTAACTTTTATGCTTATTACTATTCTTATTCTTATTACTAAAAATTTCTGCATGAACCCACCATTAGTCATCAAAAGAGAACAGTTGTCTCTAATTTTAGCAAGTAAATTTATTTCTTAATATTGGATAACTATCAATATTTCGATATCTTCTACAGAAAATGTTTTAATTAGAAGTAAATCGGACGAAAATAAAAAAAAAAACTGGAAAACGAGGCTGATGGTTTTGAAATTTGACACGCAGCTATACTTTTTAATTCTGGATAACTTTTCTTAATACTACTTCCCGATATTTGATTTACAAAAGGCGCTTTACCTGCACAGAAAATTGTTAAATTACTCCTGCCAAGACCTACTTGATTTTTCAATTTGTTTGAAATGGACATACTATAAAAATTATAATTTAATTAAGCAGGTCTTGATTCCAAAAGATCCAATTTCAACTAGAAAATTATTTGTCTCTACACTTTTTTTCACTTATCCTGAGACACAGTATATCCACTCGACTCTTTCATCATCTTTATCCAGTGTCACAAGAAAATATTTCAGAATTTTATTATCTGTACCAGTCTAAACATTATTTTGATAACTACATATAACTTTAAGATATTTGCATTTTAAACTGTTCTAGATATACATATTTTAAATTTAATTCTCTAAATACAGATAACTCACAAGAAAAAAATATGATTCCGAGATAGAAGAACGCTTCCGTATGAAAATTTTCATGGAGAACTCCCATAAAGTCGCCAAACATAACAAACTCTATGCCCAAGGTCTCGTATCCTACCAGTTGGGTATCAATAAGTACGCCGATATGTTACACCATGAATTCGTGCAAACTCTCAACGGTTTCAACAAATCCAAAAATATGCTGAGGGGTCAAGATTTGGACGATGCAATTACTTTTATTCCACCCGCCAATGTTCAGCTGCCCGATTCAGTCGATTGGAGGCAAAAGGGGGCTGTCACTGGTGTTAAGGATCAGGGACAGTGCGGCTCTTGCTGGAGCTTCAGCGCAGTAAGTATTATTAAAGGATAAACTCATTTACGTATTTGATGATTTCTGCACTTTTTTGTTTGAGTCTTATATTTATATAAAAAAATAAATAAAGTTGCTCACCCCCATAACTTATTTCTTTCCAGATACAAGAATGAAATTTTAGAATTGGATATCAGACATAAATCTGCATTTGTTGACATATATTGGCCTCGACTTCAAAATCTAAAATGACATGCTGTGGTTATTTTCACTTGTTTTGTTTTAAAAATGTCATTCTGATCGCAATGATACTTCATTTGTCACCTTTTGACACGAGATCATTTATTTTTTTATTTACATTTTTTGATCTAGTGCTTACGTTTCAAAGTGTAAAATGTCAATTGAGTCAAATACATATATGTAGGAAAATGATTGTAACTTGTGTTTGTTGACAGTTTTAATTTTGTAAGTGTTTAAATATTACAAAAAGATATTTATCACATTTCATATTACACACTCTTATACCTTAAAAATTCTCAAGAAAATATGCAATCAAGTGTCAAATACCTAGAAATATTAACTCAAAATAGGGCTTAATTTTATATATCAACATTATTAGCTGGCTTTAAAAATAAATCTGTCAATTTTAATATATAATTAATCATGTATTTTTTGCAATTATAACAGAAATAAGTAAATTGACATTCTATAAATCAATTTTGATTACGTATTAAATTTAACAGTGTTTTGAAAAAACCCAAAAAAAAAATTCCTTTGCAATATTTAAATGTTTAAAAAAACCAAAAATCTCAACAAAAACAAGATAAATTATTTTTTCTGCATCTAGTTAACTGAAACTGAAAGAATTAAACAAACTCTAAGCACTCTAGATCAAAAGATGTAATTTAAGCAGTACATGACATGTATGAAAAAGTGACGAATAATGTATCATTGTGCTCAGAACTGCATTTTAAATCAAAACAAGTGAAAATAAACATTTGACAAGTAAAAGATTCGGAAGTCATTCCCAGTTAAACCTGTCCAATACGAAATATTCATTATTTTATCTCTGAAAACAAAATAGTTACGATGGTGTTACTTTTGAGAATTACTTGACATAGTAAGTTAGGTACATACATTTGTATTTGTTTTATTTTTTTTGTGTTTGAAGCTTTAGCTCAGGCCTCCCCAATACGAGCACTCGGTGCCGGCGCGCACCCTTGCTGCACTTTGCAGCACCGGTGTCTGTCCACTGCCTTCTCACTCGTCCGCAGCACAGTCGCCTTTGCGCGACAGACAGACAGCATCAAATTCTTGCATTTAATTCCCAGTGCTTGGCCGGCGCTCGGCCGGAGCGGCAATGGCACAGGAGTTGGAGAGGCCTGCTTTAGCTGCCATTAAAAAATATGGTTCATTCATATCTCAAAGTAGCATTTTGTAATGACAAATGGAAATTTGTAGGTACATTAATACTTACTACGTTGTTTCTATTAACTATATTGCAAAAAAATCTCTAATTCTGGTAGCATGATACTTATTACCAGAACTTGGCAGTAACAAAGTTTACAGAATAAATAACAGTTGTCCCATTCGCGGCAAATCCTTTGAAGTCCCTTGATCTTCATACATCCAAAGAACGCCGGGCGCCAGGCCAGTGTGTGACGTTTACCGTTACCTCCAAGCGCGTTTCTGGGGTCAGCCCGCCACACGGTGCTGAAGTAACCGTCGACATCATTGACAGGGCTATTCCGAATGCGAATTCAATTTACGCGAATATTTATTTTTAATAAAACAATGTAATGCTTATATTAATAAATGTTTATTGAACGTTTTTCATATTGAATGCAAACGCATTTTTTAGTCCACTTTATACAAATCACTTTTCACGAGCTAATAAAAGTGTCACTCATATTTTACGTTTTTAGTCCTCTCTGTACACCTGAACAAAACAAATGCATGCGAGTAGACTGGGTAGAAGCCGGGTCTTGATTGGGACCCAGAAACGTCCGGAGCTTGGCAAATTGGTGGGGGAAACGATTTCGGCTCGGTGTGGGAGTGGAATAACTGTTATTTATTCTGTAAACTTTGGCAATAATGTCTGTCCCATTGGTAAAAAAATTTCAAACCAACCTAAATCAATTTGTACATAAATATTGCCTTAAACGACTAAATATCTTTTGTAGACTGGTTCACTAGAGGGCCAACATTACCGCAAATCTGGCAAGCTAGTGTCACTATCAGAACAAAACTTGGTCGACTGCTCCGAAAAGTTCGGTAACAACGGATGCAACGGTGGCTTAATGGATAACGCCTTCAGATACGTCAAACAGAACGGAGGCATCGATACTGAGGCTTCCTATCCTTATAGAGCCGAGGACGAGAAATGCCATTACAGCCCCAAGAACAAGGGGGCGACTGATCGCGGGTACGTCGACATCGAGTCTGGTGACGAAGACAAGCTTAAATCGGCCGTTGCCACTGTTGGGCCCGTATCCGTAGCTATCGACGCCAGTCACGAGACCTTCCAGTTGTACCACGGAGGTAGGTGAACCTGTCGAATTTTTAACAAATTATCGAAATCCGAAATATCTCTGAAACTTGTAACTTTGACCCCCATGTTGTTCATATGACAGGAAGGAGAACTGAAAGTTGGACAACTTTGACCAAAAATATACAGGGTGTTTTATTTGAACTAAACAAATTGTTTCGATTTGAAATTGGCAAAATATAACATTAATAACTTCAACACTTGGTATAGCATTTTTTAATTTATTTTATTTGCTTAGTATGGAGCATCTTTTGCTCTTACGCCGTGCCAAAAATGAAATGGAGCCTACTACTCGAAAAAAGTTATGACAGTTTTTCCAAACAAATTCTAAATCTAAAATTGTCGATTTTTTTTAAAACCATCAAAAGTGTCCTAAACGATATGGTATAAATTTAGATATCCCCATGCCAATTAATGAGTAGAGTATAAGATTCTCGTTTCACTTCCAATGACATCGACCATCTCTCTCGTCATCTATCGTGAATGACCGCTCTGCCTCTTGTCGGATCATAGGCAATGGTTCTTGCCTGTTGGTTCCTGTCCGCAGGTAGTTTTAGCTGTTTTGCTCGAATACACATATGTATATCGGTGAAATATGTCGTCAGCGCGTTGTCCTCTAAATGCACATCGTATTGCTCTATGTGCGGATTTATTGAAGTGAATTAAAATTATACTCTATTAATGAGTTTGATTTTAAAAAAAATGTTGGAAAAATTGTCATAAAAATTATAGCGTTATACATTGTTTTGTTATCAAGAGGAAAAAATGTAGCAGTTTAGTAAAATAAATTTGTTTATTTTAGGTATATACTCCGATCCAGATTGCAGCACTGATCAATTAGACCACGGTGTTCTTGTAGTTGGTTATGGAACGGATGAGACTACTGGCAATGACTACTGGCTAGTCAAAAACTCGTGGGGTACATCTTGGGGAGATGAGGGCTACATCAAAATGGCCAGAAACAGTGGCAACATGTGCGGTATTGCTACACAAGCTAGTTATCCCGTTGTGTAGAACGAAAAAAATCTTTTGTGAAGATATGTATCTCCATGATAAACAGGATCTGTATAATATTTACGATAGGCTCTCTAGTGTTACTTTTTGTAAAATAATATTATTAGGTCAGATTATTTTTTTTACTTTATTCATGGTAGACGCCTTTAATGTAAATTTTGTGATCTACTTATGTGAATGTCGTTTTAAACTTATTTAGTAAATATGCCTTAACAAATGAGTTTTTTATTGCTCACTTTATTTAGTTTGAGTACACTAATGAGACGAGAGAGTGAAAGATATGGTCAATAGGTTGCTATGTTTACAAATTACAGAGCCACCTAACATCTTTCACGCGAAGCTGCCGCAACCAGGGTACGTTTGGCTATTGCTGCGAAATGTTGGCTTAGTGTCGCTAATTATTTTTACTAAATTAAACGCCGTCACAGACAGCAATCTAGTCATTCGTAGTTTGCCAAGTTTACATATTTCATTGTTTATCAAATCTATGTTGTGTAATGTGAAAAATCATTTTGTAAATACAAAGTAATGGATTGTAAAAGCGAAACTGAATGTGTAGGTGGCCTGAAAAGAAGTATTTCTTATTTTAAAGTAAGTAAAAATATAATTTAATAAATACTGTGAACTGTCGGATCTTCCGATTCATAAACCTTCGTAATAGGTAAAACAACAAGCCTTGCGCTACCTGGTGGTCGCTTAACAAACTAACGGTTTGGCCATTGTTTATTCAAAAGTCCATTTAAGTGCCATTGTGTTTTGAAAATTTTCCATTTATATTTGTGTTATATTCATTAAAAATTATAATAGCGTTATTTTGTGAGTATTATAATTAGAATGAATCACTATTGTTATGTACCTCGCTGTTTGTCCTGGATTAAGCAGGACGAACTTAACTTTTCATATACATACAGTGAGCAACAAAATTATTCGGTCACCATTATTATATTACGTTTTCATGTGTTTTTGTAAGTAAAATGTATTTTATATAAAAGTAAGTAAAATGTATTTTATATAAAAATGAAGGGGGTTACCTCATCATACTGTTAAGAAAGTCACAAAATTATTAACTAAACCGAAAAGTAACGCAACAAAAATATTCGGACAATCATAACAAAGGAGACGTGAAGCGCTACGCCGGGACAATACGTATGTGACGCCAACTTAAAAGCTATGGCATAATGACTACTTCGGTAGTTCCCACGAAACTGCAGCGAAATAGCGTCACTGTAAAAGTGAATAATTGCGAAAATGGGCCGTAAAATTAAAAATACAGGCTTCGAGATAAGACAATTAGTAATTTATCATTATGAAAATGGGAATACGATACGTAACATTAATAATATATTAAATTTAAAGAAAAGTACAGCTGGAGATGTTATTAAACGTTATAAAGACGAAGACCGAATTTTTTCAAAGGTGCAGAGTGGTCGCCCAAGAAAGCTAATCAGAATAGAAGAGATTTATTGTAAACAAAGTACGTGAAGATCCAAAAATTAGTGGCCTAAAACTCAAGCATGAACTGTTTGACTTGTATGGAAACAGGTATCTTCACAAACAATACGTACGAGTAGATACCTGCACTCCTGTGGATATCGAGGCCGAATTGCAAGAAAAAAGCCGTTTGTAAGTGAACAAAATAGGAAAAAAAGATTAGAGTTTGCACATAAATACATTTTTTGCATTCATGTGCAAACTCCAGATGCTCAATATAAACACAGAAGTAAAACGAGTAAAAAGCACAAAACATACATATATGGAAAAAGTATCCCTGAATATGCAGCCCACAAAACATATAGGATACAGCCATATGGCCGTATGAACGGTGTATATCATATATCTATAAGGACTATATGGGTACTTTTCACGCATAATTGAAGCAAACACGAGAAAGAGGTGTTTGCTTCACACAAAACAGTTAACAGTGAGGGGATTACCCATATAGTCCTTATAGATATATGTATATGTGTATACGTTGCGACCTCTAATGATGGCACTTCACTTGGCGTAGCGTATTTGTGTGAGTATCGTTGTATTTGTCCAAACATTTGATGTATTCGCAAATATTCCAAACATGCCACCCACACATACAGCAAAACACTCAAACATGCCAAATATGTTTGAATATTCAGAATCAGTGAAGGAGACCGAACTGTGGCTTTTCTCTATATAAAAAGCCTGGTTCTCACAACTTCGTCGTGTCGCTGGCGACACATCGCCGACCAATAAAAACGTTTTAATTAATTTCCCCTACATCCCACCAAGTTTATTTTACTGTCGCTGCGACTGCCGTGTGTAGTTGAAATATTTCAACTACACAATCTGTCGTGAGTCGCACTTCTTACTTTGTTTATGTAAATGGCCATTTTTTCATGGTTTCGGCGTGACAAATATCCATATACGGACTATCTCCAAATCGTTTAAAATTTGGTATACGGGGTTTTTTGGTGTGCTGAGTACGAATCTGCGTATAAAAATATCCGCAAGTGTCCGTAAGTGCCCACAAGTGAGGTTAAAATGCATCAAAATCGCTAAATGAAAGTGTTGGATATCTCGCTTATGAGTATGGATTTCAGTATACGGCGCTATGTGTTTTTTTATTCAAGAAAGCAAAGTTACTTTGTCTCTCTTATTCTCTGGGCAAATTTCGATCCTGTATTTTTCTGGTTCTCCGCGTACGATCATTCCGAGAAGCTATGATCCTTTGACAACTCGTCCACGTTCGTATTATACTTTCGACGTCCACTTTTACACTCGTCAATCTCAACACACTCACCTACAATTTGGCCTTCCCTGACAAAACTATTAGTAGTTCATTGAAAAAAATTAGTTTTCAAATAAACCATTTCAAATGCCACATTGGAACTGGTATACGCCAATATTACAATTTAAAACTTCCACCCTCGATATCTCGAAAACCAAGCGAGATATCTTTTTTACAAGAATAAAAAGTGTTTATTTTGGGCTGTTCAATGCAAATATATCTGCAACACACAAAACATCTAAACAGAAGAAGGGCAATCTCCATAGATAAGGAGGGAAACATGCATCGGGGCCACCATATGTACCGGTGGCCAGTTTTTCATAATGCGCATGCGCGACGCTCAATCGAAATGCGTAGCCGTGAATTGGCATCGCCAACTTCATTTTACAATTCAATTTTTCATACAGCAAACTCGTTGTTGCTGCATAAAAAATTGATTTGTAACCATACCCCACTTTATGATTTTATCATTCAAGGTGGAATAAATAAAAACAATTTGCTTGAAATTATTTATTTCTACAATTATAAACATTTAAAACAATACATTATCAAAACATATTGACATAGTAAACAAAAATTATTTGAAAACAAAATAAGTCAAAGGAGATTAAAATAAGAAAATTTTCACATCGAGATTAGGTTGTGTTTAACTTGGACATACCTGCTGGACATCGTGAACATACTTCCTACTGATGAAGTAGAACGCTTGTTGTTGCATGACTCTATACAGTGAAGAACACTCTAAAAACACATAATATTTTATTACCATTTTAAAGTTCAAACGCTGAGAAACTTCTATTATTTAATATGTACACAAGCTCATTTACAAGACTATTTCATATTAACAGTAAACTAGAAAGAACTTTGCTAAACTTAAGAATTAATTAAATTACACGTATCTTTTTATTCTTTTCATGTACATTTTATTATGTTCTTGTAATATACTAATCATTTATAGGTTAGATAAGTAATTTAAGTACAGTATTTACTTACCAATAAGTAGAATAATTTATATTATATCCTTAAATGCCAATCACAAAAGAAATAATAGTTTTATCACAAAATAATGCACAAAATAATTTGATGCGAATCAAAATTTTCCATTAGGGACGCTTCCTAAAACAACAACAATCAAAGTTTAAATTAAAATGCCGCGTTTCTATTGGATATGGATCGCCTAGGCAAATAGACCTATGGGATTGCCGCCACCGATACCACGCGGCCATTTCGTTATTTATAATTTTTCCCCAGATTTGGGGAATTATAAAAAAATATGCCAACTTCAAACTCAATTATTTAATCTCTGAAAAGTATTATTATTCAAAATGTCTAGTTTGACTAATGGTGGGTTCATGCAGAAATTTTTAGTAATAAGAATAAGAATAGTAATAAGAATAAAAGTTAAACCTTCGTTTTATAATGACCCAGTTCATGCAGTAAACATAATTTTTAGTAATAATTTTAAAAATAAGGATTTGCTGCATGAACTGGGTCATTATAAAACGAAGGTTTAACTTTTATGCTTATTACTATTCTTATTCTTATTACTAAAAATTTCTGCATGAACCCACCATTACTTTACTTTATTTAATGCATGTAAGGGGATATATCTAACATAACGAAATATCGCGTCAGAGTGTTGCTGAAATTATTACGACTTAAGGTGCATCTGGCAACATTGCACTGATAGCGTGTTGCGAGGTCGTGAATTCTAGTTTCACCCCCGTGCTGCAACAGAAGTATTTATTTTGCGGCGCCACAGAAATCGTAATCGTGCACATTTTAACCTCTCAACATCCATATATCCGAAATCCAAATTTCCGAACTCACGATATTTCCGAACTTTTTCTCACGATATTTCCGAACTTGTACTTCCACATAACCGAACTTGTCGCTGATTGGTTGACGACAAAAAACCGCGAAATTTGAAATGAGAAAAAATGTAAACACAATAATGCGATTGTTATCAAACATTTCGATTGTCACAGAATTCAGCAAAGAGGAAATCGTCCTCCCTCAGCAGCACACCTGAGACAAGAGTTCTTCTTTGTATAAACCAGTGAAAAACACTTCTTTCAAATGGCGTACCATAAGTACCGGTGCACTTTATTGTGTCAATCCGTCCACTCAATTTTCGTCTTTTTTTCAGTTTTTTCAAAGTAAATTTCTTTTTTTCCAAGAATTTCTGCCAGTGACGATTTACAAATATTGTACATCTTTATCAAATCCAGCTTTTGCTCCAAGGTTAGCCTCTTAGCAGGCTCTTTTCTCTGCAAATAAACAGTACAATAATGTTTGTTTTGTATCACGGTTTTCTTAAAAATACATAGGTATTTTCTCATAATTTTTCATTTCAGTTTGAAATTATTATAGGTTACGTCAACAAAATGTTCAATAAAACAAACCTTTACTTTGAATTACAAAATAATTACCTGCATCACTCTCTCCTTTGCACCTGACATTTTTTTGTTTAGAAAAACGTTCTTTTATTAACATGTACACATGTATGTATGTATTACATTTGCATAAAAACCTCGAAAAACAAAGAAAAGTACTAGAATGAGCTAGAAAAGCCCTTTGCGCATGCGCCAGCAGTTCGGTAATCCCGAGGTGACGAGAGTTCGGAAATGTGGAAGTCTGCGGAACGTAAAAGTTCGGAAATGTGGATGTTGAGTGTACTTGTGGGCTCTTCGAGGCACTTACGGACACTTTCGGGCACTTGCGGGTATTATCATACGCAGATTCGTGCTCAGCACACCAATAAACATCCGTATACCAAATTTCAAGCGATTTGAACATAGTCCGTATACGGAAGTATATCCTGAACTTCCGCAAATACAAACTGTCTATTTAGATGTTTTGTGACAAACTGCAATATTTCAAATTCAAACTGTGGTATTCCGTGTCGCGACTACTGCAAGTACATAATAAACATTTTTTTAAGTAGTGGGAAAATGTCTTTTTTTTTGCTCATGAAAATATCGCATTTTGAAATTTTTAGGTTTTACATTAAGAATGCATTGTGTAAAATACGATATAAACTCAAAATTTTCAAAATTTAATGCGATCTTGATGAAAAAAAAGATATTTGAGCAAACTCAACGGCATTCGGAAGAGAAAGACTTGCACTTTAAGATCCTAAACAAATTTTTTTTTGAGAAAAAAAAATTTGGCGATGACATAATCTCAAATATAGGCGAAAATAGCGTTTTTTGTACTTTTAGGTTAGGATATTTAAAAAAAACCTGACGTGATAGAGCAATTCTGAGGCCGGATTCTTCAAGTTTCAGATTCAAGAATTTTTCAAGTCGAGCTGTGTAATAATTAATAATTCAGACTTTTACAAAAAAATATTATATGTATTGAATCTACACAAAAGTAGTCTTTGCAATTACATATTTTCGTAATTATCATTATGAAAATGTACTCAAAATATTTCATGTTACGTGCTTCAACGTTAACAATACAACAAAGGAAAATATTTCGTTTCATACATACATCAGTAATTTGAAATAATGACCGGTTATTCGGAACGCTTCTTATATCACACAATCAGGCCTATGATGTATTTTTTGACGTTATTTATAACAGTGATGTTATAATTCTTGTCCAATCAGGATTACCCTTTTTAAATAATCCCAGTTTCCGATTAGCTGAAGCTGTTAACAGCGGTGTTATAAATAACGGCAAATGATACATCATACGCTTGATTGCAATACAGCACTTTTAAACCATCTTTATTTTTATGTATGTATTTTTGTTAAAGCCAAACGGCATGTAATCACACGCTTTGATAGCTTACATTCATAAACGTCATATAAAACCATAGCATGGTTTTCTATGACAAACATTCACATGTGGTCCACTGCTCATCATGTGACGTCGAGTACATTACTGTTTACAGCGCCTTCTGAAGGCGGACTGATTTGAGCCCGTGATACCAAAGGAGTTCGATCTCCTTAGTTCTAGTCTTCTTGGGCCCAAGTATTCATTCTTTAATTTCTCTTCTCGATAATTGTGTATTCTGTGATTATTAACCTATGTTTTGTTTTTGTTTTGTATATGTATTTTAACATAATTTGTGTAACGTAACTAACATAACATAACATTTTTTATGATGACTGTGGATGAGTGAACGAGCTTGAACTTTTGAAGATTTGAGATTGAGGAAGGTAGGGTAGGAACACAATAATAAAATATATGTGATGATTGTGATGCATCCTGTGAAAAGGTACCAGATGTCCGAAAAGTGAATTTTGCGCTACAGCCCAAAACGCAGTGTCAAGTAGAAAAATGTATCGCCCATACTAGAAACCTGCAGGATCTGTAGGTACATATTCGCAGGACATCATACCAAAATTTCAGCCGGATTGGAGCAATAGAAGACGAGATATCGATTTTTTGTGTACAGTTCTGCTCCAAAACTTTAAATGTGTTGTTCTCAAAATTACGATTTTACATATTGAAACTTTACCTGCTTTCTGTTTGAGCTGTATTAACGTTAGACTTAATTTTTTTTTTAAATGAAGCGAAATTTATGCTCTATCGAAATCTGACCTCCACCCGAAAATAGTTTTTCCGACCTCTGGTACCTTTTCACAGGTTGCATCACATAGGTATATTAAATTTAAATATAGAGGATTTTTTTTTCTAGAAAAATGTTGGAGACTTATTCAAACATCTTAAAATTATTGAATCAGGAAAAAATTGTTGCATACAAAAATGGTAGCACCTATCAGTTTCGAATTCTTCTGAGGGAAATACAAAAAAAAAAAATCATGAAGCTATCTGATAATAAGAAATCTCCAAAATATACACCAAAACAGAAAAATAAAATTAGTAATTGGCTTATTAAACCAGGTGAAAATGGAAGAAAACATTTATCTAACTCTAGCAATATCCAAGATGTTTCTGTTACTACTCAAAAACATGTTCGAGTACCCAGGCCGCCGAGCTCGTCGCCAAGTCTTGTTAACAAATTATCAGTACCTCATCAAACATTTAAATTATCCACACTGGAGATTCATCATATTGAAAACGAATTGCATAAAGAAAATGACAGTTCAAATAGGGTTACACCCGTTAAAGACCGAGACAAAGATGTAAATATTAAACCAAAGAAGAAAACTAAAAGGAAAATTTTAACCGATATTGAAAGAGACCAGAATGTCTCAGAATGTGAGGAGGAGGCGACTGCGACCAGCCATGATGCCAGAGATAAATTATGCGTTACTCCCATTAAACAAAAAAAATAAGACAACCACTGAGCTACAGAGATCTCCAAGGCTTCATAATGGGTTATCAATATCATGCCTTACTTCTGAACCATCTTATGAGAGGAAATCCAAGAAATTCGGCAAGAAGAAGCCCAACTCGCATAAAAGGGAAAGAAAGGTGGAAACAACGCCAGTTAAACAGAAAAATATGTCAAATACTAAGGTACGAAGATCTCCAAGACATCATAAAGAATCGTTAGTATCACACTTTACTTTCAAGCCATCTTGTGAGAGTAAATTTACCGAACTCAATAGCAATGAGAGCATCCCACACAAAAATGAAAAACAGTTGGAAAGAACACCTGTTAAACAAAAAAAATACAACAAATACTGATTTAAGAAGATCACCGAGACATCATAAAGAGTTGCCAGTATCATCTACTTTCAACGGATCTTTGGATAGAAAAAGTCAGAAATTTGACAGTAAGGAGAGCAAAAAACAGAGTAAAAGCAAAAACTTAATTTCTGTCACTTCCTCTAATAAAAAATGTACAGGCAAAGTTGAGTCAAAGCAGCTGGAGACATCAAAATCATTGCCCATTTTCGTTTCCAGGGAAACTTTTTACAGAGTCCTGTGTTTCTCAAAGTAACATGCTAAATAAGTACTTTAGTAAGAATGAAATTAATCAACACCATCAGAAATTAGAATCACCTAGTCTACGAAGTCCTAGAGAAAAAAGATAAATTGCCATCAAATAGACAAAACCATAAATGTGAATCAGATGAAACAGAAATTCACTCAAAGAAACGAAAATTGGAAACAGTAAGAAGGTCTAACAGTGAGACAAATATAGCAGATGAAAAACGAAAGAAAACAGATAAAAAGTTGGAATTAGAAAGTAAAAAACATAAGGATGCAGAGAAGGATAAAGGCAGAGATACTATAAATAGAAAAAAAAGAAAACTAGAAGCAAAGGAATCAATTGACAACATGTATGAGGGGAGTCATAATAAATGCATTGCTGAAGAGGAAAGTGGTAAAGAGAAGAAAGAAAGAGAATTAAGAAAAGGAAGATCAAAGAATACCTGTGATAAAGTGAGCACTGATGGGGGAAAGGGACAAGACATTGAACGAAGCTATAACAATGTTAGAAATAATAAAAAACCCTCAAAAAAAGAAAAGTAAAGGCAAAAATAAAAATATAATTCGACATGAAAAACACATGCAGGAAAATTTAGATAATTATATTAAACGTAGTTTGAAAGAAGGCGGATATTCTAAAATAATTAAGTTTAGTAGAAGTGATTCATCCGAGAGCTGTGAGTTTCCATCTTTTAAAACCACTAATAAAAAATCTAAAGAACAGAATAATGATACTTTTAAAAAATATGGTGTAATTTTGCCATCTATAGATGAAATACTTGCAGAACAAGAAGAACTAGAGAAGTACAAAAACCAACTGGAAGCGTTTGAGGACATGGAGCATAAAAATTTTGAACTGCCGCCTTCTCTCAGTGATCTCCATAATCACTCGGAGCTAAATTGTAGTGATGTACTAGGATGTAAACATTTAACTCCAGATGTAATCACTGAAGAATTTAAGAAAAATTTTGGTTATATCTCGGACATTTTTTATGGCAAGAGATATAGTGACCGACACAATAGATTCTTTGAAAACCAAAATAAGAATTATACTTATACGATTAAAGACTTAACCTACAGTACAAGTGCGATCGTTTTTAATGATGAGCAAAAAGAACTGATGATAAGTTTGTTAAAGGAAAATTTTGATCCTGAAGATAAATGGACATTATACTTTTTCCAAGTACTCTTGCCAGAGCTGTGTTTAAAAGTGTTTATGGATACTCACAATATGACGTACTGAAGAAGCTGTAAAATATTTAGATAGTAGGCCTATTATAGACGATTAAATAATTTGTGTGCTTTTTCTACTTTTTTTACAAACAGTATAAAACGTAAATATACATATTTTTTACAGTGTGTTTGTAAGGCTTATAAAGTGTAATCATGGAATATCAATCAGTACCTGATAGCATTATTTAATGATAGGTGTAATTCAGTAGGTACCCTAACTACTTTATGTTATTTATTTATTAATGTCAATTAGATCGTTAATTTATGTTAGTAATAGTGTGATTATGTGTATTCCGTTTTACGTCTTTGCTTTATGGAGGTATTTTTTTTATAGTCGTAGGTAATTAGGTAAATTTGATAATATTTGTAGATTTTATTGTCGTTCTCAATTTTATTTTAACCCTCTTTTTGGACATTTCCCTTAGATATTAGATACGGTGTGTCCCAGAATTAGTGAAGAAAAGAGGTATAAATGGTAAATAATTTTAGAATTGAAACTGTACCTCTGGGGATCAAGCTCCACTTAATTAAAAAGTAATTTTTATCATATGTTCATTTTCGAAATATCATATACCTAGGTCTTGGCAGGAGCAATATAATTATTTTCTGTGTAGGTTACAAGCCTTTTCTAAACCAAATATACAATTAGGAAAAGTTGTTCAGCATTAAAAATTATAGCTGTATGCCAAATTTCAAAACAATCAATTTTGAATTTTTGTATATTTTTGCACATAATTAGGTAAATTAGTTAATATTTTCTGTAGAAGATATGAAACACTTGATTATTATTCAGAATTAAGAAACAATTTTTACGGGGAAGTTCCGTTGGTTTAAGGTTTTAGATGCATATTACTTTAAAAACCCGTGGAAGAAAGTATGACATATGTACATACATACGTATGTACCTAATATCATCTTGTATCGTTGTAATCAAAAGACCCAGTGGAATTCAATAAATAAAAAAATACAGGGAGTTCCATTAAAAAATATATATTATTTAAACAGCTGCTATACATTTTTGTTTCAGTTGTCTTTCTGACAGCATATCGAAGTTTCAGAAAAAAATAAGTTACCTACCCCCTGAAAAAAAAATTCGTAGATCTAAAAATAACGGAAAAAAGGGAGATCACCTAGTTACAAGACGATATAATACAAGGGCATGATCACAAACAAAATATGGTACCTACGTGTTAAAATTGTTAACCTGTATTAATTTTCTGTATTTAATCTGTCCATATAATATTTTTTAATTGGTAGGTAATTCATTTTTCAGAATTACTGAATAATATGCTAAATTCGGAACAAAACAAAAAAAAATGTAAAACAGTATGAGAAAATATATGTATTGTTACATTAGCGTTACCAAAAAGGCACTCAGATCGAAAATATTACAAATTTTATTTAAGTCATATATTATGTATGTCACCTTTACATCGCCAAATCTCATCGTATAATAAATAATCTTTGTCTGTATAATAAATAATATGTATAGTAAAACATAGACAAAATATATATACTTTTTGAGTAAAATATGACTAAATTATGTCAGCTCTACATTGACCTCTAATAGTAGGTTTGTTCCAACATGTACTGGAATCAGTTCAGAACTGTATTGAGTGTGCGCAAATTGAATTTGCATTCCAACAGACACAGAACGATTCCGGTATTAGTTCAGAGCGCGTTCCAACATCAACCAAATTAATTTCGAATTGGTTCAAGAACGGTGAAATTAGTTCCTGGTTCGAAGACGGAACTGCAAGGGACTGCTTTGTAACACATGCGTAGTAACAACGACTTCGAACTTACGAGCAGACGATAGAAGAATAGGATATCATAAATATTTTGTTTTTGTGTGTAATTATTTGGTTAGGTGTGAGTCTATTTTATTTATGAATTTACTTAAAATGAATGTCATCAATTAAAATATCGGCAAATAAAATATTTTTTAAGCGAAGCAAGTGAAGAGAAGATTTAGAACTATTAGTATGCACACCAACTATATTATAGGGTCTAACAAAACTAAATTGTTGACCTAAATTACTTTAGCTTAGACATCAACCTAGATTGATATGATATGACAAAACGCAAAAGAATATTTAGTATCAATCACAAAATATATAAATAAACTATTAATCTTTTAAGAAGGCAGATTTAAGGTTATGTTCACAGTACTGTTTAATTTGAAATTTTTGGTGGAGGGAGAAATCCGCTGTTCCATCACATACCAGAGATTAGTACAGAACTAATACCAAGTTGACACATGCGCACAAAATAATTAATTACTCGTTCAAGAATGATGCATAAGTATTCTGTTGGAACAAACCTAGTATGTACATGTTTAAGAGTGATTTTACAAGTATTATATTTCGTGAGGATTCTAACTAGAAACTTAAATCGGGCAAAGTTTAAAAAAAAATCTTCTTTTTAATTATATATAATTAAAATTATATATATACGGCTATAAAAATTGCGAACTGCAAAGCGGCTTTGAGAAGCGTAGAATTTGTTCTTTCTACAACCGGCCGATATTGCCTTAACACATGCTGTATTTTTTTTAAATTATGGAACTACATAATGACAGTTCTATAACCTACTTCATTAAATTTAAGTTTAATGGCAGTTTCCTAAAAATATACATATCTAGTACATTATACTAACTTAATGTTAACCCTTAACCAACAAAAATAATAGCAAAAACTAGGACAAGTATGATTGAACCTAAAAACATTAATATTTCCTGATTGGGATTTTCATTAAATAGTAGAATTGACTCAATTTAGGTGTGCTTCTCAAATTTTAAAAAATCACCTAGTTAACATTTAATTTTTAGTAGATTTATTTTCTACTAAAAACATTTTCTTTTCTTGATCTTGATAACCTTGATAAATATCAGTAAGAATATCACAACCAAAATTTCTTAAAAGTGGTAAACAGTCTCGATGATTTTCTTTTTTATAAAATTTTTAGTTTTGAAACATAAAAACGTTTAGTTTTAAATGTTTTATTACATCAAATATGTTTTATAAAAAATAAAAACCTTGAAATGCGATTTTTTCTAAAATCATTTTTTTCCATCGCTTGACTACAAGTATAGGTATTTATATAAGAAATATTTTCTGCAGATTGTTAGTTTTTCGCTGTTGATACTAGCGACATATGTACATACATACGTATATGTATATTTGTATCGACAATAAAATTATATAATATTTTAAAAGAGTTAGGTAAGTAGGTACATACGAATTTTTTTTTCAGCTGGAAAAAATAGAACAAGCACATTCATTTTCCATATTCTTTATACCTATGTATGTAAGTATACATATACATACATAATATGTGAGGAGGAAAATACTGTCACAAAATAGTAATTTCAATATTATGTTGTACACAGTTATGGGTAGTCATAATACTACAATATATTGTGGCTTATCTTATTCATTACCTTATTATATCATATGTAGTTGGAGTAGATATACAGGGGAAATTCCGCGAAATTAGTTACAAAATAAAAAATCAAGGTTGTACGCTATTCCGTTGTACGAGGAGTCCAATGGAATCCTTGAAATCCCATGGATTTGATCTTGAACCTCAATATCAAGGTCATTTGAAGGTCAACTTTGTTTTTTGCAACCTACATTTTTGATGCCACAATCGAAAAGAGCCGGAAATTTCACGTTCAGATAAGTATTCAGATCTGAGTTCAAGGTGACCTCTATGGGTTGGACAGAGGTCAAAGTACTGTAATATGGAACCTCGTGGGAATCAGTAAGAATACTAAAAAAATCCTTCCACGTCCATGTTGTTGTTCCTGGGTAATGTTGAAAGGAGGAATATGGCTTTAAAATTTTTTCTACAATAAATAAATTTACTTGATGTCCTATGCTACTGTAGTTTAACCTCTGTCCAACCCATAGAGGTCACCTTAAGCTCAGATCTAAATACATATCTGAATGTGAAATTTCCCGCTATTTTTTACTGTGGTATCAAAAATGTGGATTGCCATTTCAAAAAACAAAGTTGACCTTCAAATGACCTTGATATCGAGGTTCAAGGTCAAATCCAAGGTCACCATTGAACTCGATGAGATTTTTGTAACCAATTTCGTAGAATTCCTAGATGTTTCCATACTTTTTCCCCAATCTGTATGTAGATTGATGGTACCAAATACATAATCTTACCATATTGATGATGTTAGATAATAGATATTGGAATATTACTTAATGCAGTTCCAAACTAGTTAGCAAGAATATTGTGAATTGATGGATCATGTACTATGAAAAAATAACATCGGGGTGGCTATTCTTGAGCACTAGAGAAATTACTAATTCCCGGCGGATTTATTCTCCTGTCTATCACTTGAAATTCACTTCTTTGAAAAACATGCATTCTTGGACATGGGGAATAACAAAAGAATTGAGAATATTTAAGGGAATCTATTACAGTGTTGTCACATTGGCTTCTACAATCCAACCAATCACTACTCTTAATTTTTTGAAATTTGTCAGGTAACCTATTCAATTGAAATTTGACACATTATATTACATACGTCATTTTGTTCTGTAACCAGGCGTTTTATCAATTTAAATTTTTTTAAAAGAAACTAATAGCATAATTATCATTTACTGCTATAACCATGAACGCAATAAACGAAAATCCCAAAAAGGCTTCACATATAACAAATTATCAAAAACAGTTGATGACAGGATATATCTGAGCACAGCGAAATGAACTCCGGGAAATTTAATGAGAATTATTCCAAAATGACATGCCAAAAACAGTGGTTGAAATTATCAGACATATTAAATGGTATACCCGAGGCACCGGGTAAGGAATGGCGACAGTGGGGAAAGGTAAAGTACAACTTTACTATTTTAGCGGGCTATCATTTCTGTATATCTTCCAGTAAAATAAGGATTAAACTTTTCATTTGTTTCTAGTGTTCAACAAATATGTATTAAAAAAACCCAAAGGTAGCCAATAACAAAAAAGAGCAGAACAGAACAGGAGGAGGTATCCCGATACTCAAATGCATTGATGATTTCGAAGGCAAGGTGAAAACTTATGAAAAAACTTAAAAAAAAAAACTTATGAATATGAAAACTTACATTTAAAAAATGAAATATATTTAAAAAACTTGAATAACATTAATAAAAAAAAAACTGGATGTTTCTCTATTTTTTTGTTACTAAACACTTGCTATAAAGTCAGTATTAAAGCAATAGATTTGTATATATACATTATTTCTTTGTTTTTATGACAGACTATCACTTTAATACATAATTGTAAATTAGTAAATAAAAAAAATTAACCTATAATATATTGCAGTTTACCTTCTCCTTGGTCTTTCTCTAACTAAAAGTAAGGGAATAATATAAGGGAGTACTTTCTCCTGTTTCTAACAAATAAAAATTCAGGAATACAAATCTTAAATGGGGAAGTAGAAAAATAACATTTTCTCCTATACATTCTACTCCCTTTAATTCCAGAATAACCACCCGGAAGGTACGTTATTTAAGAGAGAGAACTATGTACATACTTCTTTAACACATGTTCTGATTACCTACCTACCTAATTATACAATTAATAGGTATTATACGTAACTACTCCATGATACCTACTTGGATGCTGGAACTCCTTACTTTGTCGTAATTAATCGAGATAAAAAATAAATAAAACATTTCTTTGTTTTTATAAAACGTTATTGTAATTAATACTATATCACAATATAGGAGTATAAAAACAAAGTAATGTTTTATTTATGTTTTTACTCCATTAACTCCATTATACGTTGCTTAGAATATTGTAAATACCTATGTACTAGGTTTATTCCAACAGAAAATTCATAGTTCGGAACTGCTTAGAATCTACTTGAATAGTGAAGGAACATTTAAAATAGAGTGAAAATTTTGTTTGATAATCATAATTAAATCCCAAATAAAACCCCATGTTAGAAAACATTGGGCCTTTTATGCTATAATATATTTAAAATTTAAACTGGAGAAATAGATGGATTGTAAGATAAGTAAATCGCTGCCATCTTCCATTACTAATATTATGATTAGTAATGGAAGTAGTATAGGAAAAACAAATAAGTGAGGTTATTTAGCACTTTAAACTGATTCAGAATTAGAAATTTTTGTAAAATCCTACAACTTCAAGAACGATTTAAAACCAGTTGGAACACTATACATTCTGAATTCATTTTAGGCACGTCAAAAACGAAAACGCTGTTGAGTTTAAAAACAAAAATAGAATAACAGTATAACAGTTAAACTCAATTTGTTATAATACTTTATTCTACCACAAACCACAAATGCCCATGATTCAATTGGAAAATTTTCAAATTCTCTACATAATTTCATACTTAGGAAAACCCTTTGAAGTGGAATGTGAAGAAGTAAAGAAATTTCAAAATGCATCTATCAATTCTAGAATAATAAGGTGGTTCTAGTTCAAGATACTAATATAACTGAAAACAATATCTTAGAAAAATGAGAGGGTAGAGATTTCCATTTGTTAATATCTTAAAAAAAATGTCCCCCCGTTTGTAACAAATGAAACCTCATGCATAGAAAATATCTATAGCCGGTTTTATTTGCTAGAATATTTACATGCATTGATGTCCGAACGGAATTTTAAATAAATCAAAAGGAGGGGAGGTAAGGTCGCTCCACCTGCTGCAGAGATGCCTCTGCCATAACAACAATGGTATATAATTAACAGTTCACAGTAAATAAAGCAGTTTCGGTGTGTTCTTGCGTGCGATCTGAACAATTCGCTACATAGCGCGATAAAGTTTAATTTGGCCTCGTCTCGCCATGGGGTTTAGAGTAAGTCGATACTTTTATGGTGGGTTCATACAGAAATTTTTAGTAATAAGAATAAGAATAGTAATAAGCATAAAAGTTAAACCTTCGTTTTATAATGACCCAGTTCATGCAGTAAACATAATTTTTAGTAATAAATTTAAAAATAAGGATTTGATGCAGTAAACATAATTTTTAGTAATAAATTTAAAAATAAGGATTTGCTGCATGAACTGGGTCATTATAAAACGAAGGTTTAACTTTTATGCTTATTACTATTCTTATTCTTATTACTAAAAATTTCTGCATGAACCCACCATTAATTCACATACATATGTATGTATATTCTTGGGGATAAATAAGGCTTTGAGAATCATTTCTAAAAACATATCGATGTATACCTATGTACATACACAGTGATCTAGCAAAGTTTGGAATAAAGTCAATAGCTCTTTTTAGGACAGTTTTTACAAAAAATGCTCGAACAAGCCAATTTTACTTTTCAAAAACACATATTTTTCAATAAACACCATTTCCAGATCGATTTTTATTTTTGGTCTGTGACGTCATCAATTATTTTTTTAACAATAACAAAAATAGTATGTAGCAACGAAATAATATAGGCACCAATTTTTTTATTGTTGTTTAAATTCTGAAAATTGTGTATTACGTATTGAATTTTTCCTTTTCATAGGATTATAGCTTGATAAATTATGTACTTATCCTTAAAAAAAGTAAAATTGCGATGTTTTCAAGAAACCGTAAATACCTCCAAAAAATATTGAATCCTTTTCAAAGTTCTTGGACGCATATTAAAGGAAAATTTTCAGATTATCTATCAGACTAATTGAACCATGTTGGAAAAAAATCGTAGACATGAAAACGTTCTAAAGTTGAACTAAAAACATACAAATTTAAAATTCTACCATTCTTACTAGAGTTAGTTAAAATTACTGTTCATGAAATTTTAATAAAATACAGCGAACTCTAGAGAGATATATCTATTTTTTTTAGAATTATGTGTGGCGTACACGGCTTTTTTTAATTTTTATATTTTTGGTTCAACTTTAGAATTATTTCATGTCTAAGATTTTTTTCCAAAATGTCTCAGTTACTCGAATACTCTAAAGATTTACATTTAATATGAATCCAAGAACTTATTGAATACTGAAAATATTTCATATTTTTGGGATTATTCACGGTTTTTTCAAAACATCGTAACTTTACTTTTTAGCAATACTTTTTCACACAATCGACGATCACCTTCAACTTGGACCTATTAGACGCAGCATTTCACAAACTGTAATCCTATCAGAAGCAAAAAAAAAAACAATAGTGTAGTACAAAAGTTATCAGAATTTAAGCAATCTTCAAAAAGTGGGTGTATCATAACTTTCGTTGCTGACTGTAGGTATAACTAAAAGGAAAATATTACAGATATTTGACTTTTTAATTCGATATACTAGTCTTTTACATGCCTGTACCCAAAACATGTCCCGCTTTTTAAACTCGTTGAAAAATGAAATAGGATTATTATTTAACTAAAAAGTTGACATGGGACGTCATAGCTCAATAACAGAAGACTGTCTGGAAATGACATTGAATGAATAATGTGTCTTTAAAAAGCAAAATTGGCCTGCGTCTTTTGTGAACATTTTTGAAATTTTAAATCTTATCTTCACAATAGTAGAGCGTGGGACCCAAACCATATTTTATGCAGTAAAAACAACGTTATTTCGGTAAAAAAAATAATTTATAGGAATTGCTAAAATTATTAGTGTATTAGTAAAATTACTTATTCTTTATACAAAATATTTCATATTTTTTCTTAAGATATATAGATTTTTCTTAAAATTACAAACCTGAAATTTTGTAAGTGCAAAATAGAGATCCCATTAAAATTTATTTAAATCAACTTTGTCAAATTAAAAATAAAAAATAAAAAAATATAACCGAGATTTCGGTATATCATGTCTTGAGATTTCTGATTTTTTTAGAATATATTTGTGTTTCGTTTAGGTATATTAATTAAAACGAAATATGAAGATATGACTTTCAAATTTCACTGAAATCCAAAGTATTCGCCTAACAAAAAAGTATATGAGCAAATTTTCGAGTATTATGTATTACTTAAATTATTTTATTTTAATTTTTAAAATGCTTATTGCTTCCATTTATAAATTGAAAAACGAGCACCCGAGGTTTCGTTGGAGGAAACTAAACTATTTTCGAAGAAATTTACGTTTTATCCATTTATCCTTTATTAACCTGTTAAATCGTAACCATTGAAATAATAATTTTATTATTTTTCTTTTATCTATCTCATATCCAAGTTTCAATGTCAATGAAATTTAACAAAAATAAGTATTGCAAGCTATACTATATAAGGATCATGCTTAATACGCCGAAAAAAAACTGTTTTATGATTTTTTTTGAACTCTAATACATATTTTGAAAATTTTGTCTATATTCAAAATTACATGTTTATTGAATTTTACATATTTTGTCAGCATAAAATATTTAGAAATCAAAACATCATAGTGAAAAAAAGTTTTATTTAATATATCAAATTTTCTACCTAGTTATTCCTTGAATATACAGTTTTTTAAAATATTGATTTTAATGACGGGCGTTCAAAGTTAAATAAATGAAATGAAAAAGTACCTCGTTTTAAGTCCAAAAAACTATGCCTAACTAACTAACTAAAAAAGAAATCCTTCGTTCAAGGACTGGCTTTCTTTCTCTAAATACACATAAAATTTGACAATAGATACAGTACCTACCTACAGATTATTTATTCGAGATACATATTTTTATCACAAGTTTTGAATGCGATTTGAAAAAAAATCAAATGACATGTACCTAAATAGACGTTCATTACCAAAAATCATCAACTACAGGTCAAAGGCTCAGGTTCACTAGTTATAGATAATGTTAAAACTAATTTTAAAAAAATAGGCTATTTATCCGAACCTACTAATTTTTCACTTAGAATAAATATAATAGTCATGTTACGAGACTTGTCGTAATTCACAAATAGATCTAGGTTAGATGTCTTCTTCATTCAATATTTCTTCACTTGTATTTTCAAGCTACGATAAGATTATACCATAAACCACGATTTAATTTTTTGAATGGTCGTTAAATAACAACACAGACCACTCACGCATAACCGTCCTAAATCACGAATCAAAATATTATGAAATTTGATAATCTGTAATTGCAAAAAAAAACGTTATTGTAACAGGATGTTTAATAATTAATTAATATATTCAGTTCCACCTGAAATCTTATCTGCAAAATTTAGAAACCTGATTTTCTACCTACCTACTGCTTTTTTTTCTGCGGTTAGAAATTTTGTAACACTCGTTAAGTAGCACAGTAAGTACTACTACCGCCTATACACTGGATGTACAAAATTCGTGTCATTCCAATTTTCTGCGTTAAAAATGTTGCGGTTTGACACAATAAAATTGTCATAAAGCTTATGCCTTAACCACTTGTGTTGAATCATAGACCAATACATTACTGGTTTTTTAGAAGTGATGTAACTTAACACCCATTTAAATAATTATTTTTGGCTAGTGATTATTTAATTGTCCTCTTTACCTGTAATTTGGTGTGCGGTTGCGATTTTTTTAGGTTTAAAAATAATCACGAGTTATAATTAGACATAGGAATTGGGGAAGATATTCCAGGGTCGGATTTCAAATATTGAGTACGCCAATACTTGCGATACAAGATGATTCTCTAATTTTTCTAAATTACTAATGCCTATATTATTACGCGAGCTTACCGCAAAAGCCCTTTATGTCCATATTTGACCAAACTCGAGATATTTGAAATATTAAGCCGAAAACTAGTAGAATAGTAAAAATAATTGCCATGCAGCGTGTACTGCCCTTTAAATAAGCTTTTCAGTTGTTCCTAAACTAAATGGTTTGATGAAAAAAGCATATTTTTCCTTTGACAAAAAATGTTAATGTTCTATATCTCGACAATCACTTTTTTGGGACTTACTGGCTTTTTGAAGTAACCCCACGATTAATTACTTTGTCCGGATTATAGGTTTTTAAATTACTATATCATTTTACATCTACTGTTTCAAAGAATGGTTTAGATCCGTAAATATTTTTGTTATTAATAGCAATCAGTTTCTATATCACAGGTAAGATGGTTTTTAAACCATCTTACGTTAAATATGTTTTCACATATTTCTAAAATATATTTTGTAGGAAAATATGTAGGTAAGTTGTTTTTTGTTTTCGTTTAATTGAGATTATTATTTAAAGAAGATATTCATGAAGTCAGTTACTTTATGTTTGGTTTTATGAGATGTACAATACATTGTTCATATCTCTAATAATCTTTTTTTTTCTTTATGTATCATCGTTTCGTCAGGCATGTGCCCCTGAGCCCCCCTCCCCCTGAATTCGTCCTTGATTACAGAAATATTTTAATACCTCTGTGCTAATATGGTATAACCGGCCGAAATATTTACCTAAAACTTTTGACTGTTAATGAAAACTGAATATTTTTGTAGCAAAAATTAATTACTCTTAAATAATTATTGGATATTGATATTACTGAAACTGAAATATGTTTCCAATGTGTATGATGTTCGAAGTAGAAAATTATTAAAACATGTTTGTTAATTGCTAAACCTTTAAAAATCCGAAACACTAAGTAATGTATGTCTTTAAAATATATTAATTATAAACTAGTCTGCTGGATGGTTATAAAAACTGTAAAAAGATAGAAATTTTCTGAAGGAGTAAGCGGTCGAGTTTCTAACGGGACAAACAAATAATACAAAGATATAAAACCGAACTGAAAACCAGCAACAGAGCCGCACTTGCCCAATGAGGTTATACATCAATAAAACTTAAAAATTGTTTAAATTTTAATAATGTCTTTATTATTTAAGGTCGGGTTTTTCAATTACCAATGAACTAGATTAGCAGTGGGTTGAATGACTTTTTGTCTATTTCAGTCCTTCAATTTGAGACTTTCAGAATAACACAAAATTTAATTGAACGTGATTCGAAGATATTTGTAAAAGCATATTAGTATTTTTAAATAGTTTTCATCAATTTCCAGCACAAATTTGCTCATTAAAATTATTTTACCATCATATAAATATTTAGGTGTTTATTACTAGTTCTAAAGAATTTTAAGTAGAAAATCGGATTTGTTTTAAATAAGAATATGATCTTTTAGTTGGAATTAAAGTTAAACATTATGTATAACACCCATTATTAAAGTCATATTAAATGTAATTAAGAGTGATTGTACAGAAATGAGAATGATTTGATAGCATTTTTGCCTCCCACTTTTTTTAATACATTCATGAATTTTAATTATTTTATGAAATGATCGAGAACACATGTACATACTTAACAGGATAAATAAAATTGATGTTAACTTTGCCAAATGTACTATAGTTCTAATTTTTTTATAAGTTAATATAAGTCTCTGATATGTTCAGTATAGGGCATTTAATACAGACAATAATGCGCGTATTGAAGTTGTTAATTTATCTTCTCAACACAAACATAACAATGAGTAGGAAAGAAAACAGGTTGAACCAGGAAAAAAGGTGTTACTTATACGAGGACGGACGACGAATCGTAAATTTTTGGCTATACTGCGGGGGTGAAATGCGTGGTGTAATGCAGCTAATGTTAATATGGCTCCTTTACGAAACTTGTAACCAAAGACAGTTATGTATTTATGGGTTAATTTGATGGACTTGATCGTATTTTTTCCTTGAAAGGATGTATTATGTAATTTTGAGCAAAGCATTAGAAACGTCTCGTGGCATAGGGTATACGGCCACAGATGAGTTTTCTTTAAAAATATATTTCTTGGTGGTTCATCTAAGTTACCTAGCTTATATCGATATCTTTTTTCACCGCTTATTTTCGTTTTTAGTATCGCGATAAATTTTAAACCAAGGCTAGAGGTCCCTGAGGAATCTGTTTTTTTTACCGTTTATGTACTGCCGATTTCCTGTTATTAGTCACCCAAAGGACTTTAGAGTATACTATTTCTAATGTAAATGTGAAGACATAAAAAAAGCAAGGTTGTCAGATATATTTTCTAAAATTGCTAAGCTCACTATACAATTATACTTCATACTTCAGTAAACTGTTAGTTCGTGACGTTCTTAGAAAGCTAGTCTGGAAATATTAAAAAAAAAATTCATAGATATAAATTTATTAGTTAGCATGAAAATAAGGCGTTTAAAATTGCTGGAAAAAAATAATTATCCGGCAATGCTTCGTCGGCAACGCTTTGCTGTCGGCGAAGAGCTGGCAACGGCTTCCGTTTAGCTAGCCAGCCGTTGGTCAGGTAGATCCATTTGCAGTAACCCATTAGAGTATTGCATCCAATGCATCCAATCCAATGCGTTAGATTTATGTGGTCCATTGTGTCGTAAAATGTTTTAGGACGTCGTTAAAATGATTTATGACTTTTGGAATACTTACTTATTTCCGCCAGTGACGTGCATTTCAGATAGGTTTATTAACACAGACAATTTTTTCAGATTGTCTGGCTAAATGAGCATTATTTACAGAAAATTATATTACAAATATTAAGAGTTTTGTATGCAGGCTAATTTTAATCTCCAATATGATTTGAATGAAAAAAATTATTTCACAATTTTCACAAAATTTGAAATTTCACAAAAATTTATAAATGATATATGCACGTCATTGGGCGGCGTTAGCCCTCAAAGGATTTAAAAATATACGTCTTCACATTGAGTTTAGAAACACTATACCATAATTATTAATTACCTCGAAGGAGACGTTGTGCTCGGTCACCCCAACAATATTTAATAATCATAAAATAAGATTCTATCGACAAGAAAGATTGGAAACGGAAGGCTAAGTACTACATAGTGGAAAATTGTTCTGGTTTTACTCACCACTGCTATACACTCACCCTGAGGCTTCGCCCATTTTAGAGGGAAAGTGGTAATCATATAATTTTATATCAGCGGTTTGTACGCCCCATGTAGTGTATTTATTTATTGTTAAGTAATGTTTAGTCTTAGTAGGCGTATTTCTGTCCTAAATTTACAAATGCTCTCGAAAGTAATCACTAGCCTATTCTCTTTGTATATTTTTTGGTCATAATTTAATTCTACTTGACCTGTTTCTCATGTTTTTATATATTAAATTAAATCATTGTATACTTAAGCCAATTCCGTTTTTTTATTTGTCTAAATTCTGTTGGTCGCCAATTTTTGCCATATCAGTTTTAGTGATTTTATATCTGGAATAGGGGGTGGCACAAATCACTTGACTCCCCTAAGTTGGACTGAAGTTTAATCCCTTAAGGGGTCGTTGCACTTACTTGCGAAAAATGCCAAGTATTTTTAGGAATTTACTGTACGAGAACTATGAAAGCTGGGATTGTGGAATAGGGCTCATATTAAAAAGCAAACTCTCAATTATTCGAAAAAAAATTTTAATGTTAAAAAAAAATTAATAAATGTTTACATTGAAAATGCGGAGACATCTTTTTTTTGCGGAGACCAAACGGTGTACCTGATTGGTGAGGCTGCATTCACCTGAAACAAACGCAACGAAATTTTTTTTAGTTGTTTATACCATTTGTCACAATCTGCAAGGTAGGTTTTTGAAAAATTGAAAAATTCGATTTTTGGCAGGAGTGTTAAAAAAATTTTTTTCTCCACTTAATTGTTAATAACAAACAAATGGAAAAATATATTGAAAAACCCACGGTACAGATTGTCGAAAATGGTATTAGTAACTAAAAAAAAATTGTTACGTTTGTTTCAGATGAATGCAGCCTTACCAATCAGGTACACCGTTTGGTCTGCGCAAAAAAAAGATGTCTGCATTTTTCAATGTAAATGTTTTTTAATTTTTTTTAATGACAATAAATTTATTTTTCAGATTTTTTGCTTTAATATATGAGCCATATTCCATAATCCTGGCTTTCATAATTCTCCTACAATAAATTGCCAAAAATAATTGGCATTTTTCGCTGTTGTAAGTGTAAAGACCTCTTAATATCAAGAACCACTCCAATTCCACTCGGGTCGAGTTTACTCGAGGCCACAGCATCTTCTTATGCTGTGGTCCAGGCAATTTTTGGGAATAAATAGGTTACTTTAATTATATTTTATTATTATTTTTTTGTGCATATATAATTATGATTTTCCATCATATTAACTAAACTATATCTATTATAAACGATAACTAAATATATTATGCATGTTTGTGTTAATAAAGGCTTATTAAGTAAAGGCCGAGAAAATTAATATTTCTGTAGAATGACCCTAAATTATAATCCAGACCTTTTTCAAAATTTAAATTTAAAGTACGAATATCAAACAGTGTAGTTGGTACTATGTAAATTCTAAGAATTTAAGAATTTATTAGTTTTTTTACTTTTTTAAGTGAAAATTAAAATGAAAAACTGACTAGGCGTCAATGATCCTTTTTTGTTTTAAAACGACAGCAGACACTTTTAAACAGGCGTTATTGAAATAAAAAAAAAACACAGCACAGAAGTTTTGAAGTATGATTCATATCCAAAACAATATATAAATAATAAATACAGTGAACGCCGCTTATAAGACTCACTTTGGGACCAGCAAAAAGTGAGTCTTATAAGCGGATGAACCTTATAAGCGAAGGGGGGAAAACAAGATTTTAGAATGTATGTAATACACAAACTTTATTTTACCTGTGAATAGACATAATACAACACAATAACGTGTTATTTACTTATAAAAAAAGGTAACTCTTCAAATACATACGTACAAACATACATAATCAGTTCAAAGTTTAAGATGGTTTAAAGAATTTCTTTTATTTTTTTTTTGTTTTTTGTTACTTTCCATCATTTCAGTTATGTTTTTCATAAACTGAGTCTTATATCCGAAGTGATGAGTCTTATAACCGAGTTTTCTTTTTCAATGTATTCGGATACGTCCGGACTGTTTCTGGCGATTTTGAGTCTTATAAGCGACTGAACCTTATATACGTGAGTCTTATAAGCGGCGTCCACTGTATGTGTTATATTAATATCTTGAAATTTTCTTCGTCACAAAAACATTTCCTAAAAAAATAAATGGAACGTTTTTAACCACATTCTGTGTGCATAAGTAGGTAGTAGCAACTTTCTGTAACAATTTACTACCTAATTAATTTTTATTGCTTTAAAGTATAATTTTTACTTATACACTTATTTAGATGGTGAAATGTATTTTTCTTCTTTTGCATTTTCTAAATAATATAATAGCTACACCTGCCAATGCCAGATTACATAATTTTGTGATTGCAATTCCATCATTTCTGGTTTAAGGTTTGCCACTCTTCCTCAATTATCTTCATTGAACACACTTTCTCGATCAATCGTCGATTCATGAATTGGGCAGATATAGAAAACACTTCCTATTATGTCACTAATTTTGTTTTCCATTTTTTACTCTCATTGGCTAACCATAGAAAATAAAAACTGTACACAATAATAATTAACATAAAATGATTACGTTCAACTTAAGGTTCTCGATTGCATTCAAAACCTGTTAAATTAAGTGGAACCGTGGCAATGGCATAGCATGTGCATACCCGACTAATTTTCTCCTTCTAGAAGGGCATTTCTTTCAAACTAATGGAACTACAGTGTGTCCCACTTAAGGATGTAACACCCTTATATCTTTTTTTTATTTACCCTCCAATTTTAACGAGATTTTTTTAGAAAATGCCTTACACAGTTTACTTATAATAAGTACAAGTACAGGGTGCCCCATTTTCGAAATTTTTGTAAGGTATCTCGGCTATTACAAATGATAGAAAAATTATGTATGGTATGGATAAAAAAATTTTGAGGGAAATTCACAGTCAATTAAATTTTTCATACCTTTCTGATTTTTGGGTTACAGCGTGTTTTTGAAAAAACAACCATTTCTAACCATCTCTATAGCGGCCACAATTTGAATCATTTTTATATTGTTTTAATGATATCCCATAGAATTTTTTTATGTAGAATTCAGTGGCGTAACAAAATTATAGCAGTTTAAAATTAAAAATAAAAAAAAAAACACGTAGATGGCCTTAAAATATGTCAATGAACTACATGAACTAATGAAATACATGAATTTCCATTAAAGGCCATATATGTAAATGTTTTCGTGTTATTAATCTTAAATTGATATAAGTTTGTTATTTATAAAAACATATATATCCAATAACATATGTATGAAACGCGTAAAAAATGCTTGTCTAAAAAATATGTCTTGGCGTAAAAAAATATGTCATGGCCAACTATGGCTTCCATTTGAAAAAAATGTATGTTTGGCAGATAATTCAAAAACCATTAATCATTGCAAAAAAACTAGCTACGCCACTGAATTCTACAGAAAAGAATTAATTAATTGTAACAATACCAAAATTATTCAAATTGTGGCCGCTACAAAGATGGTTAGAAATAGCTGTTTTTTCAAAATTCCTCTGTAACACAAAAACTAAATTGTATCAAAAATCTATTCTGTTTCCTGTAATAACTGTCTCCTGTAATAACCGTGATACCTTACAAAAACGTCGAAAATGGGATACCCTGTACGTATGGTTTGTGTTAAATGCAGAGGCGTAACAATATCATACACATGATTTACATTTCAATTTATCAATTATTCGGGCGGAAGGGGGTAATTTGTCCTGGGGGGGGCTATTTGTCTGGGGGGTCGAGTCGATAACTCTTAACGTCATTATAAAAGACGATTTGGAAATTTCGTTAATAATTGAAAAATCTGACTTTTTGAAAAACAAAATTAGCCTGTGTGAGCCAGTGGACATTTTTGGTAAAAACTAGAGGCACCTATCGAATTTATTCCAAACTTTAGTATCTCACTGTGTAAATAAATAACACTTTTTGTAATTGCAAGTATTGTCACACATCTAAAATATGCATGGGACAGTTTCATAAATTAATATCAAAGTGTTCAATCCATAGGATATTTTAAATAAAGAATATAGTATTGCAAACTTTATAATAGTTTCATAGACGAGTATTGGTTTACACTACAAAAATATCTATATGTCTATCTTATTTTTCTCTTTCTTGCATTACAATCAGTAAAAGCCTAAATTTGCAGTTGTATTGCTATTAAACATCAAAAATCCTAGAAGCACGTGTATGATAAATCGATTTTAGAATTAATTATATTTGTCAATTTACTACAAACCCATAATTTACTGCATTAATTTTATGGATATTTTTAATTTCATTTTGGATATTTTTAAAAGCATTAGAAATCGACTCTGTTAAACAGAAAGGGATAACAGTATATACAAAAGTTCTCATAATACACTCACTATCTTATATCTAATCGAATTTTCCGCAAAAGCTGATTCAAAATTTTCTAGATTGTTGATTCAGATTCTCGATTAAAAAAATCGCGTCCTCGGTCACGCTTGGCTATTGTTTGCGAATTAACTCGCAAGGGGATTGGTTAATCATCAAATTAGTTTTTTTTAAGGTTATGATGGTTGTCCGTTATTTCACTCTGAAAATAATTTCAAGGCGATCCCGTCAGGCGTATCAGGTCGACAGATAAAAATTAAATCGTTATCGCAAAATACTGCAATCGATTGTGAAAAAAACTATCGGTACAACTTTTACAAATCGCATTCGTCACAAGAGGCTGATCCATTGTTGTGGTCTGTTAGTGACACACTCTAGGGATTAATCAACAAACTGGAGCATTCTAGAATAAACATCTGTGAAATAAAATGTTTTGGCATCAATAAATGATTATTATCATTGTTATTAATATTTTATTATGAAAAATTGAGTAGGAAGACTAATCTACCTCACATATCTGACTATCTTCATTATTTACAACAAATATTTTTTAAAGTCTTGCCACTCATAACATACTACTTTATATGTTTGCTTTGAATGAATTCACTGTCAGTGGTGTACTCCGGGTACAACATTTAGTGATTGCTGACCTTGTCAGACCCACTGGAACATGTCGAGCTCCATTTAGGCACACTAAAGGGTCTAAAGGACAGTCCCTCCATGTCACCGCTATATTCTCCTGGCGAGGAACTAAACCGAACCTCTCGAAACGAACTGTCATTCGTCGTCAGATACGAGTATACCACACTGATGAGACTTAATAAGTCAAAATCCGGAACTATGATTTCTCACGTCGAATGACAGTGAACGAGAATTACCGGGTGTCCCAGAGATTTCTCACCCATTTTGATCGTAAATATCTTTTGACAGAGTGAACTTGCAAGGATGCGGTTTTCGCCAGTCGATTTAGTATTTCAAAAAGTTTTTTTCGTACTATGTTAAATACTTGTTACTTGTCCTAGACAGTGTTTTCCAAATATGATTACACCAAATAAAACCTGCAATCTTCCGCTTTCAAAAAATATATAGTTCGTTACACTTTACTTTCAAAATGGGTTACTAATTTGATTTTTAAAAACATTGTATTTTGGACGTCCCAGAAAATTCTGACCCATTTTGATCGTAAATATCTTTTGACAGCGTAAACTTACAAGGATGAGGTTTTCGCCAGTCTATTTACTATGTCAAAAAGTTTTTTTCGTGCTATGTTAAAACTTTGTTACTTATCCTACAGGGTGTTTTTAAAATATGGTCAATAACAACGTTAAAATTCGCCACTATTTTGAATGCAACACCCTATATCTGTTTGCACCGAACAAAAGCTATATTCATTCTTCCACTTTTCAAGAATGTATGGTTTGTTACACTTTACTTTCAAACTTTTGTTTGGTGTAAACATATGCCAAGTGCTGTGTTCAAAGTAATGGGGAGTTTTTAGATTGAAATTGGTCATATTTCTCCCTGTACGGCAAGTAACAAGGTTTTGACATTGTGCGAAAAAAAAAAACGGAAACTCTTTCGCCGAAGGAGCGTGATTCAGATCAGGTGTTTTACGTAACAACACGTGTTTCTACGACTCAAGATGACTTCGTTTCGCAAATTGAACCTTGAATTGTGTGTGATGAGGAATCTACGGTCAAGTATCTGGAACAAATGGGGAAGGACGAGACTCTGCCATCAACATCGACTGCCCCTTTCGCGAAAGAGTAGCCAAAAAAAACTTATTGAGAAAATAAATCAATTGGAGAAAGTCGCATCCTTCTAAGTACTCTCCGTGAAAAGATATTTACGATCAAAATTGATCAGATTTTCTGAGACGTCCAAAACATCGTGTTTTGGACTTTACTTCGTAATTACATTTTACATTTCGTTACATTACGTTACATTTTACTTTGTAAAATTTGATTTATTGAGTTAAGTATTACGCCTATAACTAAATAAAGAAATCCGGTCAATAGAAATCGAAATATACTCCACGAAAAAGACAATTAATAGACATTTCAATAAAGGTGTTATTAGAACACCTTTATTATTTTTATACAAACCATTTTGCCTTTTTGTTTCAGTTCCGTTTTTTAAATTGCCATTAATTTATTATTTGCATATCAAAATGCTCCCAGCATTCGTTTCGAATAAAATTCTCACTTTCACAATTATCCGCTAAACGTAATCAATAAATAAAACAGGCGTGAATCGTGAATTGCTCAAAGGAACTTTACTTGAATCTGACAGACATAGACGCAGCAAAAAGACAATGCAATAATTTGTAGAGGCAACCGAATTGAGAACAAGGACTCCTTATTTCCAGACGCATTAAATTGTGGTATGTAAAGAAGGAAACAAATGAAGGATTAAAGACAGCTAATGCATAAGGCAGAACGCAGTTTTGTTAATTTGTGTTCATACTTTTTTTTTCGGAAAAGTTAAGTTAATTCGCTTTTATCTTGAATCATCTAAGTAAATTGTTTTTTAGATTATTGTACATATTATAGACATAAAATACGAAAATGATCTTTCTCGTATATAAGTATATGAGTTCAACTCACGACTAAATTTTGACCTCGTCTTAGTGACATCAATTTTACACATCATAAAATAAAATTTGGAATAATAAAAAATAATTTGAAAGGTTTACTATATATACCTACCAAAACACAAAACTTTAACCAGTAACAATTCATTACTGCCAAAGTTAAATTTATCCTGGGAATTATTTTCAAGGCAATTAAAACTAATTTTATAACTAAATATCCAGATTAATCCAATTTATGTACATATTTAATAACCCACTGATACCAAAATTCTTCGACCAAGTTCAAAAATAAAACCAGATACAATAATAAATAACAAAAGGTAGTAAATTTGAAGTTTCAAATTACTAATTGAAAGCAAAAACATACATTTACAATGGAATTTCAGTAATAATGGTTGAACAGATAATATACTAATTACGATACATTAATACGATTAACTGCGGAGACGGGACTTGGAAGGGCGGTAGGTTAACATGTAATGCGCCTTCAGTACAAGTTTGAACTTGTTAAACCCATTTGTTTGTTCTTTGCAACTGTTTTCGTAAACCGCTTTTTTCTAGTGCGTATTAAAAATGACTTAATTTTGAGATTTGAATTAATTTCGAGCAACGGGGTGCTATCCTGTTTTGCTTCAGACTTGGACACAGCGCAACGGATACTTTTGCAAAACTTCAACACGTCTACGGAGACAGTGTTTTTTCAAGAGCCCAGGTTGGTTCGGTGGTTTAAGGCATTCTCAGACTGGAAGGCCTTCATTTTCAAGAATCGATGAAAATGTCGATAGAATACGGGATCTTGTGCGTTCAGATCGTCGGTTGACGACAAGAATAATCGTGGAAGAGTTAAATTTGAATCACACCACTTGGGTCCACAAAACGTTTCGTAGGAACAAAAGGACATCAGGAGAGAAAGGTGTCTTAACTTTTTGGAATCCATTGAAAATAATCCCCATTTTATGGAACGCGCCATTACTGATTATGAGACTTGGGTGTTTGAGTACGACCCGGAAACCAAGCGCAGAAGTATGAAATGGCACACTTCAAGCTCTCCAAGACCCAAAAAAGGAAGAATGAGCAAGTCGAAGATCAAATGTATGCGAATTTGCTTTTTTGATTTTTTAGCCAGGGAATTGTCCACAAAGAGTTTGTGCTTCCAGGCCAACCAGTAAAAACACTTTTACACAGAATTTCTTGAAAAACTTCGAAAAAGGATAATGCGTGTGAAACCAAACATCAAGAACAACTGGCTGTCGCATCACGACAATGTGCCTCGTCACAAGCCATTTCAGTAAACGAGTTTTTAGCCAGTAAAAACATTCCTGTAGCTCATCAGCCTCCTTATTCGCCTGACTTGAGTCCTTGTGACTTTTTTTCTCTTCACGAGATTGAAAAAATCACCTCAAGGGACGTCATTTTGGGACCACAGAAAACATTGAAACGGCTGTAACCGACCAGCTGAGGGCTATTCCAGTATATGAGTTCCAGCACTGCTATGAGGAATGGAAGAACCATCTCCAGCGTTGTGTGGCTTCCCAAGGAAGTTATTTTGAAGGAGACGATACTGAGTTGTAATTCGATTCGAATAAAAAAAATTAAAAAAAAATCTTATTACTTAATTTACACACCTCGGGTACAGTGAGTCACAAAATTATTCGTACTTCCAAAGATTTAAATTATTGGAAAGTTGGGTTCTGCCATCGGAACCGAAAACCTTAATTATGACGACTTTTTCGGTTCCGACTGAACTTCAAATGAACTTGAAGACGACGGTCAACCACAGTAGTGGTTCGTTGATCACTTGGGCTTGTATGGCAAGGGGTTGTCAGAAACTTATTTTTATTGATCAATTGATGAACAAGATGGTCCATTTAAATATTATACATAAAAATGTCGCAACAAGCTGCGCAAAATTAGAATTACAACAAGGAAACTATTATTTTCAGCCTAACATATACAGCTATATACTATTATTTTCAGACTATTATATACAGACCCGAAACATCGAGCCAACTGTTGGAACAATGGTTGTTGTATAAAAGTTCGCTGCAGTTCCGTATGCCACCTCAAGCTCCCATGTTAACCTAATTGAACATTTTGTGATCTGAAATGAAATCACAGCCACACATAAATTATGTTTCAAGTAACTACGCGGTAGAAAAAAATCTTGGATATTTGGAATGATACATCCCCTGTTATCACTCAAAACTTGTTAGATATGTATTATGCCAACCCATTTAAATGCCATAATTGCAGCACGCGCTGGACTTATTGGAACTGGAATTATTAAATATTAAATTGTACTTTTAACTTTTATTTCTGTTCATAAGTATGTAGGGTACGAATAATTTTGTGACCCTTTAGTGTATTTTTTTTTTTATTTTTCAAAGGTTTATTTATTGACTACCAAACTTATCGATTTCATTTGTTAAGACTTAACACGTTTATCCTGAAAAAAATCTTAGTTCTTTCTATTTTCTATCATTAAGATTTTTCACGTTAATTTTAATCTTTGGAAGGGTACGAATAATGTTGTGATTCACTGTGTGTATGTGTATGACTAAAATATATAAAGGGCTTATTTGTTATAACGAGACAGAAAAAAACAGTTTACGTAAGAGTAACCAATTAAACAGTGAAATCACAAAACAAAACAGACGTCAATTTGTTTAAATAAAACACCCTGTGTATTTTTATATTTCATTTTCTCCAAAAAACTCTTCTCCCTTATTTTAAACATGTATGCTTTATTGATATTAATATTAATCCATCTGTGAATGCCATTCAGTTACTAAAATGTAGATTATTATCTCAAATTATATTAAAAATAAAAAATTTATGTACATACAATATTTAGAATAAATACATATACATAAATATTTTTGAAAGTATACGGCATCAGTATTTCTACAGAATTCTGCATAAAATATAGGTGTTTTGCCCTTTTTTTGGCAGTTCGGAAGAATTCTCTATAAACTGTTATTTTTTCGCAGTTTTTCTGTCAAATTGACGTTGACTAGCCGTAAATTTCAGGTTAAAAATGTTAATATCGGTACGACTCCTTCATCTCAATGTGATTCAAAAATTTTATAAATACATTTAATTTTCAGTTGTCTCTGCCTGTCTTGGCGGCAATTTTTATATGCATCCAAGCCAAATTATCTCAGGATGAACTCAGGAGCTTCCTTCAGACCACCTACGAACAGCAAGCGAGCCAAATGTGCTACAAAGCCCAAATTGCTGAATTTAATTACGAAACCGATATCAAAAATAAAGTGAAAGAAGAACTAACCGTAAGTATCTCTGCTTTGAAGTTAGTTTTGGTTAATAAAAACAAATATTAAAACATAAACATCAATAAAACAATTCGTAAAGCTTTTAGTAGAACTTTTGCTACTTTTTAATTAATAACTTGTTTCCACCACAATGTCGCAAAAATTAACATCTTATAAAATCACTGTATATACCTATAAATTCTTTCGAGTAAATGGAAAATGTTGTACACTGTGTTGCACAGCCTATTTTAGTTACCACATTCTGTGATTTTATTCATTTTACTTTATTTACTGGAACATCCTTGTGGATAGGTGTATTTATTCATTTTAATACATTTTAATTTTCTCTAACTTCAGTCTCTAAATGGGCTTTAATTATTGTTCCTGAGGTTGAACGAAAACATTTCAAAGTTTCGATGTCATTTTATTCGACTTCAAAATGGTGTTGCCAATATTTGTTTGGTGTACCATTCAACATTCTGATTTAGTACCCTTAAAAATCTATGTTTTGTTTTTTTAGACAAACACCACCTTAGAGAGTGCCGCATGGGAAAAGGACATATGGGATAAATACTTCAAGGACCTCAATCCTGAGGACTATTCGTCGGATCCTTCTTTGCAGCGGCAAGTTCGAATGCTCCGAATTTTGGGAAATGCAGCCCTCGATAAAGAGAAACTAGCGGAGGTAGGCGTTGTTTACATTCTATTCATTTCTAATATAGCAAAATAATTTTCAAGATAATATGGTGTTGGTCCAGAAAGTGTTGTCCAAAAATTACATAATTTTATTTGTTATATTAGTAATTTTATTTAGAAACAATCGATTATATACATAATATCCATTACAGCCGTAAAGGCTGTATGGGATAATTCAGGGGGGGGGGGCACCACAAGGTTGTATGCCCAATCCTGTGTACAAGAATTTCCGAAAAACGCATTATTTTCAAAAGTAGAAATTCATGTAGATTTTTTATTGCAAATGACTTGCAATATGTCGATCAATATTTATATGTAATTCTGTTCTTTTCTGTTTTTCATTTCTGTTAAATGTTTAATATCGTTCTCTTTAGCTAACGAACGTTACAAATCAAATGACCGGAATCTACAGCACTGCAAAAATATGCCCTTACACCAAACAAGAGTGCGACCTGGAAACAGAAGGGCTCAGCTTGGAACCAGGTATTTGAAAACGTCTATTTCACACTCCAAACAAATATTGGAATATTCATAATATGTTTCAGATATAGAAGAAATCATGAAAAACTCTAGTGACTACGACGAACTGAGTTACGTCTGGACAGCATGGAGGAATGCTACAGGGGCGAAAATGAAGAATCTGTATAAGAACTACGTAAATCTGTCGAATGAGGCGGCCCAGGCCAACAGTAAGTATATACTTTATACACACACTATATGAAATACGGTAATCATTGTCTACAAAAGTTTAACATTTTCTAATAAAATTTGAGAAATATGAATATCTAAAGTTGAATAAAAACATGAAAGACAAGCATATATTTAATAATTTTGCCTGCTGTGAGCTTATTTGTTTTTGTATCTACAGCCTTTTGAATATTTTGTGTATTAAATCTAGTTAACTTTGAAGTTAAAGGAAGTAATAATATAGACATCCAAAAAAAAACGTCATCAAAGTTGGCCCAGAAAAAAAAGACGTATTTCTATTCTTAATCGAATTTATAACCTCATCTACTTGTCAAGATTGTCACATCAAATGACAGCCATTGTTTATTTTACAAATTGTGACAGTCACTTGTCAAAAGTTTGACATAACCGAAAAGCTTAGACATGACCGCTATTTCCATCTCTCTCGTTCATAGCCAGAGTTGATGACGTTTTTTTTTGGATGTCTATTTAAGTAGGTAATAATATTTTCAAAATACTCGTATTTATATTAATTGAAGTTTGGAATTTATCTGCTTCCAAATAATAGTTATTTTTTATGTAGTTTATACACTTTTTAAATGGAAAAACAATATCTGAATGAATAAACAAAGTATTAAAAAAACCTAAAGTTATACCAGTCAGCAAAATCGTGTTACAAGTCTATTTGATCTTAATCCACATATTCCAGGCATATCAGACAAAGTAAAATGCATAATGTGCATTAAAAATAGACATTGATATATTTTCTGGAGTTCGAATCATTCAAAATACTAGTAGGTTTAAAAAAACCTTTTAATGAGTGGCAAATATATGTATATGGTCTCATTTGTATCGTTTTTTGATACTGGGGTATAGTAAATGCAATGAATCACTTCTATGTCGTGTTAACCATTCATTGAAGGAAATAGTCCCGCCACCTTTGTAGATTTGTAGTGCATTTTTGTGCTAGAAGATTTCAAAGCTGCACAAGACCCGAAACTCTAACCAGTGGTGGAAGCATGATTTCATTGGTGAAATTATACCAGAAATCATGACCATGATAATCAGTAGCATTGTCACATATATAGACTCTTAATAATATCAATCCACCCCAGGTTTTATCCTGGGGTATTGATCCCATCCACCAGAGTTTATACCTGGTGGGTGGGGACACACCAGGAATAAACTCTTCATCCATGGTGGTACCAAGCTTATCAACTAAGCATAAATGAATTTTATACTTCAATGCTGTCAATGTCACTTTACTCCACTATTGGAATTATTGAGAGTTAATCGTTGGAACAATGATCATTGTAATCATGATTCCAACTGCAATCACCAACGAATCAAATCTGCATCACTAATACACTATCCGCGTCAATTGTATCAAAAATACACCATGATCATAACCAAGGTCAAATCCTCTTTCACTTCTGAGGTCCTCGGAGAGTCCTTTACAAAACTACACAGATAAAGGTGGTTCGACTCCTCCAATAAATGGTTAACATTGGAAGTGCTCCATTTTCTTTCCGCATTCAATTAAACATACTCCGCGTCAAATTTCTTCAGACTTCACCGATAAGGGTGCATACTGGCGCTTCTTCTACGAGGACGCCGACTTCATCGAGCGAATGGACGCGCTCTGGTCCCAAGTGGAGCCGCTATACGTGGAGCTCCACAAGTACGTCAGTAGGAAACTCAAGATGCGCTACCGAAGTAAGCTTGACCTGTCCGGCGGCCTCATACCCGCGCACGTCTTCGGCAACATGTGGGCGCAGAGCTGGGGCAACATCGCCGACGTGGTGCGACCGTTCCCCAACGCCAGCAAGCTGAACGTCGATGCCGCCCTGAAGGAGAAGGGCTACACCGTCCAGGACATGTTCCGGATAGCGGACGAGTTCTACCAGTCGATGGGCCTGCTGCCCATGGGGGTGTGTTACAACGAGAGCGCCGGCGCCATGGTCGCAAAGCCGACGGACGGCAGGGAGGTCCTATGTCACGCCAGCGCTTGGGACTTCTGCGACGGCGAAACCTACAGGTAATAGGGATATCGATGATTTTCTGTAAGAGTAGAGAAAGAAGCGATTCCATGCCAAAACGTTGTGAAATAGTTATAAAATAGACAAAGCTTGCTTTATAAGGCATAATTTAGAATATGAGCCTTGCAGAAAGATTCTAAAGATTCGTGGTGTCATTTCGCATTCATAAATTTGTGTTTTCTTATGTTTACGACTAGTTGGTAATCTGACTGCAGTCTACTGATCCTCATTTTTTTTTTGCGTTTCTGAGAGTTTCGAAGTCCCTCAGGTGGACCATCTCCTTCGTCCAAAAAGTTTAGTTTTATATTGATGAATTGATGTCTCCCCAAATGCGTTTTTTAAGTTCAGTGGTGATTTTATGATTACCATATCAAATCCATCTACCATTTTCTTATGTAATATACATTATATGATTATATGATATGTTACTATACCTCAAAACAGTTCTCTCAATATCTCAATCATTTAAAAAATCAATATTATGCTTGTCCTCTTTTCTATAGGGATTGTATGTACAAATTTATTTTTTTGTCGTCTAATCTACATAGGATTTTTCACCTTTTTAGTCCGTTCAGTAATTTCGTTTACAATTTTTAGATGATTTGTCAATTTTCGATTCAGTAGTATTTGCTACATTGTAGGTTTGTTGTTTTTTTATTGGCTTCCAAATAATATCTCCTTTCAGCATTCAGCAACACAAAATTGATATACGGTGGCGTGTTATTGATATACTTTCATGTTATCGCCCTCTAATGCGTGAGCAGCAACTCTCCTCGATTGGAATAGCAGAAACTTCTTAGGTGATCAGTTATCACCTCCCTAAGAGGTTCCAAAGTTTGGAGACGATGTTAGTATATCTGGGATTTCAGGTAGCCCCAGAAAAAAAATCGCACTGGGTCAAATCTGGAGACCGAGAGGGTCGCCCTATATCACCACGTAAGGAGATAATACTTTCATCTGAGAACTTCTAGTGATTGACAATGTCTGGGCTGCTGTTGGAATCACCATCACCATCTTGTTGAAATCACACATTTTGTTGTCCATGTTAATGAAAAAGATCACCCAATCTATGCCAATTGAATAATGTCATTTATAAAACACATTAATCCACCATGTAATTCTGCGTACTTTTCTGAAATACGTATATTTATTATATATTATTTATCTACAATAGAAGTCGTTACTTGAGTGATGTAATTTTTAAAGCGCGTTGCTTTACAACTGAATTGTGTGCGATTTTCATAAATATATATATTTTTTGTGTGTCTTGCTTGGTTTGGTTTTTATTAGCTTGCTAAATCAGATCTTTCTGCCGCACCCTGTATAACCAATAGGTACATATATACTTATAATTCAAATATAAAATTTGCAGTTTATTCCTATACCAGCTAGCATTGTACCATTGTGGCATAGAGTTCGTTAAGAAACATTTTGCTATGAATCTGCAGCCTTAACCGATGGAATGAAATTGCAATCGAGAACCTCAATTGACTGAAGAATTTACTTTCTCAAAATGTATCACCCATATACAATTTCAGACTGAAAATGTGCACTCAAGTGGACTTCGAGGACTTCATCACCATCCACCACGAGATGGGACACATCCAATATTATATGCAGTACAAAAAGCAGCCATATCCGTTCAGGGACGGCGCAAATCCTGGTTTCCACGAGGCCATCGGCGATACAATAGCCCTTTCGGTAGCCACCCCCAAGCACCTACAAAAGATCGACTTGTTAAAGAACTACACGGACAGGTGCGATGATTTTCATTTTCATTTTATGACGAAATAAGATATATAGACTTATAGTTCATGTAAAGGCGCACAATCATCGCTTGAGAATATTACAGCTCTCTTGCCTTAACACAACCAATTTAAAACAACTTAAAAAAGAAAACTTTGGTTTCAGCTACGTTGCTCTCAAATCACCTATTATTTCCCACTTAACAGTTTTTGGTCATGTTGAAAAAGTAGATGAAAATATACTGATAGATGATATCATTAGAGAAGAAAATAGAAGACAAAGACTCGAACAATAATACCTACCACTTTGGAACAAATAACAATTCTTACAATCAGAAAAAACACTGAATATTCATTTTAAATAAAAATTTAGAGGCTTTAATTGTTAGAATTTAGAATCAATATCAACAAATCTTGCAAGGAACGTCCAAAACTCCAAATTTTGGTCATTTCTCATGCTTTCAAAATAAAAATAAAATTTGGTTGGATTAGGCCAGAATAAATAACAACTATTCGTTATTGCCAACGTTTCGGCCTTTTTTTCTCCTTCATCAGGGCCAATAATGTTGTTATTGTGATGAAGGTGGTACATTACAAACATTAGCGTACTCATATACATATATAGTAAATGTATAAAGATAAAAACAAAAACTATACAGGAAATTTAAAAATTACTATAGTAATATTACTATAGTAATTTTAAAGTGTATTGCCTAAACTAAATACAAGTAAATATATAGTAATTTTAAATGATTCAAATTTGTTTTTATTATACGTTTACAAATTATATACGTCCCCAGGAACAAACAACAAAACAACTTGCCGATGAAGGAGAAATGCCAAACGCAATAATGAATAGTTGATTTATTCCTTACCAATCCAACCAAACAAACAAAACTAACGAAGGTCCTAATTCCCAATATAAAAATAAAAGTTTAATTGGCAATTTCCAGTCGTCAGAAATTGGACCATAAAACTGTTAAGATACAATTTGATTTTTCTTAAGGGGGGAAAAGGGTTGGAAAATCGATTTTTTTAATTTTTTTTATTTGATACTACAAATATTGTCAGAAAATTTGAAGTCATTAGAAGCAAAACTTTTCGAGTTATAGACAATTGAGTCTCCGGGCGCTCGGTCTCCCTTGACCGTCATTACGCTCGGCGCGGCAAGTGGTTTGTAGCAGCTGCTCTTTTCTGTTTCTCTCTTTCTAATTTCTATAGGCATGAATACACTCGTTTAAGACTAAACCGAGTTAGGGGGGGGAGAAAAAAGAGGAAGAAAAAAAAAAAAAAAAAAAAAAAAAAAAAAAAAAAAAAAAAAAAAAAAAAAAACCCAAGCCAAGAAAAAAAAAAAAAAAAAAAAAAAAAAAAAAAAAAAGAGGGGGGAAGAGGTTGGAAAAAAAGGAAAAGGGGGGGGGATTGGTTTTGATGATAACGAGGTTTATTCTTATTACTACAAAAATTTTCTGCATGAACCCACCATTAGTTTGGCATCGTTGGCATCATTATTCATGTATCAAACTTTAATCGCGTTTTTCTCAAAACTTTTAAGTCGGTAGTCAAAATTTGTCGAAAACATTTGGACCGATTTCGCTTAAACTTTGCATACTTCTTTTATATACTAAATACTCGGTTCTGAACGAAGTATGTCTTTTTTTGTTCAATTACAACTTATTTTTTAATTAAACAAAAAGAGCAATTTTAGACAAAATTAGATTTTTTTTATTGCACCTTTACCAAAAATTCAAAAATGAATATTTTGTTAATTCCTTCGTTCAAATCCAAGATAAACTTATGTACTAAGGAAATCTTTTTGGGTTGAGGTGACTCAGTTCTCACTGCTACCACTGGCTTATTTTTCAATATTTTTTTTATGAAAATTTAGCAGAATATTCTTAGAATAATGCTTAATAATGTAAAAAAAAAATTAAATATATTAATAAACAAGGTACTCTGAAAAAAAAATCACAAAAATATGCTTTTTTTTGTATCTCAGACCCTTTTTCCCCCTTAATATCTTCACCTTTTGATTAAACATGAATCAAATTTTACGTCAAAATTTATTTTTCTGACTGAAAAAGCATAATGGAATTTCTGCAATTTAGTTATGAAGAGTCCATTAACTCTCTGATGGACATGGCCTTGGATAAGGTCGCTTTCCTCCCCCTTCGGTCTCCTCATCGACAAATGGAGGTGGGACATCTTCAACGGCTCCGTTCCCGAAGAAAATGGAATACCCACTGGTGGGAATACAGGACCTACTATCAAGGAGTGAAGCCACCGGTCGATCGGTCGGATGAGACAGACTTTGATCCTGGCGCCAAATTTCATGTGCCTGGCGATTCCCAATATATCGCGTAAGTTGAATTCGAAAAACTTCAGATATACTTCCGTTAGCATCATTTTTATTTACTGTATATTCCTATAGTAATGTATACTTGGTATACACAGAATATACTTGGTATATTCCTAGACTATTCTGAATATCTATGGAATATGCATTAAAATATATGTTGCATTTGTATGCTATATTCTGCAATACTCTAGTTTATTCCTTGAATATTTCCAAAATAATACTATTGATCTCGTTTTTCCCTCAATTAAATCACAATACTGTTCTCTTGAACTCGAAAGCTTAGTAGTATAAATATGTAACATTGCACCTAAATATTCAATTTGATTATTTTTTTAGGTATTTTTTGGCCCATATTCTTCAATTTCAGTTTTACAAGAGTCTGTGTATAGCAGCTGGCGAATACGACCCTGCCAATAGGACGATTCCTCTACATAAGTGTGATTTCTACAAATCAACTGCAGCTGGAGATAAACTGAGGTAAGCACTATTTTTTTTTGTTTTTTTTTTTTTTTTTTTTGTTTTGTATAGCTAAAGTACCTTATAAAGTATAGTAGATATTTAAGGTTTAATGATAACGATTATATTACCAACAGTTAGTAATTTGAGAGATTTAAATCTTCATTGTAATGGATAAGGATAAGGGAATATCTTCAAATTAAGTTAGATAATTAAGTTAGTAAGATATATAGAATGCCCCAAGAGTCCCGGAATAGTTACATATACATGCATATATTTGGAAGAGTAATGCAATTTGGAAGTACTTACCTGTTAAAAAAAATCAATATCACAGTTATTAGCATCAAAATAGCCTATTCAGGCAGAATCTTGAATTGACCTTGGACTCAAAACTCAAATTTCAACCCTGCAATTAAACTGTTGCAGTAAAATGTACACATAAAAGCACAATGAATAGAATCCATTGATATCCCAAAAAGTCAATGTTCCCTTAAGCACCGCTGGAATTCACACAAGAAAACACATGGGCTTGAAAGTATTGATAGATATTGTAGAATATAATATTGAAAAACACTATTGGAATATTATATCAAAAATAAAACAAGCTTCTTGAAACAAATTGAGCCATTGTAGAAACTTGTTCCTATGTATAGTCCAACAGATAACTAATGACATGATGTGCTGACCATCTGCCTGATCAGAAATGAAAAAAAATTAGTCACAATTGACTATAGTTTCACAGAATCAGTGCAAGTGATGCGATATACTCTAACTTTAATCAGTTGACAACCGGAGGTATGTCAAAAATTACAAAAAGTAAGAAAAAATATATGGTTTGTTTCTGTAATAATACAGGTCTCTATGTCGCGCCGTCATTGAATATCTCAACTATTGTGGAAGATCATGCTATCTGTACGTGATCAACACATAAATTCACAAAAGCTTATTTTGTTAACGGAGTTTTCTGCAGTATTTATAGGAACTACACACTCAATGTTCTCCTTTTTTTTATTCCAGAGAAGGTCTAAAGCTTGGATCTAGTAAGCACTGGAGCGAGACACTGGAAATAATGACTGGCAGTAAAGAAGTGAGCGCTGAGCCTCTCCTGGAATACTTTGAGCCGTTGTACGAGTTCCTGAAGAGCGAAAACGAAAAAATCGAAAATTTCCTAAGACAGTTCTTTAGACCTCGCGTAAGAGTAAATATTGTCGTGTTACTTTTCAACCATGCTAATCCTAACCAAACCGATCCCGTTTCCAGCAACAATCAGACGCTGGTAGAAGACCAAAAAGCTTTGAGCAAGGATGAAAGTAAAAACGAAACAAAAGACCAAAGTACCATTGCCCCTAACCAATAAGATATTTTGTTTGTAATAAAATCTTATGTACTTATTTGTATTTATGTGTAATTTTTAAAGATATTTATTTAATAAAATATTTAAAGTTCTTGTGGTGAGTTTTCATTCCATAAAGTATACTTTTATGTTACAAATTTAAAATATTTATTTATTCTTATGAAAAAGAAAAAAAACTATTTTAATAAATGAAATAATATGTACAGGATGTAGAACAATCTTGGATTTCTTTTTAAATAACAAAATTGTTATTGTGAAATTTAGTTTGTAATTTCTAGAAAACATGGTGTTTTTTTAAATTTAGGTTTTCGTAAAATAGAACATCATCGAAGTCTGACGTTTTTGTAACTATATTTATGGAATTTAACATATTCAACATATTAACCTGTTTACTTTTTCACATAACAATTTTGACAATATAATTTTTAGAGTTTTCACCAAATAGCAGTTAAATATTTATAACTGCTATTTGTATTTATAACTATAATAATAAAAATAAAGCAACCATCTCTCAGCTCTGTTCAAAAAAACGTTTCTAATAATTTTCAACCATCAGAAATATTGTGTTTGTCTCTTTTTTGGTTAATATTGCAGCAGAGATTGCAGTTTTGGAAAAAATGTAAAGTAAAAAAAATCCCATTTGTTGCAGACTTTTTGGCAGACACTATATATGAATATCAATTTCACTTTAGTAGGCAGTATAGGCAGGTTTTACTAACCTGTATGTCACTTTTTAAAATATAACTTTTTATCACACCCATTTTCATTGGAAATAATCCTCAATTTTTATTTTAAAATGCTGTATTTTTTTGCATTTATTTACTTTTCAATGACCCCTCTGAATATGTATTTAATATATACTAGCTAATATAATGTTAGCTATGGATATTTAAGCTTACTAGATTTTTTGATGTTTTGATTTATCATGATGTATTAAATAAGTCTAAAGCAATAGTAGAGATAATTTTAAAAACATTTGCTAACACATTCAGATTACTTTTAACAAATTAATATTATAACTAAAGTTGACATAGGGTCATGCAACACATAGGCAACTTGTGTAGCGTGTGATAAGGAGTGCCTCAATTTGATTTGATTGCTGCAGTCCTGCGATAGCTTGGGCTGTTGTACAACCTCCATTATACACAATAAGTTGAATAGTGTGACATGTACAGATTGATAATAAAATATAGCAAGCATGCAACAGGCTACTAGTTATTTTCGTGTATTATACTAATGGTACATATGCCTCTGTGACGTGTTCCGTTTTTGCCAACCTTAAATTTAACAAATACTAAAAACAACATAATATCTATCCTCAAAATAAGACTTTATTTAAAAGAAAAACATTATATACATATACACATTTTATATATTATATGCATATTGGATATAAAATATATTTTATTCTTTAATATCTATTTTAAAATTCATATACATAGTTAAACTATTCCACATTTAAACAGTATAAAAGATTTGTAAATATTATTTTTATTTTTACAGCTCTAAAAGTTAATTTCTATTAAAATACTAAGGCACTATAGAGAGGCCATAAGACCATGTTAAAAATACCTATCAAGATATTGGAAAGGTCTGAAAATTAAAATTAATTTTTTTGTGGGAACATCAAAACAATCAATAATACAATAAGGAAATTTGTGATATAGATATTTTGACCAAATAGATACTTGTTAATGATTATGAATAATAAAAAAAAAAAATTTTGTACTTCACATATTATATTAACTGTTTTTTATATAGTTAGTTATTAGTTAGTTTTTTCTGAATTTGACTTTTGAAAACAGTTTACCTACTGATGAAAAATAAAACAAACACTAAAACAACATTAATACACTTAACACAAAATAATAACGAAAATAGTTATGCGTGATATCAAAACATTTTACAAAGGGCATTTATAACAATCTGGAAGATTTGCATCATTATACATTCACCTGGAATTTATATTACTTCGTTTCAAGCTCCTAGTACATTTTTTATTCTATTAGTTATTTTCCAACTTTAACGAAAAAAAATAAAGTTGAAGTGACAATAATAAAATTATAATTGTATTGTTTTATGATTATTTAAAACTTCTGAATAATTAGCAAATGTTCTCTTAGAGCTACCGCACACCATCGACTTCTTGTTGTTCTTACTGTAGGTATAAAATTACAGGAAGATGCTCACACCTCTTGATTCAATATAAACACTGTGAAAATTAGCATCTTAATTCCATTTAAAAGGCGAACTCCTTTTGATTTAAAGTCAAACTATTATTCTATTGCCCTATCAGCATAATGTTTTATGCAATCACAAAGACAGTCAATAAATCCTAATAGTTCAGCTGACTTTGAAAGATTCTGGATTTCATGTTTATAATATTTGAAATATTCTGATGGAACTTTTAGACAAAATTATAGGAAGAAGTTTGTGTCACTATTGTATCAACCTGAAATGAGTTTTAAAAAATCAAAAAAGGCAAAATACTTAAGTGGAATATTATTTTGTATTTATAACTCTATGCAACTTGCAGTACGTGTAACGGTGGTCAATTAAATAGTTTAGTCGTTAAGTAGTTGTTAATCTAGCCTAATAATACAACTAAACTGTCAAGCAACTAAAAGTCGATAATGTGCGGATAGCCCTTGTGTTTCACTGCTGATAATTAAAATAAAAATTAATACACTAAAACTATTATCTGTCATGCTACTGAGGTACCTACCCAGGTAGCTTGTTTTTGAGACTAAATGGAATTAAAATTTATTCTTTGATGATATGTACTTGATAACTAAAAGTTACTGTAATTAGTGGTTTGATTTGTTCAAGTGTCATCATGAGATAGTTACAAGGATCAGTTAAACCTTCAATATTCTCTTTAAAAGGAACACACACACCTCTCATGTAACATCTTCGCTTCTTCATGGAATTATCTATGATGTCAATTTCAAACCTGTACTTTTCGCATTCAGCAGCCGTTCCCATCAATTGCATGGCCCAGCGAAACTTCTTGTCAGAGTATTTGAAACACAACATAAAAACTTTTTCAGAAAATTTGAGTAAGAATGTTTGCTGTATATCGCTGGTCTCATCGAATCGAATGTCAATCCTGACAGACTTTAACATGGACGCGCTGTGTTCTTTTTCAACATGCGAGAGGAGTCCGGATATGTTAGACATCCATTGACAATTTTCTATTCCCTTTAGAGGACACGACACGGGACCAAACTCGCAGTTCTCCTCATGGCTTCGTATCTCAGTCGACTTGCCAGAATGCTCGCAGCCCGACTTGTAATATTTACAAGGATATACCAGATAAAGCGTCATCTTTTCCAGGACAAAATTTTTTGTCTCTTGTATTTCGCATTTGCACAGGGGGCACAAGGTTATTTTGCCTTTACACACAGAGCAAAGACTGTGGCCGTTTACGCATTGATGAATTGGGGGCAACATGTATTCGAAGCATACTGGGCACTCTAATTCACTGAGCAGTCCCCAGTTGATGTTGGGATCTTTTTTGACATCTTTCACTATGGAAATACATTCTTCTTCTAGTTCCGGTATCTCAACATCAGAACCAATGATATTGATCTTGATTAGAACTGAGTCGGCATCATGCAGCTTTTCTTTGATGAAACTATTGCTGAATTTAGTGATAGAGTTGCTTTCCCCCGTTGTCGCTTGTTTAGGAAGTCTACAAGAATAAGTTTTGTCTCCGCTAAGCAATTGCAAAAAGTAACAATAACTTTCAGAAGTATCGTTTGACTTCAAATGTTTTACGGAAAATATGAAATTTTCCTTAGTCAAATCCACCTCTCTGTGGACAATGAAATGCTCATCAGTAAAAATTAAAAGAGCTTTCTCTTTGAAGGACGTCAAAAAGTTGATTTCGAACTGGGCGTCTACGATCAGTAGTTTGCTGTGATTCTTTTCAAAGTGGTCCTTTAAGTTGGCACAGGTCCCTTGCCAAGTACATTTTGTGCAATCTTTTCGTGGGGCACTGAAAGTTATGATATGCACAACTTTTTTCGTGTTCGATAAGTTTTGTAGGTGTCATTCGCTCCTTGCAACCGTCGGCTTTGTAGCAGCAAGGAAATAGTAAAAACTGTGCAATGCTCTCGTAGGCTTTATCACGGAGGAACGTGTCTCCATCGGTGAGCTTGCAACGACCGCAAATCGCACCAGAACCATCCTCTTTTACATGAACAGGAAAGAAGGATAGGTGTTTTTGGCACATGATACAGACCATCTGGTCTATAGTATCGCTAGGTATCAACAGCTGAGACATGTTTGATCTGAAAGAAGAATACGATGTTATCAAATGGTAATATTTACAACTGCTCAACTGTGGGCTTAAAATTATAGAAATTATTAGGATTTAATTAACCATTACTGTAAACTGTAACAACACAACCTTTTATATAGTTTTTAAAAATTTTATTTTTTGTTACGTTCACAGAGCCAGTTTGTAATATCTCAGTTGAAAGTAATTGGAACAAGTTCAAAAACCAAAGGAAATGGTGTAATATTTCTGATGGTTTTAACTTTTGGACCATAGAGAAAATAAACATGAAAAGATATGAAGTAAAATATATATTTTTTTAAGTTTAAAGTGTTCATCTGCTTATTTTCATTTCTTGATAAGTCAATAAGCCATGTTCTGATTATATTTATCAAATAAATAAGACCATAAGATAAAAAATGCACTATCAGCAGATAAAAAAAGACTTGTACCTGTATGAGTTAAATATTGTTAAATATCTCTTTTAGTTCAGAGAAAATATTTTAATCTGTGCGAATAATTATTAATTTTGCACACAATCATATGAACTTTAAAGTTATAGCTACATATGTAGACGTGACGTCGGGGGGAACCCCTCGATACAATTTATGAAATTAATTTACCTTTTAAATTCACTTACTTATATATTTTACAGCAACGTTCTTCAGAAGTGACGGGAAAAAAATTGTGGATTTAACAAAAAACTAAAACGCCAAAGAAAACACAAAACCAAAGCCTAAAAGAACATCATAAAAAGTGCAAAATTACTAATTTTAGTTCAATAACTGCCACCACAAAATATTAAAATAGTACTAGCAGTTTAGCTGCTTTCCTGTTACCACAAATCTCAGATTATTCCCACTCATCTTATGACGTCATGACTTAGTTCAGTGATCATTCCTTTTATTTTCGTTATGTACTAAAAACTTTTATCCCGCTGCCAACAGAACTAGCCCGCGACCAAGATCATTTAATCCAGTTTGAATGTGACTTTAGCTGCTTTCGTTTTACACAAAAGCCTCAGTTCCTCACCTCTTATTTCCAAGTTCCACCAATTATTTTTCAATTAATGGTACGTTCGATTCGATGAACTTACCGCTTCCCCCCTCAACGCTCCTGAGGAATTACAAAACCACCATTAGTAAATTAGTACAGAGGATTGCTCCCTTAGTTGAGATTTTGAGGTTAGATATGTCCGATCAGAAGCTTCCTTTAACGAATGTAAATTTAATTAAAGTTATAAATTAGTTTATTTTCAGTACATATATATAAATTAGTTTATTTTCAGTAGGTACATATATATTTTTGCTAATGGTCTAGACCATTATAACAAATATAGAGACAAATTACTGAAGGCAATTTACCCTTTTGCCGTTTTATTTGCCATCACAAGGATAAACAATAGGAGTGGGCGATATATATCGATATATCCGATTATCGATATATTTTCAAAAAATATATCGATATTTTTGGCCGATATATTATATATCGGAATATCGATATGTAATTTTATATTTTTGAATGCATCTAATGACTGCATGCGTTGCGTAGCGTGCGTGTGTTCATTTTTTGAGATTGGCCAACATGAAAAAAAGACATTCTCTATTTGCAGGTTCA